>JAJOZX010003120.1:502500-545223 GCA_023014485.1 Bathynomus jamesi
AAAAAGAAAAAATAAATAACATACATACACACACACACACATATATATATATATATATATACATACATATCTATATATACAAATACATACATACATACATACATACATATATACAATAAACAGAGAAGTAAAAATAATAAAAAAATTAATTAAAAATTAAAACCTTAAAGGATTACCAGTGAGGCGTACAAATTTGTAAGGAAAAATATCGATTTTTAGCACAAGATCAAATGGATTATAAAGATACAAATTTATACTGGAACTCTGCCGGGTTTTAACACAATGCTGCCTATGGTCAGGTTTCGATATATATAAAAAAATAAAATGCAAATTAAAAGTTAATCGATTTTTAGCACAAGATCAAATGGATTATAAAAATACAAATTTATACTGGAACTCTGTCCGGGTTTTAACACAATGCTGACTATGGTCAGGTTTCGATATATATAAAAAAATAAAATGCAAATTAAAAGTTAATAAAGTAGAAGACAAGTTTACCAAAGATTTAATGTTTTACCCTTCTTATCCAAATCTTTTTCAAAGGAATTCAACATAACAGGATCGAGTTGAAAAAGACCTTTGCTTATGTTGAAGTTATTTGAAAGTTGGATAATGGCAGACTCAAGAATATTTCTATTAACAATGTTGCTTGAATGGAATAAAACTGAAGCATTATTCCAATCAATACAGTGGGCTAACTCTGACAAATGGACAAAAAGGGCACTGGACAACTGTCCTGTTCTAACGGAATATTGATGCTATTTTATACGTGTGTGCAAATCCTTTCCCGTCTGACCTATGTAAAAGGAATCACATTGTTTACAACCAATTTTATAGATAATGCCTGAATTATTGGTAGGGCTATTTTTTACTATGATATTTTCACAATATTGTTATATGAAAATACTACATTAATATCCAAAAGTTTAAGTACATTAGCAATGCCTAAAAAGCCCGGGAAAAATGGAAGTACTAAAATATTTTTTGACAAAGTACGAGTGTTAATATTGACACGATAGAAAGTTCGTTTTGCCTTGTTGAGACAAGATTCCATAAACGCAGATGGATAACACAAATCACTTCCAATACCGTTGATTTTTTCCAATTCGGCATCGATGTATTCCGGGCATTATCTATAAAATTGGTTGTAAACAATGTGATTCCTTTTACATAGGTCAGACGGGAAAGGATTTGCACACACGTATAAAACAGCATCAATATTCCGTTAGAACAGGACAGTTGTCCAGTGCCCTTTTTGTCCATTTGTCAGAGTTAGCCCACTGTATTGATTGGAATAATGCTTCAGTTTTATTCCATTCAAGCAACATTGTTAATAGAAATATTCTTGAGTCTGCCATTATCCAACTTTCAAATAACTTCAACATAAGCAAAGGTCTTTTTCAACTCGATCCTGTTATGTTGAATTCCTTTGAAAAAGATTTGGATAAGAAGGGTAAAACATTAAATCTTTGGTAAACTTGTCTTCTACTTTATTAACTTTTAATTTGCATTTTATTTTTTTATATATATCGAAACCTGACCATAGTCAGCATTGTGTTAAAAACCCGGACAGAGTTCCAGTATAAATTTGTATTTTTATAATCCATTTGATCTTGTGCTAAAAATCGATTAACTTTTAATTTGCATTTTATTTTTTTTATATATATCGAAACCTGACCATAGGCAGCATTGTGTTAAAACCCGGCAGAGTTCCAGTATAAATTGTATCTTTATAATCCATTGATCTTGTGCTAAAAATCGATATTTTTCCTTACAAATTTGTACGCCTCACTGGTAATCCTTTAAGGTTTTAATTTTTAATTAATTTTTTTATTATTTTTATCTCTGTTTATTGTATATGTATGTATGTATGTATGTATGTATTTGTATATATAGATATGTATGTATATATATATATATATATAGTGTGTGTGTGTGTGTATGTATGTTATTTATTTTTATTTTTTTTTTTCTTTCTGTAACCTATATATAGGCTTAACCCTTTTTATGTACTTCAGTGTTCCTGAGGATGTCATTAGACGAAAGCGCTTGAGCACCATTTTGTGTTCCTTTCCTTCGTGGTTTTATTCATCATATATATATATATATATATATATATTATATATATTATATATGTAATGTATAATATATCGTGCCTCGTGACACTATAATAATGTTAATTATGTTAATAAGTTAAGTTGTTAATAATTGATTACTTGAGGCTGGGTTCACCATGATCTTTTCAGATCAAATAATGTTATTAATTAGGAAATTAATAGTGAGTTTTCTCCCTTCTATTAAACAAAATAAATTAGATTTAAGTGAAACAAATAAACGTTGCAGTTGTTTGAATGAAAGTTGTATTGAAATGTATAAATGTGCACTTGAAAAATAACTTCATTATTATTATAACGCGCGAAGTAATGAAAGTCTTTAAAGTTAAGTGAATGACACCAGACCAATGGGGTCTGTTACCGTTACATGATGAGATATCTCGTATCACTGGAGAACGAGATGAGATGCGATTGAGGCATCGTGCCCGAGAGTCCCTTATAACGAGGTCGAAAGCCATCCTCATCTTGAATGTTATTTCTCAAAAGACAAAAGGCAAATCTTCGAGGCAAGAAACGCAAGGTGTGACGTTCAGGGCAGAGGGAAAGCATGAGTGTGTCTCGCGATGTGACATCATCTTGGAAGCGGTTGTGTCGATCAAAGTCGTACGAGGATAGGCTTAAGGAGTTAAAATTGACAACACTCGAGACTAGGAGGTTAAGGGGTGATCTAATCCAGGTTTTCAAAATTATGAATGGGTTCGATAACGTAGATAGAGATAGCTTTTTCGAAATATCTCAATATAATAGGACTAGAAATAACGGGTGTAAATTGACAAGTAGAAGGTTCGAGACAGCAGTTGCGAAAAACTTTTTTACGCATAGAATAGTAAATAGCTGGAATAGTTTGCCGGTAGAAGTAATTAGTAGCACGTCTATAAACATGTTTAAAAATCGATTAGACGCATATGTTGATAGAAAGGGTATAGTTTAAGGTAGTAAAATTAAGGCTTTCTGGGGATAGATCCCACAGCTCAACACAAGTGTTGTGGGATATAGGGAGGCAGCGTCTTGGGTTAGGGGATACTCTCTGTCCTTACACACCCCATTTAAAGAGATTCCTCTGCCGAGCGGTGCCCCCCATAGTACTGTGAGGTATTGAAAAACTCATGATCTTCACTTGCCCCACAAACACCTTTAAATGGGAGACCCAAAATGGGTGCACACACATTTCTACATTACTGTACAGTCTTTACAGCCACACCTACACTTTTTCTCGTAAGTGTATATATTGTAATGTAAGTTATATGACTGTAAATTTTGACTTGGTCCGCAATCGATATGGACCATGACTTGATGGATACCGTAATGAAATTGACTGGATTCTTTGGATCTGATATATTTGCATGTCCGTTATAAATAGATATAGAGTGTAACATATTTGTGGATAGTAGTCTATTATGACTAGATCCTCTGGATCCAGAGATTCTATCTTAGTTTTAAATCGATAATTAATTGGTTTTAAATTGATAATTATTTAGTTTCGTAAAAATTGGTCGTTGCCAATTTACCGGCGGTTTTTACATAAATTTCTTATGTTCTTGTGGTTCGGAACCCACGTAAAATTGTAGGTCCCCTCCGCCACCACGGAGGACATACACAATACACGATTACGAACACAGTTAGGTAGACCAGCCATGAGTGGATCCTAGGGTCTTTGTTGGTCTGAAGCATTATAACATTATAACATTATTGTTGAGTTGAAAATCGCGAAAGTATTTGAAGGCGTCTCTGTCGCTATAATATATATATATATATATATATATATATATATATATATATATATATATATATATATATATGTGTGTGTGTATATAATAAAATGGAAATATAAAGATAGTTGGAAATATAAATAAGCATAATCGCTCAATTTTACACATGTAAATATGCGCGGTTATGCATCTTCGTGACCTTATATATATATATATATATATATATATATATATATATATATAATATAAATTAAGGATATTCAGTATTCGGCCGAATAGTTTTTATATGCTTTTAACCGAATACCGAGTATTTTATAATTAGGGTAAATAATGTGTTTGAGGAAATAAAACTTAAAAATGTCATTTTTTATTTGAAAGAATAATTACAAACAAATCCAACTTAGTATAGTGATACTAAGTAATAACCTTACAAAAAATAATTGATAATAATTACTGAAGAAACAAAGCCTAATAATTGAAATTTAAGGCAATTAGATTATTGTTCAGAAAAATTAGTCGTTCAGCAGCATCAGGAGCTAAACGATTACGTGGGTCGGTCATTACATTTTTCGCAGAAGTGAACAGCCGTTTGCTTCGTACGCTTGTGGGTGGCGCCACGAATGAAGAGTGTTCGTGTCGCGCCTGACTCGTGACGCCTTTGAGTAGGTGTCAAATTCTTTTTGACAACTTTTCTGGCTACTTTTGATAGGTGGAGGTACATCTGATTGTGAAGACATAGCAACCTCATCGAAGTAGCTCCATAAGTCAACCTTCAGCTTCTTTTTCAAAGGTTCTTGATCTTCTCGTAAAACAAAAGAAGTTGCTTCGTCATGAGTTACATTACGTGTAGAACTAGCATTAACTGATGCAGGCATAGTAATTATCTAAATTTTTATAAACTCAAGCACTATAAGTCAAGCAAATTTGAAACTAGGATCTAAAACCTGAGCAATCATGCAAGTAATGTCTGTCTCCCACTGCTTGAAGCGATTCTGTAAATTTGTTATTAACTCTTTTTTCATAGATGACTAACTGTATCAACATTTGTTACACAAAAAAAACCACGAGACCTGTTACACCGAGAGACCATGGAAAGACAAGAATAATCAAAGGAAAAGTCATTCGTTAATTTTTCACATTGTCTTTACAACATGCTGATGGTTACTGAGGGCTGGTATGTCATAGTCTGAGGCGTAAGCAACGAAGTCGTCGTCGTAGTATGCACAACTGCATATACACGATCACTCTCTATTGACCATTCTTGCAATATACTGTAGAAGTCAATGCAGTTGCAATGTTTTCATGAGTATGGGAACTGGTAGATTTTTTGGTGGCTAAAACATACTGCTTTTACTCACATTTGATCTTAATTGTATGTGCTGTAAAACTGATAAAGGCTCAAATTTCTTACATTGACCCCTAATAACTCGGATAAAACTAATATTCGGTACATTTCTTTATTTATATATATATAAATTTTCCTACCAAAAGAGTTGGTACAAGTTTTTCTCTGCCATTACCCAAATATTCCAGATATACCGGTAAATTGATCTGTTGGAAGCACCACTCTTGTCCAAAGACAGTAAGACAAAGTAACCTAGTCTACTAACTGTTACAGTTGGTATTGGTAAGTATGACACTTGGACAAGAGCTGATGGAGGTTCAAAATGGCATCCGATGGCAGTCTGTCCCGACCTTTAAGTATGGAGCTGTCACTGTGATGGTGTGGGTATATTTCTCATGGTATGGACTAAGCCCCTTAGCGTTTGTGAAAGGTACAATAACTTGCCAAGGCATATTGCCACATTTTGGATAATAGTGCAATACCAGCATTGATAGAATTTAATGTTGAGGGCCAGTACCTGTACCAAACGACAATGCCCCTTGTCATAAAGCCCAAACTGTAACCCATTGGGCTGAGCAGAATAACGTTAAAAATCATGTCATGGCTATTTCAGACCCCCGATCTTAATTTACAGAACACGCCTAATGAGATAAACTAAACTAACGCATCAAGAACGAACCGCAGACCGGAGAGATTAAATACTGTCGCCGCATTGGAAAATTTGTTGCTGGAGGAATGGGAGCAAAAGTGACCATCTGCCTAAAGTGACAACTTTTCCGCTTTCCTGACAAATATCATATATTTACAGCGTAAAATTTTTTCAGTATAAGACCACCTGCCTCTTATGGAAAATAACCGGTTTTACCCAGCTGTACATATTTTTTTTCTCAGAATTTAATGCACTGAAGTGAATAAGATTTTAATAAATACACAATGATTTTAAAAGTTAATTCTGTCACGCTTCGTATCTAGAATTTCTGGAAATTTGTTTCATTTGTTAAATAAATAAATAAATAAATAAATAAATAAGACTGTTTCCCAATACAAAAAATACGTCGTCATTTGAGAATTGATGAAATAGTCATTTTTAGAGCTTAATAAACATGGGATTGAATAAAGCCGGTCAGTTTGTTGTTAGTGCTCTTCGGGGAAATGATTATTTTTTTCTAAAGTGACCATCTGCGTAAAGTGATCACTTTTGATTGGTTCCGATAGTAGTCGCTTTAAGCAAGTTCTGCAATATATATTTTTTCATTTGTTTCGTTCTTTCGCTCTCATCTTGCGCGGATAATTCTCCTATACAAAGCGTCGTTCTTTACGTTAATTATACTGCGTGTTTGCAGTTATAATGTGTATATATATATATATATATATATACACAACAACACACTTAGTCAAGGAACTATCAATACCTAATGTTTAATAATAATAACAAAAAAATGAATAGTTTATGGTCGTAAAATTAAACATCATAAAAGTCTTTACTGAAAAATAGTACAAAAGAAATAAGAGTTTATAGTTGCCACTATACTATTTTAACGTATCATTTTCTATGTTGCCTTTCAATGGCATTTTATAATTTAAAAGTCGATATGCGCTCTTTCCTCCGTTCGTGCGCGCGAGGAGCAGGACGGAGGTACTGTTTTTGGTCGGGGTGTGTGTACACACACCACACACACACACACCATTCTCAAATGGTTGAATCGTTTGAAAGTGCTTCGAGTGGAGGTTTGTATCTCCTTGATGCCTATGTAGTTGTTGTTGTTGTTTAAACCTCCTCCATAACAGCAAAGGTTATGTGACGGAGGAAATCTACAGCTTTACTTCGGATGCAAACCACGGGTCGATACCATCAGCTGGTGGAGCTGGTGAGCTTATCCACTCAGTGGATAACAATGTTTCACTAAAAGCGAAGCGAAGCGAAGTGAAGTCTCGGGGTTTGATTCCCGATGGTGCTGGTAATAATACTCGTAATATAGGAGTTAGCACAAAGGTTCGCATTAGCTGGCCTGAGCGCTGTGGCAATTTGTGGCTCTCCCCACTGATTAATATGTCGCTTAACTCCCCTGAACTACTGGAAATGGTGTTAATAGTCAGTCAGAAGGACCAGAAACTGGCACCAAGGCCCAGGCCAACGAATGCAGCCCATTATTCTAACTTGTATTATTAATATTATTATTATTTTTACCAGAATCATCGGGGTCCGAACAAGGCAATAAATTATTATAAATGAATGTTTAGTTTCCGAATGCAGTTTATGCATTATTGCTATATTGATTTCAAAATTTGTAAGTGAAACGTATATTTATTTTAATATTCTTTTGCACGCTTTGTTATTTACTGACGTTAAAAAAGTGTTGCTTTGTTACGTATACTGAAAAACGTAAGGCTTTCCAATAATATATATTGTGTTTGTGTGTGTGTTTTTGTGTGTATATGTATAATATGTGGGTGGGTTTTGTGTCCTTTATCCGACGAAGATTTTTATATACTCGTATATTAGGGAAAGTAGCAGGTATTAACGCTATTTATCGTAAACGAAGCTGTATAAAATATATATTTTCGTTAAATATTAAAGAAGGGAGTTAGCCGTGGAGTGACGTTTTCAAGATTGTATATAATTTTGTATCGTATATAGTAAGTGTATATGGTAAGTTAAAATTATATAAATAAACAACCTATTACGCCATACTCGTATTACAAATAGAGCTATTACCTTATTGTGTAAACCCCAGTGGCGACTGGCGTATAGGAGCGATGGAGCGATAAATATTAATTTAACAGATAAAAAATATATTAATTTTAAGATATTAAAATAAATATTCTTGAAATATATTTTAAAAATTCATGTGGCATATCATGATTCATGAGGCATTTTGAGTAAGCCTTCATACAGTACATAATATTCTAAACTTATAGCATAGCTTCAAACAGCGTACCCTGTTTGAATACAAAATAATATTGCAGCCGAATGGAGCGAAAAATTGTTGTAATAAAAATATAAGTACAATCGCGAATTTTTTTTATAATAACAACTTTATTTTTACTAATAGTGACTTCAGTAATAATGATATAAACCATTTATATGTATTTTATTGAAATTATTACTTATTTGTAATTAACTAGAATTGTACGTCTGGCATAGCCGCATATGTTAATACAAGTACCCTTGTGAGCGGCAGTTGGATTCGCGCTAGCCTATTGTGAGTCCGTGTTGTCGTACAATTTTATGAAATCGCACCCCCATACATTTATACCACGAGTCGCCACTGGACTAAACCCCCTCGCCCCGAAAACCTTTATTTAATTAAAACAAAGTTTTTGTTCTGTTTTTTTCGTCTAACAAAGTACCACGTTCAAAACTGAGTCCCATTTTTGTTAATATCGAACTAAATAAATTATGTTAATTAAAAATGAATTTTGTTTAAAGTTTAAAGTGGATTTTCCTTCGTGTGCTAAATTTGAAAATGCCTGATTCCATGTAAATATAAATTTTTGCGTTTATTAATGTAAACCAACCAAATTTATTTTGAAATAACATTATTTATATAGTTAAATATTAACAAAGCTGTACTCCAGCTTTTTATCAACACGATACTTTTCGTAATAAAATTTTTTTTAAAAAAATGTTTAATTTTTGAGTATAAGTTCAATCACGTATTTTCTGTCTGTATGGAGGAGAAAGTGAGCTTTAGAAGTTTACTGACGTCACCACTCTCTTTTTCCGTAATTGACGAAACTATTTCGTTAATTAGATGTAATTTCTCTAATTAATAAGAAACGTAAATAAAGATTAGAATTAATGGATCACCCGAAGATCAGGACCCCCAGCCTTCTTTAGTTAGCCTTATAAGGCTAACTAACGAAAATATCACGACTTAACCTAACCAATCGTTAGGTCAACTGTACGCCCTTGACGATTGGTTAGGGTAGGTCGTGATATTTTCGTTAGTTAGCCTTATAAAGCTAACGAAAGAAGGCTGGGGGCCCTGATCGTCAGGTGATCGGAATTAATTATAAACATTTTATGCAGTTTAAACCGAGGTTGACAATACTTTTCAACAGCGGACTCTGCTTTTCGCTCAATGCCTATTCGGCGGTTACTACAAATTACTCTATGTACAGTATACACACACACACACACACACACACACACACACTTTCGAGAGTACCTTGAATGTCATAAAATCTTTCTCGACGAACCAGACACAAAAATTGCCTTTTAACCTATTAGTACCCAGCGTCACTTTACTGATTTTGTTGTGGCTAACGCCAGACGATTTTATTCAGTCTCGGGAAAGTCCTTTGGGCGCTAATGGGTTAAGCGAACACTTATTAAATTGTGACACAGGAACCCACTGAATAGAGACACTTTTTGAGTGAGGGACCTCAGTATATCCCAAATGACTGCGTGGAGTGAAAGGGATTGGAAGTAGAGAGGGTTGTTGGGTGGAGGAAAACAATTTTGATAGCTTTAATATTAAAACAGAATGACACCACTGAAAATAATCTCATTTGGGATAAATTTATTAGATTTATTGGCGGCATCTCACTCCGATTCTAGGAATTGAAGTTTGCAAAAAACGAATTATTATTATTATTATTACTATTATTATTATTATTATTACTTTCTCAGTATGACAAAGCCTACTTCTCTTTATTATTGTTGTTTTTCTCTTGTATTTGTTTCAGTGCGTTTGTTTTTTGTTTATTCTGTTGTTTTAGTTTCATGTCCGTCGTTGAAGATTTGCAAATAATTTGCATCAACAAAAATGTAACTTTATATTCTCTCTAATATTTAAAAATTCTCAATATAAAATTACAACATGCTGCTGCTCTTAACAACACACAAGTAACTTTATACACACCCACCACACGCATATATAAAAAATAATATATTTTTTTATTGGGGTTGTTTAACCTCCTTCGCAACATCTAAGGACATATGATGGAGGGGACCTACAGCTTTACGTGGGATTCGAACCACGGGTCGCTACTTAATCTGATCGTGGAGGACGGTCTCCCATCCAACTACTACCCAGACCCAATTTCGTTTAACTTCGCTGATCTCCTGGAAGCGGTGTTACGACATTGGCCACGACGTAGCCCATAAAAAAAAATATATATATACACAAATACACACACACACACACACACATATATATATATGATTTTCTGTGTATGTGTAGTGGTTGGCATCGCTAACTACGAATCCATCGGCCCAGGTTCAATTCACAACGATGCTTGGTAGATAAATGAGTACCTTGGATAACGTAGTGGTTAAGACACTAAGTTGCTGATCGGGGAGTTGTAAGATGGAGGAATTTGTAATTTCTGTCCACCCGTGGTGAATCGTGGTTCGGATTCCACGTAAAGCTGTAGGTCTAATGTGGGACAAGCTTGGCCTTCGTCAGAATAAACAGTTCAAGCAGGAGCAAAACCAAGATTACGAAGGTACCGGTATATATATATTGGCGCCTCGGTGGTTAGTGGTTAGCTACGAATCCATCGGCCCCGGGTTCGAGACCCGACGGCAGCCGGCGCGCAGCAAAACCCAGCTGTTCATCCTTCCACACAATAAAGAAATGGTTGGTAGATAAATGGGTACCCTAGGTGGCCTAGTGGTTAAGACGCTGTACTGCTGATGGGGCGTGGTTCGGATTCCACGTTAAACTGTAGGTCTAAGATGGAGTGAAAAGCTTGACCTTCGTCAGAATGAACATTCGGGCGGAAGCTAACCAAAGGTTATATATATATATATATATATATATATAATATATATATATATATAACCTTTGGTTAGCTTCATAATGATGCAAACTTGTATCCATTGATTGAAAATAATACATTCTGCAAAAGACAATAGTTTCCATGGTAACAAATGTTCACAACAAAATTAATTTCGCAAGAGAATTACCACAACAACTGTAAAAGTTTGTGCAATATTACCCTTGAATAAATTGGTTAATTAAATCTGTTAATAACAGCTATTCACTCGATTCCCCCTATTTCACTCTACTGGATACCTTCGTTGGTCGAAGATGAGCCATACTGAACAGTAGACTAAAAAAACGTAAAATCCCATATTTCTTAATAATATCAGTAAGAATCATGGAAGTTTAGGACAGTACTGTTTTAACGGACTGTAAGTCCATAGATTCAAAATCGAAAACTATATCCTTGAACTTTGCCGTTACGCAAGAGTACTATTTTCAATCCTGCATCAGATCAACCAAAGAGGAAGACGCAAACGGTCATATTAAAGGCTATAAAAAGTTTTGGGTAACTTCGATATTATTTCCTAATGCAGAAATAATATAACTTAAATAATTGTTGAGGTATACCTTTCAACCTTTCAACCTTTCAAATGTTCCTCATTTCACGAAGGTCAAGCTTGTTGCCCCTCCTCTAGTTGTCTTGGTGAAGTAAAAGTTGGTTTCTTGTGCTCTCCACCTCACATAGCCAGGTATCCCCCCCGCCTTATCTAAAATTGTTTTGAGCTAGGGGTCTAGTCTAGTCTTTTAAAGATATCCACCGCTACTCCACTCGTGTTCCATAGTTCTTTGGGCAGCGGATTGAACAGTTTTGGTCTTCTCACAACAAAACTATTTTCCTTCAGAGTTCAGGATGTTCCCTGTGTAGCCTTTAATTTGGGAACACGACCCATTCTTCCTTTTCTACTTTTCACTGTATTTGAATGGTTATGGGGTTCAAAGTAAGATCAGGGACTAGTTAGTTCCTCCATTATTTTTCAAGTGTAAATAATGGTGTACCGCTCTCTTCTTCCCAATGAATACAAGTTTGATTTACTTAACCTTTCCCAGTAATTTAGTTCTTTGCACCCATTGATATTAGCTGTGAAGCTCTTCTGAATCCCTTCTAGCTGACTAATGTCCTCCTTTTTTTTTATATGGGGATGTTAAAACCGAGCAGTATTCCAACTTGGGTATGGTCAATGTTTTCAATTGAAGAATCATTATATTCCTATCCCTTCTTTTAAAGGTTCTCAGTATCTGTCCAGTTATTCTTTTTGCTCTGTTTACTGCTATCTTAGTTTGTATTTCAAATTTCGAGTCATCAGTCATTACAACACCTAGATCTTTTGTTTTAGAATTTCTCTGAATTTCCTGTCTATTTAGGATATAGTACTCTATGGATTTTAGGACCTCCCTTCTTCCGTACCTAAATAGTTGAAATTTCTCAGTGTTAAATTTCATATTGCTTTCAGACCAATTGTAGATTCTGTATGTCTGTTTGTAGAGATCCTATATCTTCTGGGTTTCTTCTTCTTCTACTAATTTTTGTCATTGGCAAAGGATGCTACTCTATCACTGGTAACTTCCTCATCTATATTAGTTACTTGATTATAAAGAGTAATGGAGCTAACAATGTTCCTTGTGGTACTGAGCTAAGGACCTCTGACTCTGATCGAGATATTACTTGAACTGTAACGATTTGGTGCTGCTCACTAAGGAAATTATATACCCATTTTCCTACTTTTCCTGTTATTCCCATATATTTCAGTTTGTGTTATGATTCCATGGTCACACTTGTTGAACGTCTTGCCAAAGCCAGTTTTTCATTATTTTCAAGTGCATCAATCATGCGTGTTATAGGGTTATAGTGTTCCACTAGTTGTGATTGGCATGATCTTCCTGAACGGAATCCACGTTGGTTATTATTTAATTTTTCAGTTTCCAAAACGTTGTAGATTTTTTCTCTAACTTTTCTTTCAAATATTTTTGCGAGATGAAATGTAAGCGACACTAGCTTTTGGCCTCGGATCGATCTCCTCCTTTATATATTGAAACTATGTTCACTCTCTTCAGGATGCCCGGTATTTCTCCCGTGTCTAGTGATCGTTTCCATATCTAATATATAGGGGCTTAGCGATATCATTCTTGTAGTTTTTGATCAGCGTGGCATTCCATTTCTCCGGGTCTACCGCCGTATGTGATTTTAGTTTCTCTATAGCTTGTGTAATATTATCTTTGTAAAGGCGAAGTCTGTTCTTCCCTTGTAGTTCATCTTCAAAGAACGCGTTTCTATCGCATATTAGTTTATCAGTTTTGGGGATACTGAAAGATGATTTGAGCTCTTAATATTTCGGATACTACTATTAAATCATCGGTGAAAATATTTTCATTCTTCAAGGGTCCGATAGTCGCGTGATTTTTGGACTTCGTTTTTGTAAAATTATAGAAGTACTTTGAGTTAACCTTTATCGCTGCTATAGCGTGAGCTTCCTTCTCTGTATGTTTCTCAGTTAGACCCTGTACGATGCAATCTATACTCTCCAGTTTATCGTTTAATATTTTTTTTTATGTTGTATTTGCAGTTTCTTAATTTTACAGTCGCTCTTTTTCTCTTGCGGAACATTAACCTCTTTTGTCTCTGGAACCTGCTTCTCTTCTCTTCTTTGTTACCTTTTTGGGACATGTCTTTCCACAATTTCCAGCGTCTTCTCTTCTAAGGTTATTGGTATCTCTTTCGTTGTGTTGCTCTTAAAGATGGTTTTCCAGTCTATTGCTTCCACGCTGGACGCGATACCTTCCCAATTTATAGCTTTGGAGTGAAAATTAAAAATTTCGAATTTGCTTCTTTCTATAGTGCGTGTTCTTTACTTTCTTGTTGCTTTTATATTGGTTATTATTTCAGTAATGTTGTAATCTGATATTATAGTTGGGGATAGTTCTATGTTATCAATTAGGGTGCTGTTGTGAATACCAAATCTAGTCATTGTTTTTTCTTGTATTTTCCATTATTTCTTGTGTTAACATAAATTCATCGGCTAGAGCTAACAGCATTTTTGCGTTCCTGGTCTTCCCGTGTGCCCCCCTTGTCTTGGTGATAATTAAAATCACCACAGAAAATAATATTTGGGGTTGGGGAGTGTCGATCTTTCACCCAGTTCCTGACCTCTGTAATGGCATCTGAGAATTTTGTAGTTAGCATGTTCGGTATTCTATATATTACAATTAGTACCATATTTAATTTTTCAACTTTTGCTGCTACTGATTCTATGTAGTTGTTTGAAGTACTTCTAACCATTTCTGCCATATATTTTTCGTGTGTATAAATAGTACATCTTCCTTTACGCCTTACTGTTCTGTCGGCTCGAAGGATGTTACATAGTTGTCAATTTGTATTTCTTTTTTGTCTACACAAAACTCAGTTTTCACAGTTCGCCTGGCAGTCCTTTAGATGGGTTTCCGTGAGGCATGTGAAGTTTGCTCTCGTTTCTTGCACGAGTCCTTTCAAGTATGTGACCTTTGTCCAGAGAATGGTTTGGTTTAAGTCCCTGAATGTTAGCTAGATTATTTTTTTAATTTTCGTTTGTCCCTTTATGTAGTTTAGATTTGTTTTCTAATGGTGGTGCATGTTTTGTTGCTCTGTGATCCTCCGAGAATTTTCCCTTCCTGTTTCGATACTTGTTGTCCCGATATCGCGTGTAATTTCTTTCTTTATTTGTCCTGTACGGCTCTCGGATCCCTGTACTTGTCAATTGTCTTTGTATTTGTTGGATGGTTATTTAGTAGTTGAATTGTGTTTGCTACATCTAAAAAATTGGTAGCCCTGTTTGTTGCTGGTTCTGATTGCTCAACTTTCTGATTGCTCAACTGTCGTAAGTTTTGCGGATGCTAAGGTGGTGGAACTTGCGGTTATTTTCAAATTTACAATATCCATTTTTGTAATGGAAGTTACATAACGTGGGATGTTCATAGATTCATTGCCCATCCCGATATCTGCAATGCCATATTGCATAATATTTGCATATGATATTTTCTACGTTTCTAGTTCTTGTCGTCTTTTTATCATTATCTTCGTTTGGTAGTTTTATCGTATCACAAATTCTTTCCGTGTTATATTTTTACTCGTTTCTCTCTTATCCACACCGTTTTGCTTCGGGACATTTTGGTCAGCTTTTCTTTCCATTATTCTCTTTCTATCGCATTCGTATTTGTATTTTTCATTTCTTTAAATATCGCAAATGAGTTTCCAATCTCGGTACATGCTTCACACAAGAATTTGATCCCCGTGATTTGTTTGGCATTCGATATTCCTCTCATCCCAATTCATATAGTTAAAGTGGTGCAGTTTTTGACAGAAACCACACCTGATTGCAACATTTTCAGTTGTTAAATTACACACGTTGCAAATTAGGTGAGAATTTGTTATCTATTACCGTAGTCGCTCAATGCACACGTACACAATTTTTTTTTTCTTTTAGCTGGGAGTCGGTCAAGTGGGTTTGGATTTTATGATCTTTTCCCTGCCTTGTCCCAAACTTTTCTTAGATGCCGACCGTATTTCGATTAAATATATATTTTTAACTCGTGATAATTTGTATAAACCATATTGTACTTTCTTACATTCGGTGAATTTTCACTTTATAATTTATATGCACGGATTTACTGGTACTTTATACACTTTCGGGTGTACAGTAGATAGAATAAACCGCCGAGAAATTATTCCCTTCATTTTTTTGTATTAATACAGATAGAGAAACAAAACGTCCGTTCCCCACGAGGCGAATAAATACTCGACTTAGCAATCTTGTACCGAGTTATTAAAAAGAAAGAAAGCTAAGCTCATAATGGAATTATTATTATTATTTCCATACGAGTTGTTGTAGCAACTTTAAACGACCTTTCTTTTCAAGTACATCAAAATTTTTACGCAGTAAAAGGCCTAACAGATTTAGTTCTGTACTTACTGTATAAAGCGACGCTACCTTAATTCAAACGACTAACGAACCAATCAGATCATTAGTTTAGCGATAGGTTTATAACTAATCTTTTGCTAATGCTGTTTTAAGTACCTTTCTCGAAAACGGAGGAGAATCTCGCGTTATAGGAAGCAAAAAGTTCTTTTGGCATTTAGATTCAATTGCTTTCCTACGATATACTCGTATTACTCTCACTTCACCAAGGAGAGGGGATAAAGTTCTCGCATTCCTACTAGTCCCTCGAGGGATGAGCACGTGCATAAGAATCGTGGGATGGGATTTCTATGTAGGGTTATGCTAGAAGTTTAGAAACACCGAAATCAGGGAAGCGACTGACTTACCAATTAATAAGTCGAACGCGACAAACACTCGGTAACATAGTGTCATCAGCGTATCATTAGGTTGATATGACAAATACAAAGGGTTGACAAAAGTAAATAGACACCACGATGATTGTCCTCAAGAATAAATGGCGAAGCTCCTCAATGGAATTCGAGAACGTGTGTTAGTTTTACACGCACGCAGGGAAGCAAAAAACTATATTTTAATAAAATATAGTCAATAAATCTATTTATTATTTTTTTAATGAAATAAAAAAATATGGAAAAAACAAAGGTTTCTATTTAGTTTTTTTCAACCCTCTATACATATATATATACTAGAAAATGCACATCTGCCGAACGAGAGATACTCAGGATTAAATGTTTATATCAACTTGATTAGTAAAGTAGATGAGCGTCTAGAATATAAACTAAATGTACGTTTGAGTACCTAATAATAACATAAAGCTGGCACTTAAGATAAAAAAACTAAATGATAACTTAAGGAATAAATTACAAACAAAGAAAACTAAAATAAAGCTAAAAAAATTAAAATCTTTATTTATAAAACAAATATTACAATTTCTGTTGTGTTGCAATAATAAAACGAGCAATGCAATTAGATTTTTTTTTTAATTTGGTTCTTAAACTTTAGGCTTACTGGGCTGCCAGATGAATTAAAGATAAATGTAGGTGTGTGTGTGTGTGTGTGTGATGATTAAATTCTGATTAAATAATATTAAATTCGCATTAATTGAATTGAACAATGTATGTTATAGTGGTCACAAGACACACAAATAGAACATCATTGTCTGATATCATTACTTAGCTGCGTGTAATGTCGCCAGCACTTAACAAGACCAGCTCGGTGTCTCATTGGGTACCTTAGTTATCTTGGTTTTGCTTCCGCCTGAATTGTTCATTCTGACGAAGGTCAAGCTTGTCACTCCAGCTTAGACCTACAGTATAACATGGAATCCGAACCACGCCCCACCACGGGCGGTCAGAAATTACAAAGTTCTCGCCCGGACTCGATCTCACAACCTCCCGATCAGCAGCCCAGCTTCTTAACCACTAAGCTACCCAAAGCACCCATTTATCTACTAACCAATATTTTTTTTATTTTGTGGAAGGATGGACAGCTGGGTTTTGCTGCGCGCCGCCTGCCGTCACCGGGTCTCGATCCCGCGGACGATGGATTCGTAATCAGCGATGCTAACCACTGCACCACCGAGGCGCATTCTCGGTAATATAGTTTCCTTATAAGCGAAGTCGTGTGAAGGTGTTCGATTCCCGATGGTGTTGATTAATAATAATCAAGAAGTTAACGTAATACATTCGTTTGGCATAAGCGCTTCGCTATATGGAATATGGATTCTAGCCCTTCTCTAGCGCTCCTCCTAAGTATAGTTGTCGGAAAAGGAACCCAAAATTTGGGTAACTTAAGTGACGCGTTACTAAAGTACTTGGTTTTGACTAACAATGAATCTTCTACGTTTAAGCTTAAAGGAAAAATAGTCGTGAAGGAAAGGATTAAATATAGGGTGTTCATAAAGTAACGCGAGTGAATATGCATATACAGATCACCATATTCACTTGCGTGACTTTATGAACATCCTCTATTTTCAGCTATTTTCGTTTTTGATGCATTTACTTTATTAAAAAATGTCCCGTATCACATTTTTCAAGCATTGTGCATTACTTTTTATCCTTTTAGTACAAATCTGAAGACGGGAAATGTTACAACCTACACTTTCTTTTTTTAAATACCCTGTTTATTTACATGAAATTCATTTTCAAGTTTACTTCTAATCATTTTTTCACTGAAAGTTGTAAATATTTTGGTAAACTAATAAAAAAAACACTCGCTTTCATGAAGGTATATACATATCCTTTTGATGAGGTACTGGGGTGGGTGGAGTACTTTTAAATATATATACACACACACGCACATATAATATATTTAATGCTAGTTTGAATTATGTTCGGTTTACTGAAACTGCTTTCTATCAACCAACTATAAATCAGAGCACCTAAAAAAGTTGCACTTACATATCTCAAAGAAAAAATTCCACGTTTTTAATTATCTGTTCTTTGGGGTTTTTATCGAAGTAATGTTTATATACGGTCTTACACAGTATATAACCGATTTTGAATTTTAAAATTGGCCATTTTTATTCGGGAAATAAAGCAAATGGGACGGGAAAGAGGTCGGAAGATAATGAAATCTTCATAAAACGGCAGTTATTGAACGTAGTTTTTTTACTTTTCAATTTAAAGAGTTAATCTTCACAAATGGATTTGACGTCAAATGTTCATCTGAAATAACAGTCAAATTCGGAGGTATATTTTGCGATCTGCATTACCACCACGCCACGTTCTTTCTGATTAAAGGATTTAGGAAGAAAATCAGGAAATTAGCGTGAATCATTGATTCGTACAGTTGTGGAAAGTAATTCGCAAAGTTAAAATTTCTATGAATAAAATACTGATGATTTTAAAATTAAAAAAAAAATCATAATTGGTTGAGAAAAATAATGTGACCAATAAAAAAGATAATAATAACTGACCAGCTGGAATGAGAGTGTATTCGAAATCCAATCATGAAATACAAAGGGCTCTCTGACAAATGGTATAATTAGATCATTTTTCCAACCAATTAGTTAATTATGAATTCTGATGAATTTCAATAATTTCAGTATTTTTCGTCATAGATTTTGTACTTTCGGTCAACTTCTTTCCACAAAAACGAAAGCGTTGAATGGTTTCGGGAAATAAAAAAAAAAAATAATAAAAAAATTATTTAAAAGTATTTTATTAATCGAAAAGTGAATTTGTAGTTGAACAAAATTTCCCCATTCAATTAATTTATAGTTGGGGAATCTCAGCCCCCAAACTCGAAATATTCTATTCTCAAAAGTATATTTTCGATTTAAGCGTCTTATTATATACAGATGTTTATTCAATTACAGTCAAACTCAAACTAATTTCTTGATGATGAGTTTAGCTGCAAAGTCGCAACCAAATTTTAATTGTAGTTTCATAGTTTAAAATTACTTAAAGCTTCAAAAATGGAAGTAGGAATTGGAGAAAATAATAATAATAATCTATCTATACTATAATAAGAGAGCTGTCCGTCCGTCTGTCCGTCCGTCACACTTTCAGAAATTGTGAGAAAAAATTGTGAGAAAAAAATTCAGAAATTGTAAAAAAAATTCAGAAATTGTATTACGGGCGGCAATGTGAAGCTCAAGATTTTCATGACTGTGTTCTTTTCTGTAGTTTAGCAATGGGGGAAGGGTGAGGGTGGGGGGAAGGGTGAGGGTGGGGGGAAGGGTTGGGGTGGGCGGAAGGGTGGGGGTAATGGGGGAGGGGTGTGGTAATGGGGAGGGGTGGGGGTAATGGGGGAGGGGGTTAGCCCCCAAGTTGTATGAATGGGGGTGAGGAGGTTTTGGGAGATACCAGATTCAGAAATGTTGACACAATGTGAAGCTCAAAATTTTCACGGCTGTGTTCTTTTCTGTAGTTTAGCCTGTCTAACCGTCAGCGAAGCGACGGGAACTGTACTAGTAATAATAATAATAACCTTAACAATAATAATTGTAGTTTTTATGAAAAACATCTGAGCATTTTTATCGGATGGACTGAGGGTTGACAAAGGTAAACACCTTTTGGTTCTTTCAAAGCTTTTTTAGTTGATAATAAAAGTCAGTAAATAATAAAAAAATTTATTGGATCAGTATATATTTAGAATCGTGTTGCTTTTCTCTGCACATTTAAAGCTGACGCACGTCCTGGCATTCCAGTGATGACTTTTGATACTTATATTTAAAGTATTGCAGACATTTCTTTTATGGTTTTGACGAAGCTTTCCCTGATTGTAGGCGTCGGGTGCCGTTTCCTAAATGACATGTCTATCATGTATTACGCATGTTCTATTGGATTCATATCCAGGGAAATGACTTGGTCATGGAAGACGTTCAATTCTATAAATGTCATGCCATCTTTGCTTAGCACGAGCGGTATGAGCTGGGGCACCAGCTTCCATGAATACATTTTGGTTTGAAGATACATTTACATTGGAATAAATGGGTTAGCAGCCCTTTTTTCACGATCTTTACATATTTGGCTGAATTAACAGTTCCTCTGCAGACCACCAACCAGCATTGTTCGTCCATTGGTCCAAATTGCACCCTACACAATTACAGAAAATCCTGCATGTTGCAGATGACCCAGGGAAAATTCTTCGGATGGTCGTCTCCATACGCGCGCACGCCCACTGTCTGAAAACGAAGCAAACTGAGACTCGTCCGAGAAGATTACGGTGTTCCAAAAGGCAGAATCAGCTCTGACCACTGATGTTGTCCATTGATTCCGACAGGCAATATTGCGAGGAATGAGCATGGTCTTTCTTCTAGCAGTCTAGCTGCTCTGCAATAGTAACCCAATGTCGTGAAGATATCGTCCGATGGTCTTAAAGCTAACCTTAATTTGAACAGCCAATTCAGCAACGGTTTGACGAAGGTTTGTTTATGTACCTCTCTGACGGCATGAAGCCTTTCATATAAACGTGAAGTCTTTGACGAAGCGCAACTGTTGTTTTCTGGGTATTCTTGAACTGCGCAATAAAAGTTAAGGTAATATATATGTCCCATATCCCCTTTGGAAGTGTATGTGGGTAGGGGCCCCGAGTCGATTAAAATGGGGCGGCCATCGCCGCCACTTTGTCATGACGTACAAAAAATATAACCGTCCAGCTCTAGGTAGCACTGGGATTCGAGCCCACACCTCAACGGAGTCGATCGAGCCACGAGACACTCGAACTACACAATAACTGTTAAGTGTTGATAATAATGGAGTGCAAAGCCTTCACAAAGTTCCCCTTTGGCTTAGTTCTACTTCCCAAAGTCCATTAATTCGACCCCTTGTGAAATCTGTCAATTTTAGGGAACCTCTGCTTTGTAACACTGTGGAATACATGCTAATTAATCTTTGAAAGTTATCTTACCATAACAAGATGGTTTCAGTAGATTATATTTTATTTTAACAACTTTAAGGATAATCATCGTGGTCTCTATTTACTTTTGTCAACCCTGTGTGTGTATATATATATATATATATATATTAAACCCACAAGGAAAAAGAAAAATGATTTCAAGGCTTTTCGTGTATTCAGAAGTACACCCTGACGAGGTGTATTTCTGAATACACGAAAAACCGTGAAATCATTTTTCTTTTTCCTTGTGGGTTGCATCATTCATTCATTTCATGTGTTTAATTGTGAAATTCATCATATATATATATATATATATGTGTGTGTGTGTGTGTGTGCTTGTGGCGTAGACCCATTTATTTTCCGATCAAATTAAATTAATTGTCATTAAAGGAGATTAATAAACTTTTTGGTTTTTCCTTTAATTAAAAGCAAAACAAGAAAAAAATAGTTTGTTTTTATAAGATTTAAATGTGTTGAATAACGTTATACTGTAGTTGAGTGACTGTACGTACGTTCACAGAATAAATGAAATTTGAAATTAATGATTGTTTGGTTATAAATGTTCATTTGAATAATGACTTTATTATAATAATGCTCGAGGGAAGTCGGAGTCATTATGGTTAAAATGAATGACATCAGGCCGGGAACGGCCTGTTACGACGTCGTTACACGTGGCAAGCTGACGTCACCGAAGTGATTTAGGAAGAAATAAGGTGGTGGTGTGAAGTCTGACGTCGTCATGTTCGATGCTGTCTCTGGTTGAAGACAAAGAAGCGCTTTGTTTGAGGTAGCGATGTGATGGAGGAAATCTCGTGGAAATCTTGGAGAGAAGAAAACAAATGTTTGTCTGTAAGCTTTGCCGACGAAAAATTCCAAGTGTTACAGCAGCTACAGTTCACGATAGGCAATAAAAAATATATATAATATATATATATTTATTAGGGTGTTTCATAAATTAAAAGTTTGGAAAAATTTTAATCCACATGGATCCCCTTGTTCCATTTGCTGAGGAGACTGATAAACCGAAATATTAATTCAATAGTTTAAAGTTTACGGGTCCCCAGTTTGATGCTCTGGCAGATCATAAACGGAAAAATTAAACAAAAATCTGTCAATGAATTTTTTATCAACAAACGAGTACCATTTCACTACACATTTTCACAAAGATACAAAAAACATAACCACTTCTTGCGAATCATTTGTCCATGAAATCCTTCTTGGTTTTATTCGGGTATTTCGCCCTATGCTGCATCACAGTTTTGAGCAAATACTGCTTCTGCTCTTCGTTCTTCGTCAGAGAACAGTTGAACTCTTTGGTGAGCGCGATGGCTCTTTCGGCCCGATCGTTGACGACAGAGATTTTGTTAACAGTTGCCGCTGCTTGCTTGAAGCCCTCTACTTCAGTCCACTCGGCAACTGGCTTTTTCAAGAATTCTGTGTCCAAGTCGAATGCATGGAAGAAAGCCATCGTCTTTCCTGTCACGAACTCCGCCAGGTGTTTCGAGGCAAGATTCCTGACGTTCTTCCCTTGGGGTCGCTTGAGTTCCTTTTTCGATGCGGGCTTACCCAAACTGACGGCCATCTGAGCCTTTTCTTCATCTGCCACATCTGCGTCGAAGAACGCCATGGCAATAAGAGTCTCAGAGATGTACCGTAGGTGTCGAGACATGGCTTCTTGCGCTATGACGGCTATGACACTGGTTCGAGTCCCAGTTACTGCTTTTCTTTATTTATAAAACTGATACGTGTACACTACGTTCTCTTTGACAATTCATTAATTAAATAAATTTCAATACCGCAGTAAAATTACATTAATTAGTATCATAAATAATTACCAGCTTAGTTGTCCAATATGCAACAGACTAATTAATTTCATGTAATATTAATAATAAATATCACTACCACAGTAAAATGACAGAAATTAAATAATAATAAATTTCAATACCACAGTAAAATGAGATAATTAGTAGCATATATAATTACCTCCATAGTTGTCCAATAGGCTACATACAACACGAACCGCTCAAGTGACGAAGAAAACCGTCTTCACTGCAGGCAGGCGAGAAATGAACTGACAAAAAGTCGTCAAAGTTGGGGACCTCTAAATGCAGCGCGATCTGGTTCAAACTTGCACAAACGTGTTTTCTTGTTCTTTAGAATACGGAGAAACGTGTGGATTAAAACTCCAAGCTCATTTTTATTTTACCCTATAGGTATGAAACACCCTAATATTTATGTATGTATGTATGTATGTATGTATGTATTGAAGAAGAAGATTGTAGACACCAATCGACCAGGGAAGTAATCCCGGAAGGGGGAACGTTAGGAGACAGGGAGTGCTGCAACTCCCGTTTCTCCTGTCACTGCCCTCCTTAGCTGTTCTTTTTCTGCTTTTTCTGGGTTTCGTCTATCCTGTGAGCAGTCCAGCATGTTCATAAACACCCTTCTCTCTCTTTTCCCCACTCCACACTAATTTCAAAATTTACAAAAAAATACCGTTTTTAAGAGTCTCGGAGTCTTGATTTTGGCTCTCTCCTTGTCCTTCCTTCTATGCGGTTAGGGGGAAAGGCGCATTTTTGAGGGCCCTCGCCCTTGGCCTCTCATTTTCGCATATATATATATATATAGTAGAGCGCCGATTATCTGAACTAATTGGGACCAAGGGGGTCCGGATAATCGAAAATCCGGATAATTGGACATTATTAAAAAATCGTATGTTACAGTACCGTAAGGTAGGTACATACAGTACGTGTATCTTCAACATATATTTTACAACATTATTATTATGGTAGTCAACAAAAATACATTCACAAAATGTAATGTAATAAAATGTAATTTTACTGTAATTTACTTGAGACAAGAACCGAAGATTTTCTTTTTTTTTTTCTTTTGCACCTAAATCGCGCAATCTTTTCGGACAAAGCAGATGAACAGAGTCACACTCTTCCTGCCCCTCCAACCATGTCATTGCAGTGTCCAGACATTTGAAAGTCATAATCTTTATCATCATCCTTATTTTCTTCTCGAGTTTCTTCCTCTTCTCCTCGTACAATTTCGACGATCTCCTCTTCTGTTAAGTTGATAGCCAGAGTCATCAGTGTCACAGTTCATCCACTCTCTGACATCATCTAAATCACAATCCGAGCATCCAGAGATTTCTTTTAGTGCTACTGTTATGTCACTGACAATTTCTTCTTCGTCTCTGTCCTCCTCTTTAGATGCAATTTTAAACATTTTATTCCATGCCTTCTGGAGCGCAATATTTTTTAAGGAATTCCAAGAGTTTCTACCCTTTGCTACGAAGTGATTCAAACATGTTTTGCTCATGTTTAACGTTTGTGTGGTTGTCAACGAAAATTTTTTTACAACGAATTTTTTTTTTTTTTTTTTTTTTTTTTCAAAATTTTATCTGGATATTAGACATCCGGATAATCGACGTTCGGATAATCGGCGCTCTACTATATATATAAAATGTAAAACAGAATAAAACTACATATATATTTAGCAAGATATTTCCTCTTAACGATTGTAAGTGAAATGGCGAGTTTCCCATAAAGCCGTCCTTGATTTAATCGTCAGGTGATCGGCAACAGAGAAGGCGAGTTGGGATTTAACAGCCCTTAATTAACTTTGATTAAAGGTTCGTTCCGCGGAATCAAATCAAACGTTCAAAACCGATAAGCAATTGGCGCCGCGAATCAAATCATTTTTAAAAGGTGAAAACTATGATTACTTTTTTTATAGAAGGAAATTTTTTTCTTTTTCTTTTATTTTTAGGGGGCAAAGTGGATTTTGCTCGCGTGTAATCAGTGAGTGAGATGGGTCAGAAACTGGGCACGCCGTTCAGGCTAACTAATGCAGTCCATCGCGCTAACTATCGTTTTATTAATATCAGCACCATTGGGAATCGAACCCCTGCCCTCGGTTTCTTCACTTCCCTTATTGGGAAGTGGTGTTGCCCACTGAGGTACGGATGTATGCTTGCTTGCGTGTAATTTCATTATTGTATTTTCGCCGGGTTTTTTTTACCACATTTAGGATATTCGAGTTCCACTCTTAACTCATCACTAATTTGATTATTCAAGTATGAGTCCTCGTACTCCTGTTTCTATATGAAGTGTATTTGACGAAATCTGCATAAGGTTATATCATATATATACCATTAACTGTGGCAGTGCCTCCAGAACGAAAAGTCAGCCTCTTCTTCTCTCGAAGCAACCCCTCAAATGAGGAAGTGATGTTCAACACGTGGTGGGGGGCAATGTGTGGTGAATACAGTAACTTAATAGTTACCCAACTAAGCACCAAATCCCCATGTTACAAGTCAGTGAAGGTGGTAACCACAGGGGTGAGTGCATAGTTTAACCCTTATACAGAGTCATTCGCTTGAAGGCATTATTGTGAAAGAATATATTTACTTGAACAGGAGAGTTAGGAGTGCCGTTAGTAGCAATAGTAATAATAGCGCTTAAATAATAATAATAATGTCTAAACTAATAATAATTATGATAATGATGATTATGATGATATACATTTTTCTATCATTCATGGCGATTAACTTGAAAATAGTTTCGTATAACGTAAGATCAGTACAGATCTGATTCTCCTGCAAGAGCACCTGTTACCTAACGTTCATGATGATTTTATATACTGTACCATGCGTCCTCAGCAGTAGACCGTTTGGTGTAATTGGGTTACTAATAAGAAAATTTCGTCAAAATATGCAAGGTTTTTAACAAGTGATAGGAAAAGGTTGTTAGGAATTGAATTACACGTGAACAACGATCGCATATTAATTGTAAACTACTATTTACCATGCAATAACGGCAGTAATCTAGATGAATACATTGTACAAAATTAAGTCGCCATCAGATAAGCCCAAATATTCGTTATATATAATAGGGACTTTAATTCTCGTGTAACCTAGGGATTATTTGTTGAATCGGGGAACATGTGGGAATCTACTAAATTAAACACAAGTGATGTAGAAACATCGGGTGTAACGCGATAATTTTAACTTTACATACATTGCAGATATGAATGGTACCACCAGATGGATTGATCATTGTTCCACCAGTAATAATTTAAAGGATCAAATTGCTAGTGCTCATATTCTGTATGACTACCTTCTTTCTGATCATAGACCATTAGAATTATTATTTAACCTTACCAGCTTGTGTAATATATGATATAACAAGGACTCAGTGAGAGGACGTTAGGCAGGAGACAGGGAGTGCTGGAACTCCCATTTCTCCTGTCACTGTTCTCTTTAGCTGATCTTTTTCAGTGTCTCATCTACCTTGTGAGTAGCCCAGCATGCTCTCAAAAACAAACTCTCTTCTTCAGTACACATAGATGCATTTTACATACGACACAATCTTTTCAAAATTTAAAAAAATGGCAGTATGAGCCCCTGGAGACCTTGATTTTGACTCTCTCCTATATACGGGAACAGGGCATTTTTACGGGCGCTCGCCCTTGGCCCATCCTTCCTGCATAAAAAAAGAAGAGGAGAATAATCGCGTCGATTGGTCTAACAGAGAATAAAATATAAAGACACAACTGTTCACCTTTAATAATTTAGAAATTTTACATCTTGCTAGTACCAATCTTTGTTCAGATGATTCTTATTGTAAACGGTAATTACCCCATTTCATCTGTGTGTGTGTATATATATATATATATATATATATACTGTCCCATAAAAAGTGGCCAACAAAATCACAATTCGAAGGTTAACTAAATGAAACCTAAATCATATTAAATCCTTTATATTGTCTTTAAAATAAGAGGTAATTTACTTAAATCGAATGAGTAGTATCTTTGCAAATTCAACTTGAACTTTAACAATAGTTGTTAAAAAATAAAGTTGATAAGGAGGGTAATTACAGATTTAGCTGAACAGTAAACAAGTTTACAATGAACAAAAACAAACTAAGTTAACATTAACGAGGCGAATGTTCAATGTGTCCTCCATTATAGCTAATGGTTAATTGGCTTCGCGCGCTACTGGCGAACTGCTGCAGAAATGGTGTCTCGATCGAGCTCATTCCATGTCGTTAAAATGCATTCTTGAAGTTGAATGACGCCTTGAATATTTTGTCCATAAACTTTATGAAATACACAACGTCCGCAGTTAAGTCGTTAATTACCTTCTTTGACAACTTCAATTTTAAAATTTTTTTTTCAAAAGTTGAATTTGTAAAAAAAGTCCAACTCTTGTTCGATTTAAATAAAAACTACCTCTCTTCACTTTAACGAAAATACAAAACGGTTTAATATGATTTGTTTAATTTAGTTATGCTTCGTATTGTGGTCTTGTTGGCCCAGTGGAAAAAGTGGACACTTTTCATGGGACTAGTATATATATTATATATATATTATATATTATATATATATATATATATATATGATGAATAAAACCACGAAGGAAAGGGAACACAGAATGGTGCTCAAGCGCTTTCGTCTAATAACATCCTCAGGAACACTGAAGCACATAAAGAGTTACAGCCTATATATAGGTTACAGAAAAAAAAAATATATATATATATATATATACAATAACGGAGAAATAAAAATAAAATTAAAAATTAAAGGATTATGGGAGAGGCATACAAATTTGTAAGGAAAAACTATCGATTTTTAGCACAAGATCAATGAATTGTTTCCAACCAATGGTATAAAAAAAAAAAAAATACAAATTTATACTGGAAATCTGCCCGGGTTTTAACACACTGCCCTTCTTGGTTAAGGTTCGATGTACATAAAAATAAATTGAAAAATAAAAGTTATTAGAGTAGCATACAAGTTTACCAAAGATTTAGCGTTCTACCCTTCTTATCTAAATCTGTTCTGAAGGAATTCAAAACAACAGGATCGAGTTGAAAAAGACCTTTACTTATGTTGAAGTTATTTGTAAGTTGGATAATGGCAGACTCAAGAATATTTCTATTAACAATGTTGCTAGAGTGAAATAAAACTGAAGCATTATTCCAATCAATACAGTGGGATAACTCTGACAAATGTACAAAAAGGGCACTGGACGACTGTCCTGTTCTAACGGAATATTGATGCTGTTTTATACGTGTGTGCAAATCCCACTGTACAGTATTGATTGGAATAATGCTTCAGTTTTATTTCACTCTAGCAACATTGTTAATAGAAATATTCTTGAGTCTGCCATTATCCACCTTACAAATACAGTAACTTCAACATAAGCAAAGGTCTTTTTCAACTCGATCCTGTTGTTTTGAATTCCTTCAGAACAGATTTAGATAAGAAGGGTAGAAGGCTAAATCTTTGGTAAACTTGTATGCTACTCTAATAACTTTTATTTTTCAATTTATTTTTTATATACATCGAACCTTAACCAAGAAGGGCAGTGTTAAAACCCAGGCAGATTTCCAGTATAAATTTGTATTTTTTTTTTTTATAACATTGGTTGGAAACAATTCATTTTATCTTGTGCTAAAAATCGGTAGTTTTTTTTTTTTATCTGTAACATTGGTTGGAAACAATTCATTTGAACTTGTGCTAAAAATCGATAGTTTTTTCTTACAAATTTGTATGCCTCTCCCATAATCCTTTAATTTTTATTTTTATTTTTCCGTATATAGGCCGTAACTCTATGTACTTCAGTGTTCCTGAGGATGTCATTAGACGAAAGCGCTTGAACACCATTCTGTTTCCTTTCCTTCGTGGTTTTATTCATCATAAATATTTTTCACGTGATACTTTCGTGAAATAATTTTCATATATATATATATATATATATATATATATATATATAGGGTGGCGCAAAAGTCGCGCATCATAGGAATTTTCAGTGTTGACTACAATATATATATGTATATATATATTTTTTTTTTTTAAGGTAGGGAATGGCTGCGAAATTAACAATAGACGAGAGGGTGAGCTTCGTTTTAATGCATGGAATACCAGGTACAACAAATCGATGAATCGGTACAGAATTTAAATTCTCTACCAATTCATCGATTTGTTGTACCTGGTCTATTGTTAATTTCGCAGCCATCCCCTACCTAAAAGAAAAATATATAAAATCAACACTGAAAATTCCTATGATGCACGACTTTTGAACCACCCTGTGTGTATATATATATATATATTTTTTTTTTTTTTTTTTTTTTTTTTTTTCCCACAGATGAAGTGGGGTGACTTTTTGTGGGATAACACTTTGACATCTCTGAAATTAAGAAAAATTATATAAAAAAAGTATGAAAATTTTTAGTGTTGGAAGATAGATATATATTAGTCTTAGTTAGGTTAAGTTACGCTAGGGTGAGTTAGTTAAGGTTTGATTAGTTTAGGTTATGCTAGATTAGTGAGTACCTCACTATTTAATGAGGTATCACGCCCTTCTCGGTTCGATGGCGCTGATGTTAAGTTAGGTTTGGTTAATTAGTTTTTTAGATATATAAATCTGAAAAAGTTGATACCCCGTTTATGTGGACACACACACACACACACACACACAAGCAAGCGCACAAAATTTTATGTCAGTCAGATATAAATTATTATAGAGGTAAAGAGAAAGGACATCTTCATTAATTATCCCCCTTGTGTCACCCAGTTAAAGAATTATACGACACACAATTGTGTAAAATGTGCGAATTCTTTCTCAAATTGACATTTTTACTTTTTTGGTTGAAAAATTACCTGTTACAGTTTCTTTTCATTTATACATACATACTGTATATACGTTACAGGGTGATTACAAATGATCTTCCCGATTTTAAACATTTATTATGAAAAACTAACAAAGCTACAGCGAAAAGCAAGATATACAAATTAAGAACTCAAAAAGTTTTATTTACAAGCTATTGAAGTTCAATATGAGCTCCTTTATATATATATATATATGAAAATTATTTCACGAAAGTGACACGTGAAAAATATTTATGATGAATAAAACCACGAAGGGAAAAGAAACACAAAGTGGTGTTTGACCTTTCTGCAACTACCCTCTTCATTTCGGGGATTCTTATGGTACCCATTCGACTACCAACCAAACGAAGGATGAACAGTTGGATAAGAGCGTACCGTCTGCCGGAGCCAGAAATCGAACCCGGATCGATTTGAATTTGAAGTCAGTGATGCCAATACTACACTACCGAAGCGTGTATAATATACATATATAACTTATGAGGAAATCTTATTAGGGAAGATAGAAGAAAGCATACGATAATTATCATATGATAATTATCAGGTTTAATAATACTTTATATGAACTTGAATTAGACCAGGAGAGGAAATAATTGATACTGTATCGTGCTGGACACGCACAAACTTCAATTACTCGCCCTTGTAACAAGGCACGTTAGTCCCAAGACCACTGAACGTGCGCTTTGACCTCCAGATTTTACATTGGCTCTTACGTAATCGTACCGTTTCTTTCATGGATGGCACGGTAGTGCCAATCTCACTTTTCTTTACGCGAGTATGTTAATTAGCTGTGAACCTTATTATAGGACTACTGATCTCCTTTGCTTTTGTTCGTGATCGGTATTTTTTCGATGAAGGGAAAGGGGTGGTGGTGAAGGGTTGGTATGTCTTGATTATCTTCTTTGCTTTGTCTTTGATCTAAAACAACATTGTTTATTTTCTTGGTTTCATATTTTAAGACTTGATTTGTAATGTATACATAAAGAGTAAATAATGGAAATGTTTTCTAGCTGACTTAACTATATTTCTTAAATTTTAAGAGCAGTATAAAATGAATTAGAAATAATATATATATATTTATTTATTTTTTTTTTTGACGCGCCAGTTGGCACTATAGTTTCAATAAAAAATATTATAGTTGAAGCCTTCATATTAATCATTCGAAAATCTAGTTCCCCAAGACTAAGCAACTAAATGAAACTAATATATATATATATATATATATATATATATATATATATATATATACTTACCTTAAATTTATTTCCTTTCATCTGAGAAGGAGTTTTTGATGCGTATTTAAATATTATTTAAATAAGTTGTCCTTTTGTTAATCATTTTTCAACTGTTGACGAAAATGCAGATGAGAGTAGTCAAAAGTATCGACTTTTTCATTCATGATCGTGTAGAAATTAACTGACCTTCAGAAACAACAGGTGTCGAACCGAGGAGTCATCCGTTGTTATTCAAGGACCGATGTTAAAAAAAAAGAAATTGTTTGTGCTAATACACAACTGTTCTAAATCTGTTTGTTTACATTTTTTGACTATATAAGTTTTGAAGTCCGTCCGTTGGCGAACGAACCGGGTTCTCTCTCTCTCTCTCTCTCTCTCTCTCTCTCTCTCTCTCTCTCTCTCTCTCTCTCTCTCTCTCTCGCGAAAAACCCGTTAATTTTAGTAAATCTTTTATATCGAGTTATTAATAAATTAATTAAAAAGAATTTTGGTATTTTTATTAGGGTTTTTTTTTTTTGGTTTTTTGACGTATATGAAGGTTCTTTTTTCTACTTTCCTCTGTTTTTATTTATTTCTCTTAATTATTACATTATAGTGATTGAGTTTATTCCTGCATAAAGTTCGGTAATAACCGAATTATATCGGATAATCGCTTGTCGAGTCGTTCACCGAAGCGTCGCGAAAACATAGTGAATGCCGATTAGAGAGAAAAGTGCGCCGCACATCAGGCACCACAAGTGGCAAATCGTAAAACTGTCCCGCATGTTTACGGAGAGTGAGAGCGAAGCTTCTCAACTCTTTCACTGTCAGGCACCGACTGAAGCTTCGAGAGGAGTATGTGACCCCTCCTCTTAAGAAGAATTCCCGCTCTCATACAGGTACTACTATATATATATATATATATGTGTGTGCCTGCGATGACTTTTCTGACAAAAAAGTTACCCCGTTTTACTACTATTGTAGTTCCCGAAGTTAACCTTACAAAAGGTGTTTTTACGATCTGGAAAACTATGAAACTGAGGTATAGCATGGGAAAAAAGTTCACCTAGAAAAATAAAATTTCTAAAAAACATAAAAAAAAATTACGAATCAATAATGACTGGATTTTATTTTATTTTTTTTAAACTTTATCACTGTCTGTCACCAAACTGAATGAAAAAAAAGGCCAAAGAAAAATTGAATATTACCAATTAGTAATATTTTATGCGTTTTACAAAAAAAAAAAAAAAAATTCTAGTCGAACTTTTTTCCGAAACTGTACCTAATTACTGTGAACACTTTCTTTTTATTTATTTAATGTGACATTTGTTACAACTTCTCAAGATTTGAATAATTCCAAGAAATTCTTGTTTTTTCTGGCGTCTGTCAATGAATGAATAGCTTTGGTAATGGCATCATTAGTGACCAAGAGGTTCATTAATATACAAACGAATTAAACTGTTTGAATGCACAAAGAATCGAACCCCATTCTAAAGAATAAATAAGAAAGGGTATTTTTTATTTTTTTGCATTTCAAATCAATTATAGCTAACGATTAGATTGGCTTGATAAGACCGGTTTGTAAAACGTATTGTACCTCTCTCTCTCTCTCTCTCTCTCTCTCTCTCTCTCTCTCTGCAGATACGTATATATATGTCGTATATACTGTAAACGCCAAACACACACACACACACACACACACACACAGCTCGTCATTACTTTTCATCGATTTTGAAAGAAGGTCGGATTTAAGCAAAAATAATTATTAGAATTAACATTTAATAGATAAAAGGAAGAGAGTCGAATCATGTATATATTAGCGATTCAATTTAAAAATCAATTTAATTGATTTGTCGTGCAAATTAGGTCTATTTCTTGCTTGCAATAAAAAATAAAAAGTTTCAATAATTTTCGTTTAGTGTATTTGAAAACTTCGATTGTTAATAATTTATGAGATAATGAAATAGTACATACACAAGCAGTTCCCGTCACTTCGCTGACGGTTAGACAGGCTAAACTACAGAAAAGAACGCAGCCGTGAAAATTTTGAGCTTCACATTGTGTCAACATTTCTGAATCTGGTATCTCCCAAAACCTCCTCACCCCCATTCATGCAACTTGGGGCTAACCCCCCCCCCATTACCCCCACCCCTCCCCATTTCCCCACCCCTTCCCCATTACCCCCACCGTTCCCCCATTACCCCCACCGCTCCCCATTTCCCCACCGCTCCCCATTTCCCCACCCCTCCCCCATTACCCCCACCCCCACCTTTCCCCATTACTGCCCGGGATAAATTTCACAAACAGACAGGCTAAACTACAAAAAAGAACAGTCATGAAAATCTTGAGCTTCACATTCTCGCCCGTAATACAATTTCTGAAGTTTTTTCTCACAATTTTTTCTCACAATTTCTGAAAGTGTGACGGACAGACGGACGGACAGCTCTCTTATTATAGTATAGATCCCCCAATACCCCCTCCCCACCCCTCTCCCCATTTACCCCCACCCTTCCCCCATTACCCCCAAGGGGGGAAGGGGGCTGGCACCTTGCAAAGGATTTACTTTAATTTTTTTTTGGTTACATATATATATATCGCATCTATTTTTCTGAGTTTCCCCATTAACCCCACCTCCTCCCCCATTACCCCACCCCTCCCCCATTTTGTGCCAAAATTATGATTAAAAATGAAGAAATGGGAAGAACTGTACCCCTAAAAGGGGGGGGGGAGGCAGGATTTATGTTAGGGAATTTTTTTTTAGCATGGGCACTGCGCAATAAAAAGACGCATCGAATGGTGAAAACCGCATTGTTCTACACACATTGTAGCGACCTGTAGGTGTGCGCAAAAAACTGTTACATATATATATAAGGCTTCATTTCTGAAATAGTATATTAGATGAATTACTTTGATATATACTGTATATATATATATATATATATATATATATATATATATATATATACATGAGTGTAACAAAAGTTCGTGCTTATAGGGAAATAAGATATGAGAGAATTGAAGGACAAAGTAGTTTTAACTATACAGGGTGTTCAAAAAGTCCTGTTACCCCTACAAAATGTACGTATTGTAATACCAATTTTATTTTTGTGTGATTAATTGTATTTCTATATCGTAGGTGTAATTTAAGAAACAAGTCACTAGCAACAATTACTTTAAATACAGTTACTAATTAAGAATGTATCTCTGTATCGCTTAACTCATTAACAAATGACGGGCGGTATGGTTTCATGCCGAGATCTTTTGTCATGTGATCTCTCATTGCGGACATGGGGACTGCAAGTTCTTGCGATCGTTTCCGAAGGAGAAGAGAGCTGAAAAGTGATTCAATAATAACAAACAATTTTGTCGGTAGGAAATTCTACCAATGGACACTAATGGGTTAATGCCCATCCAGTGAAATATACAACTGTTACTTATTACAATTGAGCGTATTGTAGTTCGATCGGTTAGGGCGCTGCTCGGCAGTGCTGACACTCCGCTAAGTGCTGCCTAGAGCTGGGCGGGTTGTCTTTTCTGTATCTTACGTCCCGAAGAAGCGGCGATCCGACCACCCCATTTTCATTGTCTCGGACTAAGGTAGCCCAGGCTGGGACATGGATGTTACTCTGTCTTTACTGTAATTCGCGAATCGCTTAACACCACCATTAGATTATTAATACCGTGATATTCTTCCTTTCATATTTTATAAATCTCTCCTCTCTCTCTCTCTCTCTCTCTCTCTCTCTCTCTCTCTCTCTCTCTCTCTCTCTATATATATATATATATATATATATATATATATATATATATATACACACACTTTATCTATATCTTTGGTGTTTATCTACAATCCTTTCGTTTTCGTAAATGTTACTATATATCATTGACCCTTAACCATTATACAACTATCGTATTCAATACAGAGAGCTTTCGCTCTAACGAACGTCTTATACCATCGACACTATAAACATTTTTTTTTCCAGTTTCTCCTTCATCTGCTTCACACACAGGACCATTAAATTTTGTATCATCCTTAAATTTATCTGTAGAGCTTTACCATCTAGTAAATTGTTAAATTGTTTTTAATATTTAGCTACCAAAATTTTGTCGTATATAATTTTTAAACTGCCCTATAAATATTAAAACCTACCTAATTTACTTTATACATTTTTTTAGCCTATAGCAGGAGTTCCCAAACTTTCTCTTTTCTTTACCATTTACAGCAAAACAGAAAGCTTACCGTATCCTACTCTTGCCCAATTGTTTTCAGGGCAGAATTACACGTTACTATTATATTATAAGCATCCCTAATTAAACTACCCCAAGTATACTTAAATAAAGCATGCAACGCAAAAGCGTAGATTTTATTGTTATATATATTTTTATAAGTATTATTCAATTTTCTTAAGTATTGTAGTTGGCGTACCACCAGCGATACACGTACCCCGTCTGAGAACCGCTGGCCGAGGTTGAATCATAGTCTTTTTGTAGTTTTTAACTTTTGAGTTACAAAACTTTCATTCGGTTATTGGGTATAGAATCTCTTGGGCCGGCGTTCGTAGCTTAGTAGGGAACACCGTTTCCCGATGGTGCTGGTCAATAATATTTCGAGTGTTAGCGCAATAGGCCGCATTAGTTTGGCCTGAGCGCTGTGACGGTTGCATTCAGAATGTCTCATGGCTTCCCCAAATATTTCAGCATCTCATAAATGCATTTGTTTTAGTAGCTTGAGCTTTAGGAACAATACGGAAAACCTGCAAAATTTTATCCCGTTCTATCACTCAGAAAGTCGCAAAGACCCGGAGACAGCACGGGAAGCCTTGGATACCAATCCTAATGAATTCGCAATGAAGGATTACATAAAAATAAAAGTATTCCTTAAACGTCCTTTCTTTAATTTCTCTCTCTCCAATGACCCCCAAATGATACGACTTTTGAGGCAATTTCTGCAAGTTTGTATTATCAGTAAAGATCAAAGAAATCTCGTAAAAACTTTCACTCAAATTCTCTTCACAGAGGATTCATCTTGGAAAAAAAAAAAAAAAAGAATTTATCGGCGAGATGGGGTGTGGGGGAAGGGTACTCTAAAATCGCGAGAGGAGAGCCGTGTCCTACTTCCTCGTTTCATGGGAAGTCATTGCACGAATGCTGGCAATAAATAGATCGCCACTGATGGTAATAAAATTTAGTCGTTGCTCAATATGAAACATGGAAAATTGCTGCATTAAACGGAAATTACAAATGGTGGAATTGTATTCTTATCTGGAGCAAGATGGTTTCAGGTGGGTAATATTATTGCACTTTAGACGACAAACCAGACAATGGAAGAAAACCTTTTTTACAGAAATGCTGCCCATAAAAATTTTATTTCATTTTTATTGTCTATAAAATTTCTAATGTTTGATTTTGAGCAAGTAAAAGTTGGGTATATAGTTAGGCCGAGTTAGGTTAGGTGAGGTGAAGCGAGGTCAGGTCGCATTGTAGATTATGCCGACTTATAAAATAAACTAAGCTAAGCTAGATTAGGGTTACGTTAGATAAAAATTTCTTTAGGTTGAGTTACATAATTTTTTTTCTTCATGTTTATTCTTGAAAATGCAAAAATTTTCATTGAAAAAATTTTTGTATTTGAAAAAAAAAAGTTTTCTTAGCGTCTAAAATTTAGACGGAAGGTCGAAATATTTGTTTTGCAAAAGGTTCTCCTCATGCAAACGCCTTCGGATGTGGAACGCTGTCCTGCCACGATGGTATTGGATATTTTCAATAATGTTCCACGTTATTTGAAAGAAAAATAAGTCTTAAGTATTTCCCAAAAAATTTAAAATCATTTGTCAATATTTTCTGAAACTGCAAGCGTCTTGGCAAACCATATATTTTGTTTTTCTTTTCAAACAGTCGAAAGTTTAGGATCAGTGTATCAATCAATATATGAAAGCAAAGTCGGTCAAGCTAAAATGCATTTGCTTCCCTTATTAAACAATATTTCAATTTAGAAACAGGGTGTATGTACAGTTCCCGAAACAGCATTTCTTTAACAGTTAACTGATATGTTATCTACTTCGTTAGAAAAAATACTGATTATATATATATATATATATATATATATATATATATATATATATAATATATATATTATATATATATATATAAGGGGTGCCATTCAAAAAGGGTACATTTTAAAAAGCTATGAAATCAACATTTGTCATTTAATTTTAATAAAACTTCTACGCAATAAAACATATGTATTTATCTATACGTAAACAAGTTTTCAGACTAAAATATCAAATAATTCAAATTCTGTCAACATTTAACGAAAGAATATGATTTTTCTATTTAACATGCAAAAATTATTTTATTAAACCTTTTTAATATTTTTTATAAAAATAATTTCAACGTAAAATTTACCTGAAATTATTAAAAAAAATTGTTCGAAATGCTTTTCTTCCATTTCAATAACTTTTTTTTATTCTTTGTGGAATTCATATGTGGCTCGATTTATTTGTTCCTGTGGAAGCTTTTCCCATTTTTGAATGATGATCTCGCGTAAATGAGCGACATCTTTTATCCTAGTCCCGTAGACTCGCTCTGCTAAGTTCTCCCATATTCCGGCCAAGAATAAAAAAAGTTATTGAAATGGAAGGAAAGCATTTCGAACAATTTTTTTAATAATTTCAGGTAAATTTTACGTTGAAAATTATTTTTATAAAAAAATATTGAAAAGGTTTAATAATTTTGCATGTTAAGTAGAAAAATCATACTCTCTCATTAAATGTTGATATTATTTGAATTATTTAATATTTTAGTCTGAAAACTTGTTTGCATATAGATAAATACATGTTTTATTGCGTAGAAGTTTTATTAAAATTAAATGACATATGTTGATTTTATAGCCTTTTTGAAATGTACCCTTTTTTATGGCACACCCTTATATATATATATATATATATATATATATATATATATATATATATAATATATATATATATTATATATATATATATATTATATATATATAGTAAGTATATTGAGTGAATTTTGTTAAAATCTGATATTTAAAGGTTTGTATTTTTTTTGTTAACCGAAATAAAGCATGAAATATTTACTGTACAGTACCTTCTCTACACATGGGGAGTTAGTCCCCTAGTGCAAAATATGATCTATGTGATGTTCTCTCTCATCATTAACTCTGCACACGAACGACAAAATTTTGCAGTACTCTGGACAGAGTATCTGTTGAAATCTGAGAAATTTCTTGTTCAATTGATGCTTTCAATTCTTCTATTGCATGTGGATTCTGTTTAAACTAACTTTTAAATGACCCCCGCAGATAAAATCACAGGGGGTTTAGATCTGATGGTGTTGGTAATCATGATATTCCTTTATCATAAACCGCGGGAAAATCTGTTGAACAGGAAGGACTCTTCCGTCGAAAGTATCGTGTAAAAGTATCGTGTAACTCGTAAGTATCGTCAGCTAAGAGCTAAGAGGACATCACATGGATTGTTTTGTACTATGGGGAATAATTCCCCATACGTAGAGAAGATGCAGTAAAAATTTCATGTATTTATTTCAGTTAATAAAAAAGTACAAATCTTTTGAAATGTCAGATGTTTTAAAAAATCACCCGATATATATGTGTATATATATAGGGTGAACCAAATGTAGGTTAGGGTGGCAATAGCCAATAGGGGTAAAAATCCAAGTTGCCTGGAGGAGCAAGTGCAGTGGCGCGTTTGGTGCAGTTCCTGAAGAAAATCACTCAGGCAAATTTTTAGGACTTTTGATAAACATTAGGGGTGGTACAAGAGTAGACAAAGTTTCCACCATTGTCACTTACTAATTCTCTATTTTGTATACTTTGCAGGTAGATGAAAAATGGCGACTACTCGAAGAAAGAATGATGTTTTATGGGCTACTGGAGACTTCTCCCAACTCATATGCCCTTACAGGAGCCAAATTGCCGTCCAAACAGCAGGTCCTGGAACGATTCTTGTTCTTTCACCTGTCCGAGTCTCGCCCTGTCAGAGAAAGTAGCCAACTGTGATGACAGAGGTCGAACAGATGTGGAAGAATGCAAGTCTTCCGACTCAAGCTACGCACCGGGCACAAGACAAGCTGGAGAAGCTTAAAGAAATTACGAGCGAGGCATACCAAAACCCAGATGGACAAGGAGAAGGTCTTTCTAGAAGGTCTGAAAGGCCTGTTTGTTCGATTGCGCTCACGGTGATGCGCTCAAAATCATCAAAATAAAGAAGACAAGCAGTTTCTTCTGCGCAGCGTGAGCCTGGTCGTCGAGGAACTATAGGACTTGTTGATCAGAAGTATATTAGACAAGAGAACAAATGACGCGGCAGCATGAGCAAGAGAAAAGGAAATGAAGGAACCTGAATGAACTCCAGAAGATGGACAGGTCCGTGGTTTGGAGTCGAGCAGCAGTTCTACAAATGAGGATACTGACAAGGAAGATGAGGTGAATGTCGGAGCAATAGGAGGTGCGTCATCTGCCACTCCCAAGAGGAAAAGATCAAGAGGGTTAAATCAGATTGTTACTCAAGAACTGGCGCAAGCGTTGGACTGCACAAAGATATCCAATCGCCGGGCAGTCCATGTTGTGGCCAATACCTTAGCAGCTGCTGGACAAAGTATGGAGCACTACGCATTGAATCGAGAGACAATCCGACTAGCTTGAATGAAATTCCACCAAGACATCGCGGACGAGCTGAGAAGGTCCTTTTCCCCCACGGTACCATTAACAGTTCATGGGATGGCAAGCTCCTTCCAGACCTTACAAACAAAGAGAAGGTCGATCGCCTTCCAGTCCTGGTTTCAGGAGAAGGTGTGATGAAGCTGGGGGTACCAAAGCTGCCATCATCAACAGGTCTGGTGCAGGCAACAGCAGTGCATGACATGCTGGAAGACTGGCAGTTATCTCCCGGGATCGTAGCCATGTCTTTTGACACGACATCATGTAACACCGGTTGCTTGAACAGCGCTTGTCAATCCTTGAGCAGAAGCTCGGGAAGAAACTTCTGAATCTTGCTTGTTGTCACCACATCGCGGAAATAGTTCTCGAAAAAGTTTTTGAAGCCTTAGTAGCATGCTCTTCGGGACCAAAGATCAAGCTCTTTCAAAGATTGGTGGAGGTGTGGCCAAAGATTGTAAAGGATCGTTTCTTTCTGCTGAGGGAGACCGTGAGGTGGCAGATCGGATGCACGCATCAAGGAGAAAGTTGCAGAGTTTGTGCATGAACAGTTGAGATCTCAGCAGCCTCGCGATGATTACCGTGAATTCCTGGAACTCATACTGCTATTCTCGGAATAAATCTACCATGGGGAAATCATATTCAAACTCCGGGTGTCCTCCACAGGGCACGGTGAATGGCAAAATGCATCTATGCATTTAAGATCTTCTTGTATCATCACCAGTTGCGGAACTTGGGGAAACTCACGGACCAGGAGCTCCAGGGTGTTACTGACTTCTGCCTCTTTGTTGCAGAGATTTACGTTAAAGTTTGGTTCAATGCCCCAGTAGCCAGATATGCTCCGCGGTTGGACTTGGAGCTGATACAAAAGCTGGTGCAGTACAGACAAGTTAACTGACGCGTGGCAGAGGCCGCTTTGAAAGGGATCACTAGCCATCTTTGGTACTTAAGTGAAAAGTTGGTCGCTTTGGCCTTTTTTGATGAAATCTCAGCAGCGCGGTGAAAAGAGGCATGGTTGAGGTGCTCAAAAATGAAGAAAGGAAGAGTCCTTCGCCTCGTGTGACAATTGATGTGGAGATGCTGAACATCTTTCTTTGGCAGCCTTTGTCACGAAGAACACATGGCCTTCCACCTGCTCCAGCTTCCCACATCCTTCCTTCCAAGGATCCGGAGCAGTGGGAAGATGAAGATTTTCAACAAGCGAAACAGCGCGTCTCTGCCATCAGTGTTGTCAATGATCCCGCAGAAAGAGGAGTTGCCCTAATGAAAGATTTTAACGCTGTGCTGACCACACAGGAGGATCAACAGCAATACGTTCTTCAGGTTGTGGAGCAGCACCGGAAGATGTTCCCTGATGCCAATAAATCCACATTCATTCGAAGCCAGAAAAATTAGGCATAATTGTAATCTATCAGATCACTACAAGCTATTGCAGTCCTATTTGAGGTTGTTTGAGTCTTATCAGAATCGTTCTTTCAGTTTTTTGTTTTGTATAACTTTGAAGCTCACTCGAACACTCTTTTCCAATAGCCTAGAGCACAAAGTTCTTTGTGTCTTGTACCACCACTTAAAATAAGATTAGGAACTTGAAATTTGGCAGAATTTGTTTTTTCAATAAACCGAATAAAATGAGCACCCGCACATTTTAAATTTTGCGACTTCATTTTTATTGCCACCCTAAATTGTAGGTGGACAGTAAATGAAACGTTATTTTGAGAATACATATTTAATTTTTTGTATACTATAATACAAAATAAAATTTAAATAAATTTAGTTATAATATTTAATATAATATAACACAAACACCATAGTTATAATGAACACCATAGTTATAATATAATATAACACAAACCGTATTCAACCTACTGTCCACCTACTTTTGGTTCACCGTGTATATGTGTGTGTGTGTGTGTGTGTGTTGTGTGTGTGTGTGTGTGTGTAACCAGCCATTTCGCGTAGTGGCTGAAACTTGGTCATTTCGCAAAATGACTAAAATCTTCAGCTATTACGCGAAATGGCTGAAATTCCACTTTGGTCATTTCGTACAAGATCATTTGCCCGGTTAGGGCATACATTTGACCTAACCGGGCCTTCAATGGCAGACATTGGAATAAGAGTGAAGGCCGGTTAGTATTTTAAAACCTCTATATTGAAATTTCAAATTCAAATGTGTATTTGAAGAGTGTTTCTCACTTATTGAACAGACGTGGATGTATGTATGTTTAGCAGATTTAGTTAGTTAAATACAGGTTTCCAACTTTATTGTGATGTTATTTCTATGAATTCACGACAAAAGTCATTTTAGCCATTTCGCGTATGACTGATGATTTTAGTCATTTCGCGAAAGGCTGGTTACACACTGTGACCGTAAACATATATATCACTACTCGGTGGTGTAGTGGTTAGCGTCGCTGACTACTAATCCATCGGCCCGGGATCGAGACCCGATGACGGCAGCCGGCGCGCAGCAAAACCCAGCTGTTCATCCTTCCACACAATAAAGAAAGTGGTTGGTAGATAAATGGGTACCCTGGGTAGCCTTGTGCTTAAGACGCTGGCTGCTGGTGGGGCGTGGTTCGGATTCCACGTTAAACTGTAGGTCTAAGGTGGAGTGAAAAGCTTGACCTTCGTCAGAATGAACAATTCGGGCGGAAGCTAACCAAAGGTTATATCAAAGTATATAAATCTCTCTCTCTCTCATATATATATGAATCAAAAGTCAGGTTACATAGGGATATATTGTATTATGTAATGATACAGGGGAATAGTCCCATCACATGTTCGATATGGCCACCGTTAACGGCAATGCACTTGTGCAGCCATAGAATATCACATCAATGCACTCCTCCTTCGAAACATCTCATAAACTCATTTACCTGCAAAGAAACAGAAGAGCCCTATGTAACCTGACTT
>JAJOZX010003121.1:0-5000 GCA_023014485.1 Bathynomus jamesi
AGAGTAGGAATCCTAGGTATACCAGGGATTCTTGTAAAAAATTGCACTTTGCAAGCTTCAGTTTAAGGTGTGCTTTTCTCAAGTGTGATAGCACATTATGAAGGCGTTGAAAGTGTGTTTTTATGTCCGAACTATAGACGATAATATCGTCAAGATACACGAGAGCTTCGACACCTAATAGGTCGGAAAGGACTATATTCATCAACCTAGAGAAATTAGCAGGCCCATTTCGGACTCCGAAAGGTAAAACCTGGAATTCGTAATGGCCTCGGTTAGTGGAGAAAGCAGTCAATGCCCGAGATTCGGGACTGACCTCCATTTGCCAATAACCTGATGCTAAATCGAGGGATGAAAAAAAGTTCGCTTTCCCTACGTTCAGAATTGTTTCCTGCATGTTTGGAATCGGGAAACGGTCTGGGATGGTAATGTTATTCAGGCGTCTAAAATCTATACAAGGGCGAGATGTTCCGTCCTTTTTGGAGACGAGAATCATAGGAGCGGACCAGGGACTAGCTGAAGGCTGAATGACATCCTGCTCCAACATGTCCTTGATGTGTTCCTCAATAGTGACTAACTGAGAATGTGGAACCCGATAGGGAGGAATGAAAATGGGTTTGGAATTGGGTTCCAACTTGATTTCAAAAGGGACCAAATTAGTTCGGCCCAGAGGATCTCCGGTTAGGGCAATCACATCTTTATTTCTTATCAGGAAATCGAGAAGTGATTCCATTAGTTTGGGATCCTGTAAAGCTGGTGACTCCTGAAGGGAGTGCTTCAGACATTTCTTATATTCTTCTTTTAATATTGAAGGCTTTAATTCTAAGGAACTGGAAACACGATTTATCATACTGATGGGGAAATCTGAATCTACTTCTACTGTGGAAACAGTTCCTATTTTCTGATTTGAAGTTAATTCTATAGGACTTTCTCCTTTGTTTAAACAAACAACAGGGATAGCTGAATTCTGACTCTGACTAAGGACTTGGGCAATAAGAACATCTCTTTTGAAATTACTTTTCTCTGTAATCAGAGTACGCTCTGACTCTAATAATTTTCCTTGACTGTTAACTACTTTTGCTAGGAAACAAATCTTCTCATAAGGTGCTACTGTTATATGCTCGGTAGGGCATATGAAAAATTGTGAATCTGATTCTGGTTCGGCGACTAAAATTTGCCTTATTGGCTGAACTGAAGCTGGCTGACTGGAAACTGACTGACTGGAAACTGGCTGACTGGAAGCTGGCTGACTGGAAACTGCTGACTGGAAACTGGCTGACTGGAACTGGCTGACTGGAAACTGACTGACTGGAAACTGACTGACTGGAAACTGGACTGGAACTGGCTGACTGGAAACTGACTGACTGGAAACTGACTGACTGGAAACTGACTGTCTGGAAACTGACTGTCTGGAAACTGCCTGGGTTGATCCAACTGGATTCAACAACTGGAACTGATTACCCTGGGGTCTGATTTCTGGAGCGGTTGTCCCTCTGGATGCAACCGGCCGACTTGATCTGCTATCAAGTAGAGGGGGTTTCCTATTTCTTTCGGAAATCTGAACTGAGCTAAGTCTATTAGCATTAAGTTGTCTGTCATCCTCGCGGAGATGGTGTGTCCTATTTCGACACTTTACTAACTTTCCGGCTGGGTAAATCTCCCATTGATTCCGGTTAAAAAAATCCATCCCTAGTAGGATGTCTGTCTGAAAGGTGGCGACTGTGTCCACTATACAACATTTCGCGGGGTATACCGCGTTTCCAATTTCTAAATATAACTCAATTTCTCCGTATGTGGGTATGGGTGTGCCCGTAACTCCTCTAAGTTGGCAGGATGGTGCCTTAAGTTCATATTTATAATTTGTACTCTCTAGTAATTCATCTACGCATTGTTTCTTAATTAACGTCGCGTGTGCTCCTGTATCTAGGAGAGCAGTTAAATCTTGGTTATCCGTACTACAATTTATTATTAAATCTAAGAGGTCCGCACCTATTATCCTGATGGGGAGTTTGTGTGCGTATCTGGGCTTACTACTGTAATTTAGGAGGGAGGAGGTTGAACTGCTGCCTCCAATGTAGGGTCTAAAAAAGGGCTCACATGGTCTTCTATGGGAGGACCTGGATCATATTCTACGGGAATATCATACGCTGGAGGGTGTTCTTGAAAACTGTTCTCTGGGGAAAATGATTCCTCCCCGGGTACTTCTACGTACCGAACTAGTTGACCTTGCTGGTTGTATTGGGGTTTATACATGGGGTAAGAGTGTGGGTGACCCTGTGGTCGTGATCTATTGGGTTGGTAGTTCGACTGAGGCTGGGAATGGACTGGTTTCTGGGGATTGGTTGACTTTTGGGATACGTTTTGGGGACGTGGTTGGTTTGGTTTCTGAAAGTGGGGTCTATACCCTGCAGGGGCTTTATCAGCACACTTTTGGCGATCGCCACGGCGATGACCATGTTCGTGACAGTGGGAGCAATACGAGGGGTAATTACATTGACTTATCATATGCCCGAAACTATCACAGTTAAAACACTGTGGAGGAGGGCGTGTATTCTGGGTTTGGGGGGCTTGTTTCTGGGGTGTTCCCTGTATTTGCCTTGGTTTATATTGTTGTTTGTTGTTGCTGTTGGTATTGGTGTTGTGGCTGCTGCTGAATATAATGTACGGGGGTTTCTCTACCCTTTCGGTAGTTTTGGTTTGCTAAATCGGGGTGATGTTCCCGTGTTTTGTTTATGGCTACACTGACAGGTTTGTCAACATTTAAAAACTCCTGAAACTTTTTTTAGGTGCTCCGGGTAGGTTTTGGTAAATGGTTGTGGCTACTATTAGATTTCTTTGTTTCGAAGTAAAAGTTATGCCACATGCATTTTCTGCGGCCCGGAGGGCTTCTCCTACAAGTTTGTGTGTACGTGTAATAAAATTGTTTAAATCCTCGTGTTCCTCTTTCTTCCATTTAGCTTGGAAGACTGCTTCTAATGTGGCTAAGGGTTGTGCAAGGGTTATTTCTTTAAAAAATTCTAAAAGTTTTGTTTAAAATCGTCCCATGTTATAGCTTCGCTAATTGATGGGACGTAAGTGACTGTGTCATGGGCATTTCCCTCTTTAGGGTCAATAAATCTTTTTGCTTCTCTGATTTTTATATCATCATCGGTAATATTCTCGCGTAAGAAATGTTGCTCTAAAGACTCAACCCAAGGTCTTACGCGCGGTTCAACAAAACGATTATCTATGGTCCCCTTAAAAATTAAAACAGTATGAGGAAGATTTACTAATCTGCCTAAGTTAATGTATGCTGGGGCGGGGGTTTGAGACTGAGACATACTGACTTGTGTGTTTGGGAATATGTTTGAAGGGCGCGGGGTAGGTGGAAAAATGGGTGTAGGTAATTCTTCGATGTCAGAAAGCGCACCGTCTGAATCGCTCATATGTGAAGGTACTTATTAATGTTCTAATTAGGTCTGCTTGACCGATCTTAATTCATGGAATGATCACTTAAGGGGTTTTCCTAACTACACTATCTAAAAAAAAATAATGCACAACAATTTGCCTAACTCGGGGAAAATTTGAAAAGATTGCAAACAAAAATAAAAATGTAAACAAAATTTCACTCAAATGTACGTGATGGTATGGTAATACTATGTTTGGTACATTAAATAAAATTATACTATACTAACTAGAATAGTAAAAATAACTGAAAATAACTGTGACAATACTGTTTTCAATAAAAAGAGTGTATCACTGGTGTCTGAAGTGTTCACTGTGTTTTTTGTTAATTCTGGCTCAATACTAAATATTAATTGTTAATAATAATGACTTTTCAAATGTTTAGAAATTATTTTTTTAAAAAAGTTTTGTACTTAACAAGATTCCTACGGCGAAATCCTTTGAGGTGTGTCCTGAAGACGTGTCTGGCTGGCCACTTGTTCCTAGATGAAAAGTAGGCGTGAAGAACTTGGAGTCGTAACGCACCGGTTCAAGGGTGGATGTGACGAACTAGAAGTCGTGACACGCCGGTCAACTGGGTGTTGGTTCTGGTTCCAGAGTCTGGAAGACTGGAAGAATCCTGGAGTCGTGAAGATCCTGGTTAAAGGGTCGCCAGTTGTTAACCCCTCCGTCTATGGCCCTGGGGTGGTTCGGATCGACGGGGGTTCTGGTTAGGAGGCAAGCAACGGATGTGTGACTTGAAGTGGTTTTCTTCTATGTTACTCTCCGAGTTCTTCTATAGTGGCTCGGAGGACTCTGGTAGATTTGCAATCTAAATGCTGAAGGTTCCGGATTCTTCTTATAGCGTATCCGGAAAGTTTTCTAAGTTTTTCTGAAGAGAGCAAGGCTCGAAGGGGACAATAAAAAGTTTCTCCAACTGTAACTTTACTGCTAAAAGATACAGGTAGTGCTCAGCCTCTGAATTAGCTTCTGAATGCCAATGGAATAATTTTAATGGGTTTATATACCCAAAAACTGCTAACATTATTATTATTAAATGCTAAGAAGGCTGTATTATTTTTGCACAATATTTAAAAATAAGTAAATTTTTTAGCTGTGGTAAGGCTTGAACGAGTAAACAAAATATTTGAAGACGAAACCATATTTTTATCTTAAACCGCGACTTTTCAGATCTGATGTTATCATGATCTGCCAAGTTAACTAAAAGTGGAAATCGGACTATGCATCTTTACACTAAAATATGCATATGAGTGAAATTTTAAGGTTTAAGATGTACAATTTTAATGCTTAGGCAAGACATGATCTCATTGTTTATAACGAAAGAGAGTGTATACAAAATGTGAACATTGCAAAGCTTAAACAGGATTCCTTATTAAGCGAAATCTAAAAAAATGATTACGAGATTTTAAAAAACAACAGGTCACCAATTATTTAGCAAAGTAGAAAGCAAATCAAAATTTTATCCAAACTCGCGTTGGGCGATTTTGGTCCTTATGTAAAAATGAATACACACACGTACATACATATGAGTATAGGCATTATATAAAGTTAAATATATA
>JAJOZX010003121.1:10000-80000 GCA_023014485.1 Bathynomus jamesi
ACACAGTCTTAACTCACTGTCATACCATGCAAACTACAAACATGCAAGAAAAGAGAGTTACAGACATGCAAAGTAAGGAGAGGATAAGAAAAAAAAAAGTAGGTAAAGTTAAACAAAAAGTGGGTTAGTTTACGCTACGAGCTACATCTCCGTTCGTGTTAGTCTAATTTTTTTTTTTTTTTATTTTATTGCTGGCATCACACGCTGGCATGTCACAAGCTGGCATTAATCGTCAACAGACTGATCCTCGACCACCACCCCCAGAGCTCCTGTTGCTACTTTTTTTTTTTTTTAAACAACGTTAATATTTTTAAAATGTCTGTCAAGACGGTTCTTAAACACATTAACGCGCTGGTAGAGTTCACGACTGGCGCGAGAAGATTATTCCATTTATCAATTACTTTAAACGTAAAGAAGTTTTTAGCGATATTAGTAATGAAAAGTCTGCCACGCAACTTAAATCGGTTATTAGGAGTATTACTATTATCGAAAGTGAACAATTTGTCAAAATTTACGTTAGCGATGTTATTAACGATTTTGAAAACTTCAATAAGCTCCCTCTTAATCTCCTAGTTTCGAGTGAATACAGGTCTAACTCTTTAATCCTATCTTCATAAGGCTTGTTGCGCAATGACGGAATTAGTTTCGTGGCACGAAGCTGAACCCTTTCTAACCTATCAATATCCTCACGCAAGTACGGGCACCAAAACTGAACGGAATATTCTATATGAGGCCTGACTAGGGACTTGTAAACAGTCAATATAATATCCTTCGATTTAAGTTCGAAATTACGCGCTATGAAACCTAACATCCTATTAGCTTTTGCGCAAGACTCCAGGCACTGGTTCCTAACTTTTAAATCCTTAGATACGCGTACACCTAAATCTACTTCCTCGTCAACGCTCGCTAACTCCCTATCATCCATCGTGTACGTGTAATTATTGTTACGAGAACCTACATGCAAAACTTTACATTTGTCTACGTTAAATTGCATCTGCCACTTATCCGTCCACTCCATAATCCTATTTACATCGTCTTGGAGCCTATTTCTATCGTCCTCGTTAACAACTTTACCGCTTATTTTAGTATCGTCCGCGAATTTTGACACGTTACTAGTCAATCCTACATCTATGTCGTTAATGTAAATTACGAATAGCAATGGGCCTAACACTGAACCCTGTGGGACACCGCTACCTACATCCAACCACCCCGATTCACTACCATTAACTACCACCCTCTTTCTCCTAGCACGAAGCCATTCTTCTAACCAGTTAGCTACCTGACCGTGTATATCGTGCGCTTTGACCTTCACAATTAATCTCCTATGCGGAACTGTATCAAACACCTTTTTAAAATCTAAATAAATAACGTCAGCCGCTCTATGCCTATCGTATTCGCGCACTATTTCGTTATAAAATTCTAACAAATTAGTTAATCAAGACCTATGGCGTCGAAACCCATGCTGACTACTATTAATCAAATCTCTACTTTCTAAGTGATCGATGATACGATCCCTAACTACGGATTCCAAAAGTTTACCGACAATTGGCGTTAAGATAATGGGCCTATAATTGCTAGCTACTGCGCGGTCGCCTTTTTAAAAAATAGGCGTGACGTTAGCTAATTTGAAGTCTTCAGGAATAATCCCCGTTTCCAGTGACTGATTAAAAATCTTCGTTAAGGGGCCTACGATAACGTCTTTCAAGTCTTTCAAATGTCTGGGAAAAAAAGCGTCAGGGCCTGGAGCCTTGCTAACTTTTAGCCTATCGATATAATGCGCAATCTCACTCTCGTAAACAGTTATTTCATCCAAAATAATCTCGCTACAAAATGGAACGATATCGTCCACGTCGGGGACATTATTTACGTCTTCTACGGTAAAAACTGTCGCAAAAAAAGTTATTGAAAATACCCGCCATCGCCTGAGCGTCAGAAGCCAAAGCGCCATTAACATCCACTAGAGGGCCTATGTTATCTTTTATCGGCTTACGATTATTAACGTATTCAAAAAACTTTTTTCGATTATGTTTACTATCCACAGCTATAAGTATCTCTAAATTACGCTTAGCATTCCTAACTGATCTTTTAACTTGACGTCTAAGCTCGATATATCTATTAAAGTTAGCTGCCGTGCCATTGCGCTTATTAAGTATATACGCTTTATTACGCTCGTTTATGAACCCCCCTATTTCCCTAGTCCACCACTTGGGCCTACCATGATTTCTAGCGCGTTTGGACCTACGAGGAATAAACTCCCTTTCAAAATTCCTAAAACTTCCTTTAAACGCCACCCAATGCAAATTTGTCTCATTGCCCATAAATAAGTTATCCCAGTCCACTACTCTCATCCTATCCGCAAAACTATCAAAATTAGCCCTACGAAAATCAGGGACTTCTATTACGTTACTATCCTTAGTGTTTTCTATCAATAACTTAAACCTAAGAATTTGATGATCACTACATCCTAAACTCTCGCCTACTTCTAAACTATCGACTATATTTTCGCCGTTCGTCATCACCAAATCTAAAATATTGTCACTGCGCGTTGGTTCGGTAACTATCTGTCGTAAAAAATTATCCTCCATGAACTCAGTCAATCTCAAACCCTCCTCATTACCAGTAAAAGTCTCTTAATTAACATTAGGGCAGTTAAAGTCTCCGACAATTATACTATTCTGATTGTCAATAAAGTTACCAAGAAGCTAGTAAAATCTACTATCGGTGTCGAAGGGTTGAACGGGAGGTAAAAAAAAAACAAAATTAAAACTAATGGTACTTTTGCATTATCCTCCCAACACTAATTTTTTTTTAGAATGGAAGGAAAATAAAACTACGGCTAACGCCTGCGGCGGGCTGTTTTTAACCAAACCTAATCCCAACACTAATTTTTTTATAATGGAAGAAAAATAAAGTACCATGACCAAAACAACATTGGTGCTACTATAGCGTGATTCCTACCGGTGACTTCGATACTATAGGGTGATTCATACCCGTTTTGGTTCGAAACTACAGTACTGTAGAGTGATTCCTATCCAAGGTAGGAATGAAAATATAATAAATATAAAATGCTATTTATTATTCAATTTTATTTATTTAAAAAATAGTTTCGGTGCTACTATAGTATGTGGTCTACCTACGATTGGTTAGGTTTAGTCACGACATTTTCGTTAAAACTAACGAAAATATCATGACTAAACCTAACCAATCGTCAAAGGCGATGGACATTGGAATGTAAACAAGCAATTAGTAAACAAGGTAAGAAGCTATAATTAAAAGGTAGACCGCCGAATCGAGGTAGGAATCACGCTATAGTAGCACCCCAACATTATATAAAAAAATTAGTGTTGGGAGGATAATGCAAAAGAACCAAACTAATACTACGCGCCCTAACTTCAACGCATACCGCATTAATTGCTGCCGGAAAATCTATCTTAACCTCGATAGCCCTAGGGGAATTACGAATGTACAGCAAAACGCCGCCACCAAACCTGTGTAACCTATCGTTAGTAAAGAGTTTAAAACCCGGTATATCAAGTTCCCCCAACAAGTCCCGAGTCACGGTATTTAACCACGTTTCAGTGATAGCAACTATATCGTAGTTGCCGGAATAAATTATCGCCCTAAATACGCTTAATTTATTTCTAATACTACGCGCGTTACAATAAAAGACGTTTAAGTTATTTTTTACCACGGGCCGGAGTTCTAAACTATTTTTCACGTCGGGGCCCGCGTTCCCGGACCCACAACGTTTAAAGAAGGCTTCGACCTATACAGCTTTCGCACGTTTTCTTCTATTAACCTATCTAGCATAACATTACCTATTTCATTAAAATGCACCCCATCTTTTATAAAAAGGCTAGGATCACTGAATTCGGACCACAGCTTTACGAAGGGTACATTTTCCTCAGCACAAATCTCTTCTAATTTATTATTATTAAAAAATATTGTTTTTGACGTAATCCTAAGACCCAACCCGTGCCTAGGGGTAATACCTGAACTAAAAACCTATCTGACCTCGCCTTCAGGGACCTAATTAACCCCCTATATCTCTCCAAAAGGTCAGGCACTCTCGTATCGGGCCTATACGAGTCGTTGCCTCCAACCATCGTCACCAACATCGAGTGACGGAAAGCAACGTCAATCCTATCCACTTCGTCTCTAACTCTGTCAACCCTGGCCCCTGGGAGACAGACCCTCCTCCTCTTGGTTGGATGCAGTTCAACGAACTCTTTGTCCATGTGGCGCACTAAAGAGTCCCCAATTAAAATAGTTTCCCCCTCATTCACGTCCCTTTCCAAATGGGCGAAAGGGTTCGAAACCTCGATAGGTGGAGATTCCTATCACCTAACGTACGCGGCCTAGCTCCACCCTTAACTTCTCTAAATTCCTCCCCATCTACTGCTCTCAGACTAACTTTAACCCCTTCCTCAACTCTATCCAACCTTCCCGACAAGCTACCTGAACTAGAAACTAGGTTACGCACCTCACCCTTCAAATTACTAACGTCTTCAACGTTAATAATGGTTCGGCTTCCGTCAACTGTAGCGCTACCCCTGCCCTCATCAAGCGTTGCAATTTTTTCCGCTACCTCACGTGCACTGCGTTTTATGTCAACTATTTCCTCCATTAACTCGCAAAAAACAAACTGATCTCTCCGTAATCTTTAAAATCTGTATACCACCAGTTTACCCCACACCTAACACGACGCTTTTTGCGACGGCATCGCGCAGTTAAAAATTAGTTTAAACCGTCACAAGTTTAAGTTAAATTAAGCCGGCACACTATAAAACTTCTAAATCGCTAAAAACCACTAATATTCAATTACTTAACTATAACAACGTGAATATAAACGCAAGTATATAAAATTCAAAATTTTCCAAAAGTAAAATTCTCAGCAAAATGCAAAAGTAGATGCAATATCAGAGAGCTCAGGAAATGCGTCCGTTCAGTACAGAGTCTGGCTGACGAATCAAGGATGATACTTGATGATAGATCGTAGGCCTTGAGGGAAGCAGCAGGCCGCTCCTCCAGCGGGAAGCCGGAGGGCGGTTGACGTGATGAGATCTGCTCGTGGACGTGGAAAACGAGTGTGTGAGAGTGAGTGTGAGAGTAAACTCGCTTTTATACGTTGTTCCTGTGACGCGAACTTTCGCGCCAAATCTTGAGACGCCTTGCCCGCGTCCTTTAGTTGCTAAGGGCTCGCTTTTGGCGGGGACTTTGGAAGAAAAACAGACGCTTCATTGTTTTCTGATTTTCTTGCCCACGTATGTCTTTGAGGATGTTTGATGAAGGCGTGGAAAGAAGAATTTGTCTCTCTATTTGTTGGTCTACTTCTTGTCGATCTGCTACAAGTAGTTCCCTCTCAGAGACGAAGGAACGATACTAAGAAAAAATACCATTATGTAGGGAGACCTGATGAGGCCACTCCGAGATTTGACGCTTGGCCTGGTATGTCGTGGAATTCCTGACGCAGGAAAGAGTGAAAGGTCGTTTCGGAACGGGGAGATGGTCGGAAGAGGGGGCGCTGCTGTATGGGGTGGGGTTCCGCGGGGATGGGGTTGGGGTATGGCAGGAATGCGGGGCAGTGAGGAGCGAACGGAGGAAACGAGAGGGGCAGGGGGAACTGTGTTTGAGTTCGAATGCGGTGCCCATAACTCGTCGCGTGGCTGTTCTCGTTGAGGTCGCTCCTGCCGCAGGGGTTGGGCTTCGGCAGGAATGAGGAGCGAACGGAGGAAACTAGAGGGGCAGGGGGAACTGTGTTTGAGTTCGAATGCTGTGCCCATAACTCGTCGCGTGGTTGTTCTCGTTGAAGTCGCTCCTGCCGAAGGGGAAGAAAAGATACGTCGTTCGAGTACCCAAGCAGCAGTAGTAATCCACGGAATGATGCAAAGAGACAGCTGATGAAGGCAGGGAATCGCCAACTCTGTGCCTGAGATGTCTGTTTTGCAGTACGGCCCTTTTGTTGCGTGGATGCATGTGTGCGCTCTGCTTGTTTACTCGAAAGAATGCTTTCTTTTTAGGCCTTCCCGTAGGAATGGGAAAAGGAACACCCGTCGTGCTTGGGGAAAAATTCGCCGGTGCAATAGGGCGCGTCGCCAGATTTATCCCAAATGATTTACCTTACAACAGCCGAAACGGGACCGTTGAATATTTTTGGACGAGGTGGTGACGAAAGAGTGCACCGTTTGAAACGAATTTGGGGCTGACTGCAGCGCTCGCGGGGTGGGGGTGAGTATTGTCCTGAGATGCTCGGTGGTGAGTTTCGTGAGTCTTTCCACGATTCGTTTGACGGAGGAGCAGGACCCAATGCCAGTGGTGGCTTTTCCAAGGGGTCGCCGCGGCCCTGCCGTCGGGAGGCAGTAAGACTCGATTCAAAGGGACGCAATCGGGAAATCGAAAAATTGCAGTGGTTGTGTCGCGGCACATGGCCGCGAGGCAGTATGGCATTAATAACGTACCGCACGAAACGAAAGTCACTGTTTGCAAGTAGGCCTAGTTAATTTCACTGAATTTATGCATACCGTATGTACATAGAAACTATTTGATATGGCTGCAGAAAATGAAATGGTCAGTAATGGCTAAGCACAAGGATCACTGTGAATAAATACGTAAAAACGTTCGAGTCACTCCAGGGTTACACCAATTTATAGTTGACGTAGTTTTAGCTGTTTAAGGTGATAATGATTTAACTGTATGCTAGTGATTAACTGATGCAATGACTGAGTATTAATGATAGGCTGGGTCAACAATTTATGATATCGCACAATATCACCGATTGGAAAGTAGCTAATGGAGTAGGCCCACCATGCTATTGGAAGTGACATGAATTGCAACGAGGTCACCAGCTTGGATTACACCCAAGCAAATTAATATTAAGGTTATAAAAATACCTTATTGTTTTGTATTTTATTATGAAAATATAGTTGTTATTTATTCACAGTAATTAACATAAGGATTGACAGTGATTAATGGCTAGCCTTTACGTTATACTGATGACATGGAACTTAGCTAATAAGATGAATGGTTAATAGCTTCAATTGACACGTAATACATTCATTGATGGTATGTAAATGGCATACAAAAATGGGACATTGAATGGGCCTAGTAATGACAAGAATGCACGTACGTTTTGGTACTGAATAGAACGCGTAACCTTGATTATGTAGGCTAAAGGTTATATGGATGAACACGGAACAAATGATGCGCCCCAATAATAATGGAAATTAATGACGTGCGTTTATGGATAGGCCTAATGATAGTTGAGAGAAATATGATCATTTACATAAAGGTAATTATATAATGCTAAGTTGGTACACCGTAGATGGATTAGGCCTTCGGTAAGAGAACTAACTTATCACATAAAATGAACGGCTGTAAAGTATTTATCTGAATTATAGGATTGAACACAATAACGGATGATACGCGGAATTACGGTTTCGGAATGACACTTGAATTGGATAATAGGCCTACTGCGTTCATTAACGAGAGTCAGTTGGAACGCTTAATTACACTTGGGGTATAGTCTACCGTTCGGCGGTAGGCTGATGTAGGCTTCACGAAAGTACTTAGAAAAGGATGCACTTATCTTACCGGGACGATGGAAACTCTGTTGAAGGAGTGTTGAAGAGGAACCTATTACCGTTGGCTCGAGTTGTCGTTATCTGTTAAGCCTCTCGAGATGATGGAGATGCTTGATGTAGGCTTTGTAGAACGTAGGCCTGAGGTGATGTTACTTCTCGAGGTGCAGGATGGCCTATAAATGATCTTGCAGGTGTAGGCCTGAGGTGATATTACTTCTCGAGGTGCAGGATGGCCTATAAATGATCTTGCAGGCGTAGGCCTGAGGTGCTGAATATCTCTCGTAGACGTAGAGAAACTTGAAGGCTGACCTTGTAGACCGTAGGCCCAAAGTGATTCTGGATGGGCTTCGAAGGATTGCTTCTGCGGGCGGTCTGTAGAAGGTCTTACTTGATGATAGATCGTAGGCCTTGAGGGAAGCAGCAGGCCGCTCCCCGAGCGGGAAGCCGGAGGGCGGTTGACGTGATGAGATCTGCTCGTGGAGGTGGAAAACGAGTGTGTGAGAGTGAGTGTGAGTGTAAACTCGCTTTTATACGTTGTTCCTGTGACGCGAACTTTCGCGCCAAATCTTGAGACGCCTTGCCCACGTCCTTTAGTTGCTAAGGGCTCGCTTTTGGCGGGGACTTTCGAAGAAAAACAGACGCTTCATTGTTTTCTGATTTTCTTGCCCACGTGTGTCTTTGAGGATGTTTGATGAAGGCGTGGAAAGAAGAATTTGTCTCTCTATTTGTTGGTCTATTTCTTGTCGATCCGCTACATACACACACACACACACACACACATATATAATATATATATATATATATATATATATATTGTACTGTGCATTTATTGTTTGCTTGCCATTATTTCTCTACCCCAGCTTCCTCCGCTGATGCAGAGACTTTTCGGTGTTGCGGGCAAAGTTTTTCGTCCAGACAGGTGTAATTTAAATTATTTACCATTTGAAGATTTAGTGTTTATTAAATGTAACCAGTAACAACAGGTAATCAATAGTTTTTTTTAAATACATTTTGTATATTTTTTGACATTATATCATATGGCAATGGAAGTAATGGTGCGTATTTTTATTTATATTTGAGACTTCGTTTTTGTATTTGACAATTCATTAACTGAAATATTTGATATTCCCTGTTGGAGTGTATTTGTATTTGCTTGTGTATTTGACCCCATCCCTGATTTTATATATATATATATATATATATATATATATATATATATATATATATATATATTAGTGGTGGATCGGATGTCAGTTTTTCAACATCTGCGGATGCGGATATTTAGTTAATCTATCAATATAATATAGAATTATGAATGTATGACATAATTTTTCAAATTTCGTGATATTACTATTATGGCAGGCAATGCATAAGAATTAAAATTAATATTGTTTTCATTATGATAAAAATAATAACTTAAGAGTTTCAGCCACAGAAAATTCAATGAAACAAGTTTCATTCAATTTTCTGTGTGATCAGGTATTTATATTTTCAGGTTTATATATTTGTTTGCTCATTAATAATTAATACTTTACATGAAATGTGCATGACTGGGCCTTATAAGCTACTTTATAAGCTAATTTAATTGTAAATTGCATAATTTATTAGAGGTAATATCCGCATAACATCCGCAGTTGCGGATACGGATGTTAAAATTGATGCAGATGCGTATATCCGGTCCACCACTAATATATATATATATAATATATATATATGGGACCTATATATTAAGGTAGGTTGATTTTCCGCATTTTTTTAGATATCGACTTTGGACTAGTCGAGATAGTCAGGGCTTAATATAATAATAACTGACAAAAAATTTCAGATCCCTAGCTTTAACCGTTTTTGAGGAAACCGTTTCAAAAATCGTCAAAAAATCGTACCGAAAAATACCGCATTTTCACAATTTTCGGCCGAAAAAATCATGCTATTTTCATAAAAAAAATCCTGAAAAAAGTTGCAATTTTATTGAAAAAAAGTAAAAAACACATGTACAGAATCAAATAGACACATTTAGATCCCGAGATCATCATAATTTTCACTGTAAGAGCCCTTAGAAGCAAAGGAAGGCCTCATCTGGCGGCTTAGGGCTTTGGCCAGAATGTGTTTGTGCCTTGATTCGAGTCCATAAACAGTATGGGAAGCTTCAGATGTCAGCTTCACGGCCCTTTCAACACTCTGAGAATGTGAAGGCAGATCAGGCAGCTCCAGGTTGGTGCCATTCAGCAATGCTTCTTGAAGCTCCTGGTCAGAAAAGTCTTCTGTGAGAGCAAGTTCACAGATGCCACTTTGAGAAAGGTTGATTAGTTCTGAACTTCTGACCAGTGGGTAGCTTCAATGTTGATGGCTGTGATTTTCTTCAGCCTCTTCTTGGCTGGCTTCCCACTTCTGAAAGAATAATAATTAATTTATTTTTTATTCCAGTTTAAGATTTAATCCCTATTAGTCTCAGAATTGCTGATTTAATTTAACTTAAAAAAAAAAAAACCAGAGTTCTATAAATCCCCATAATCGAACTTTTTTTCAGAAAGAAGGTAAGATTATTTCCATTATCAGAGGGGAGGCGGGGAATTGGGATAAGAAAATGTGAAAAAAAATTCGATTATGGGGATTTATAGAACTCGGGCCTTTTTTTTATTAAATAAATCCCCATAATCAAATTTTTTTTTTTTCACATTTTTTTAAATTAATAAATGCTTACCTGATGGACAGAATTTTCTTGAGAGCAGCTTCTCTCACTTCCAAGTCATCAGACTTCATCATGGAGTACAGCACATTCTCGGGCAGCAAGGCAAAATCATTGTACTTCAGGTTCTTGAAAGCAACACCCTGGATTTCTTCAGACTGCTGCTTGATCCTCTGGATCATGTTGAAGATGTACAGCTGCTGATTATGGAACTTGCTGTCCCTTTTGATCTCAAACCAACTGACTGCATACACTTCCACAATGAACTTGATGGCCTGGTAAAGCTTATCCTTTAGTTCTGGAGGGTAAGCACCTCTGGTCCACAGACACAGCAATCTAATTGCCAAAGTCAACCATCTTGCATGGTTTAATGGTCCAATTTTCCAGGCAGCAAATCTTGGGTTGACTTTGCCCCTGGAAATTCCAAGCACATACTCCAAAAGAAGCCTCTGGTCGCTACTGAGATCATTCAGTGTCTCCTCAGCAAATTCCATGTCATCCAGGGGGCCACTGAGTTTGGTGAATTACACTTGTGGCAGATCTTGGTAGTCAATTTCACAGAGTTTTCCCAGCGGACCAGTGAAAGCAGTGGGACTTTTGGTGCTGCCCAGTGGCGTATCAAGGGAGGGGCGAGATGGGCGACCGCCCCGAGCGGCACTTCCCGAGGGGCGGCAAATTACTGTCAGGTGGGCGCAGTATGCAAAATTTTGGGTTTCTATGTTTTAAAATGCAACCCTCCAAAAAATTATATCTCATCATTGTCGCGCGTTATTTGTGTACAAAATATCCATGGTTTTGATGAAAAATCATCATTAAATGCTATATATGCTACCTCAATGCCACTATTTCCACAAATAGTTGCGTTAAATTTTCACATCGGAAAGGTTGCCATCCCTATTTTTCAGACTTTCCCTATATTATTTAAGTTAGGCTTTGCATTCTTTGAGCTTTGATGATGTTAATAATTAATGGTTGTTTTATTTTGCAGATACCCTACTGAATTAGCAAACATGAGCAAACGACAGAGACTGAGTGGTACTGCATACAAGAATCTTCGCGAAAAAAAAGAGGAGGAAGGCAAGCGTGCTGCTAAGCGATTTCATCAGTTAATGGGATTCTCAGACACACCTTCAGTGCCTTCTGGGAAGCAAGGAGATCAACCGCAATGTGATATATCTTTAGAGATAGATGTTCAAGCGGCAACTTCAAGTGAACCCCCAAATAATCAGGATCAACCCTCATCTTCATCACAAAGTCACCCACCCACCCATCACCCACAGAGTCTGTTTAACGATTCTGGCAACTGGCCCGTTCCAATGACGGACAATTTGAGAATCGAACTCATTAAACGTGGACCATCACATTTGATAAACATGAATGGACCCTTTCCAGCTGATTCAAACAATAGGTCAAAGTCAAAAGTTTGGTATTTCAAAACTTTGGAAAATGGCGAAAAAATTGAAAGGTCATGGCTAATCTTCTCACCTTCTAAATGTAGCTTGCATTGCTTTTGCTGTCGTCTCTTCAACAACATCTCCAGTGCATTTGGAAAAGAAGAAGGATTTTTTGCCTGGAGGAAACTGAATCCAAGAGTACCTGAACATGAAAACAGTCCATATCATACCCGATGCTTTGAACAATGGAAAGAGTTGTCTATGCGCCTTCAGTTGAATGCTACAATAGATAATGCACATCAGTTGCAAATAAAACATGCTACTGCTAAGTGGAAAGAAATACTGAGACGAATTTATGACTGCATCATGTTCTTGGCAAAACAAGATCTTGCATTCCGAGGGCACCGAGAGAACTTAAATGAAGAAGCTGGGCTAGCTGGCAATTCTGGAAACTTTTTGGAGTTAATAAAACTAATGGGCAAATATGACCCAGTAATTAGGGAACATCTTACAAAAATACGAATGACTGACAAGATATCCACTACGTATTTGTCACCTAACATTCAAAATGAGTTCATCACACTAATCGGCTGTAATGTTCGAAAATGTATAATTGATAATGTGTCTAGTGCAAAGTACTTTGCAATAATTTTCGATAGTACACCAGATATATCGCATATTGATCAGATGTCTCAGGTAATTCGCTATGTGTCGATTAAAGATGGTAATGTAGAGGTGAAGGAATCCTTCGTTGATTTTATTAAATTAGAGGGGAAGACTGCTGAGGCAGTTACTGATCTCATTGTCACTAAGCTCCGTGAGGATGGGCTGGATATCCAGAATTGTTATGGTCAAGGGTATGACAATGCTGCTACGATGGCAGGTATTCATCTTGGAGTTCAACGCAGAATTCTTGATGTTAGCAAACACGCTGTTTTCATTCCTTGCAATAACCACTCGCTGAACTTGGCTGGAGTTCATGCCGCGGGACTGAGTCCTAATGCTGTAACTTTCTTTGGAACAATTGAACGAATTTTCGTCTACTTTTCTTCCTCTACTCATCGTTGGGATGTCTTAACAAAACATTCCAAAATCACTGTCAAGCGAGTCTCTGATACGCGGTGGAGTGCTAAGTATGATGCTGTTTCTAGTCTTAAGAAGAACTTGACTCACGTTGTTAGTGCCTTGGAAGAACTGAGTGAAGGGGTCTCCGAAAATCTGGACACAAAGGGCGATGCTGAAGCTCTGTTGACCTCCATCATGTCATACATATTCATTGTGTACTTATTTTTCTTGGATCCAGTGCTGAAAGAAATCAATGATGCTCAGCTATATTTTCAAAGAAAGGGACTTGCTTTGGACCAGTGTGCATTAAAAATGAACTCTTTATCCGTGTTTTTAACTAATGAACGAGAGGCAGTAGTATCAAACGCTGCAGATGCCGCCGAAGAGTTCTGTAATGAAATGGATATCAGTATAGACCGCAGAGTCAGGAGACGGAGAAGAATGCCTGGAGAGCAAGCTCGTGATGCTGGATTGACCGTGCAAGAGGATGTACGCAGAGAATTTTTTGAAATCATGGATCGTTTATTAGCAGAAATTGAAAAACGCACAGTTTGTCTTAAAAACATGAATGATCGCTTTGAATTTCTGTCTCCTTCGTACCTTTTGAATCAGTCCAAAGATGAAGAAATTAATACCAAGGTCAATAATTTTTCTTCCATCTACAATGACATTAATCCAGGAAGTCTACTGGAAGAAATAAAGCGTTTGCGCAGACATTTGCTCAGTTTCGAAAGCATAAGCGTCGACGATGATCCAAAGAACTGGGATATGTTAAAACTACTTCAGTGGATCGTTAAATGGGATCTAGTGGAATCTTTGCCTCATATAACAATTGCCCTCTGGATCTGTCTAACTACATGCATGACCGTGGCAAGTTGCGAACGAAGTTTCTCGAAACTGAAACTTATAAAAACTTACCTCAGGTCAACTATAAGTCAATCTAGACTGAACAATTTGGCGATTATTTCAATTGAAGGCGAAGTTGCAGAAACAATGGACATAGAAAAAATCATTCATGAATTTTCTGTTATGAAAGTCCGAAAATTTAACTAGGCATTATACATTATATAGTTATTGTTAAAATTATGTAGTGTATTATGTACGGTACATTATGTAGTATTGTTAAAATTGAAGTTGCTTTATTTAAGTTTTTCTTCCAATAAAAGTTTTGTTTAGAAGTGTATTTTTGTAAAGGAATTGTTTTTAAAATTGAAAATTGTTGCAGGGGGGGGGGGCGCGTTGGCATTTTCGCCCCGAGCGACAAAAAGTATTGGTACGCCTCTGGTGCTGCCATCAAGATGCTTGAAAACAGCTCTGAAAGGAAGCTCATTCTGATGGAGTGAACAGCCAATGGTGTGCTATTTCCGCTCAATTTTATTTTCCAGAGCTGTTACAAGGCCTCCCTCCCAGCCAGTGTTTGTATTTGTGTTGTCAAGGAGGACAGCTTTCAGGGTATGAACACTGTTAAACTCCTCCAAGACACTAGCAACTTCTTCACCAAGAAGAACTCCAGTCGCACCTTTAATTGGGATGACTCTGTGAGTAAGATATGTTCCACTTTCAGTTCCCGGCTCCTTTGTGAAAGTCAAATGGTGCTCTTGTCCCTTTCCTTTCTTCAGCTTAGTTTCCCCATTTTCATCCTTAACTTCTCTGTACAGCAAAGTGTCCTTGTCAACTTTCCCATCAACCCCAATACAGGCTAACTTTTCCAGACCCTCATTGTGCTTTTCATCACTTTTCACTTTCATTCTAACTTTTTCCCTGTCCATTTTCGATTTATCAACTATTATCTGTTTCACATCAAGGCCAGGCTTAAGCAGGTCCATAGCTTGTAAGTCCAGGAGGAAGGCATTAGCAAGACTTGCCCCAAGATTGGAAGAAATATCACCCCTGATCAGTTCCATGGCATATCTGGGGGTTTTCAAAAAGCTGTAACCTCCACTTGGGTGTCTCCTTGGCTTGAACTCTTCAGCTTCATCACCAGATGGCTGAAATGAAAATAAAAATAAATTACTAAAGCGAAAATGGGGGAAAATAGGGGAAAAAGTAGGGAAAATATGGGTAAAAATCGACGAAAATGGGTGGAAATAAGAATAAATTACTTAAACGAAAATTGGGGAAAAAAGCGGGAAAATAGGGGGAAAAAATGGGAAAAATTCAGGTAAAAAGTCGGCGAAAATGGGCGCAAAAAAGAATAAATTACTAAAGCGAAAATGGGGGGAAAAAGGGGGGGAAATACGGACAAAAAGTAGGGATAAATTTGGGTAAAAATGGGATAAGATATAAGAAAAAATATATATTACCTCTCCTGATTCTCCTGAGCTGGATTCAAAAGAAATATCTTGTGAAGGTGTGGAGGCAAAAGTGGCCACATCCACTTCCTGCTGCTGTTGAATCTGGCTCTGTAATCTCTCTGCTTCAGCTGCAGCCCTCTGGTCTCTCTTCACAGCAGCTTTATCCACAGATCCCAGCTGGAAAGAGCCATTGGGTCCTATTTTGGCCCTCTGATCTCTCAAGTATTCCCTCTCCTCTACTGGAACCTGAAATATTAAAGTATATTAAATAGCGGATCTAAAATAAGAGATAAAATCCTGAAAAAAAATTGATTATTAATTTCTATTACCAGGGGTGGGGGGGAAGGAAAATTACAGGAAGAAAATGCGGATATTTTTCAATTACAAGCATTGAATTTCCTTCCATTTAAAAGGCACCTAATCGCACTAAGTTAGGCCAGTTAAAAGTTAAAAAAATAATAGCATTACCTTCTTACTGGGAGGACAAGTGCAGATTATGTGCTGTGTTTGACAATTTTCTTTCTTGCACTTCACAGCATTGTCATCACAGGGACGAACAGGTAGCTTACAGGTGCAAGCAGAAATGTCAAAAAGTTTATCCAGCGTTTCCTCCAGATTCTGCTCCTGGACTGTAGAAAGAGATTTCCTGTTTATCTCTTTTGCTTTCTTGAAGCACACTTTATCCACCAATTTCACTACATAATATTCATCATACAGGGGCAGCCGCGGGTTCACTGCCTGTCAGATCTCAATCACATCCAGCAATATCATAGTCTTTCAAGTCCGGGTGGCTGTTTTGGAAGAAATAACTGTACTGAATAACTTGGCGGACGGTAGGAGGCTCTGTTTTATCTAAAGGGGAAGGCTGGCCACTGAATTTTTTGGCACTATCACTTCGAGTTAACAGTGCAGACTTCCGTTTTTTACCCATTTTTATGAAATCTCTGAAAATAAACACAATTAAATGAACGCCTCATAAAATAACTTAATTTAATACACATTTTATAGGCAAATATCATTAAAAAATACAAAATAATACACTAATAAACATCTATAATGCATTTACAATAAGTTTCAAGCATCGTTTTGTTAAAAAAGCCGAATTTTAATTGATTATTTTGATGAAATAAGGTCCGATATTTTGTTTGTTTATATTGCGAGAATGCCACGCGCGCGATTTTACGCGTAAAATTCGGCAATTTTACAACTTAAAAATAATTAACAATCCTCAGAAAATACAATCATTTTCACAAATATGAGTTGGTGCAACGTTTTTTATACATTAATACCTTTCTATCTAGACTAGTCCAAGACCACAGTTCCAAAATCAACCTACCTTAGACTGTCACAATGCAAATAATCACTCATTAATGCAATTCTGGTTTTGTTAGAATATAGTTGTGAACTTGTGTTGTGTCAGTAACAGTGCAATGCAGAGAACATTTGAGGGGCAGGGGTTCAAGGCCAAAAAAGGGCACTTCTTTGGGGATCCGGAATAATTTCAGAGCCAGGTAGTACTTAAATTAAATGTAAATAAAAAAACATGAAAATTCTAGTATGTTGTGTTGAGAATACTTACTGTAGTGTTTTAAAAGGGACACATTTTCCCCATATACATACTTAGTGTTATCATGGGGGATGCGTTCCCGGGGGCAAATTTTCGGACTCGCTAACTTAAATTAATAGTCTGCATAAGAGTGTGACCACCCCCTCGATAGGAAATGCCCATTTCTTTTTTCACCATACTAAGGCAGGATAAAAAAGTATTCATATACAGTACATAAAAAAGTTACTGAAAAAAGGGCACTTCTGAGTCATGGAGGGAAAAGGGCAGGGCTCAACCCCCTGTGGCTCCGCCCACACCCTCTTCCCGGTCGTGGCCAATAATATATTGATTTACAGTATTTTTTGCAGGGGCCGAATATTAAGCGACGACTAATTTAAACCCTGGAATTTTATTAAGGGAAACAGTGCAACGTTTTATAAGTATACAGTACAAAACAAACAGTTGCAAAGAGATACAAAGGCCTCAGACAAGTATAACCAAGTGTAGCAATAAATATATATTTAACATATATTTTGTTTATTTCCTATCATTAACTCTTACAGTTATATAAGCTGAATAAGCATAATTTCTGAAATCACCCAACTGCAGGATTTTCGATGTAAACCCGGACACCAAGAGGCGCTGCAGGCACGTGCACAGGGGGGGGGGGGGGCTTGAGGTGCTTGAGCCCCTGCCCTTTTTCTTCTTCATATCAAAAGTGCCCTTTTAGTCAAAATTCATAAATATATTGATTCGACATAAATTTGAATTAATTAGTTATATTTTTATTTAGTTACTGCTACTTCAACAGATTTTCAAAACTGGAATTACTTTGATCTGATTTTTTTATTAGAATAATAAACTTAACATAGTTACTATTATTTTGTCAATCAGGGAGGGCGTCCCTAGTGGTAACACTGACTGCAGCTGTTCACTGTTGATTGCGTCTCTCGGGTATGTGGGTGTATTGTTTACTGTTTGTTTATTTTACGTTAACCTAAGCTAACTAGTGATTTCTCACTGATAATTATGGTAAGAATCCAAAGCAGTGTGACATTACTCCAAAAAATATTGTATGACATTACTCGTAAAGTTGGTAAAAACGTCCACGTCCCCTACTAGGCTAGGCCCATCAGTACACCAGTGTCTCAAACGATGGATTTTGGGTTTTAGTACTGGCATGAATTTCATTAAATTAATAAATGATTTATTAAACAACATATCATAACCTTTTCATTTTTAATATGAAATTGATTTTTAAAAACTACAATTTTCATTAAAAGTGAATAAAAATACCTAGATTATTTATTATAAAACGATGCAATAAAACGATGCAATCTTGCAATAAAAATGCCTTTTTACAACAAATTTTCATTTATTTTCTTTAATCAGCTTTATATACAAAAATAATGCATTGAATTTAATGGAATTTAAGAATATTTACCACATACAATTTTAAAATTTTTCTTTGTGTGTGTGTGTACATATATATAGCCTATATGGCATTGCGGATTTCATTTTTAAAACTGTTAGGGGAGTGCCCTTTTTTCAACTGAGCCCCTGCCCTTCTGAAAGTCTGTGCACGTCAGTGAGGCGCTGTCCCGTATTCTTAAAACTGAAATCTGACAACCCTAATTTAAACACAACTTAAAAGTATACCTAACCTAACCTGTCATGTTTAAACAAGAACAACAACAACAAACACTTTATTTCAAACTCAACAGGTGCAAACATTATACAAATTATGGAAAAACTGTGCAGTATATGTTTACAATATGGTATCGTATGTGATACCTTTACTTCTTAAAATGAAATACAAATTATTAATTCATTGAATTAAATATCTAGAAAACTGCCTCGGGATTGGCGAAATAGCCTATTGGGAATTAAAATAATTGCCATACAAGAACCCAATATGGGGGCATTGGGTCCACATAACAAGAAAAACGAATTATTTCCTATCAAAATTTTCTATTGCTGACTCATGAAAATTACTTTGAGAGAAAAGTCAACGAACTTTGTAAAATCTGAGTGAATAACAAGTAATATAAACCTAATAACTCAAAAGGATAGGCCTATACCTTCAGGAATTTAAGTGTAGTTGATTGCCTATATTAACTAAATCAAGTCAACTCGTTGTGTAACTCCATCGTATAGCGGCCCTACATCGAAAAAAGATCGTCGCGCTCTACAACCAGAAGCGAGACTCAACGAAATAATGTAAGGTAATGTAATTTCCAAAGCTGGGCACAAACCGTTAATCCGTTAATCGTTAATTAACGAAGTTAACTTTTTCGTTAACGATTTAACTTTTCAGTTAACTTTGAAAATCATTATCGGACTAATTAACTTCCGTTACATTTAACTTCCGTTAACTCAAGTCCGTTAACCCAAAAAATTCATAAATAAACGTTTAAAAGTTTCTATTATTTTCAGTGCTGAGCAGGTGCGCAATTAATCCGCCACTGTTAATAGTGATGAACGAATTTCCATTTCCGCAGTGCAAAATCAGGCGATATATTTGTTTCCGTCGCCACAATTTGTGTCTTACCAAATATGGTAGTTATTTATGGCATTGGTTTGAGCAAAACATGGTCGACTGTAAAATCAGGCGGAAAGATTTGCCATTTGAGTTGAATGTTTCAACTTCTTTCAAGAAATATCACGAGCATTTTAAGGCACTTTCAATAATATATATGTAACAATTACAACAAATAACTACATTCGTTTCGCCTCATCTGGTTGGACAAGTATGACAACACCAAGGTTGCCAGGGTGAGGAAAAGCATGGAGGGTACAGTCGAGGAGGCCATGAAGCAGCAGTCCAACGAAGTGGGCAGCAACAGTGGAGGCAGCAACAACGAGGAGGATGACTTCTTCAGTGCTGTCATCCAGACAAAAGAGAGCAGCAGAAGCCACAGGTCACTCAAGGCAAGGCCCAGAACTTGGTCAAGACCTGGCTGGAGACCAACTCCAAGGACTTGCTGACAGATGCTGCCTTCTTGGGTGAGCAAGTGTTGGTGGACTTGTTCATCAAGTTCAACACAGCCATCCCCTCCAGTGCTGCAGTGGAGCGTTTGTTCTCTATGGGCAAGGACATCCTGAGGGCCAAGAGATCATCCCTGTCTGATGAAAACTTTGATATGCTAATTTTCATGAAGGGCAACATGCATCTCATGGACAAAATGGAGAACGAGAAGAAGAGGGAAAATTAAATTATATATATATTGTTTTTCATTTTTTTAATAATAAAAGTTAACGTTAACGGTTTATCGGTAACTTCCGTTACATGTTTAACGAATTAACGGATTAACGGTTAACGAAGTTAACTTTTTGGTTAACGGATTAGCGGTTAACGAAGTTAACTTTTTGGTTAACGGTGCCCACCACTGGTAATTTCTTTCTTTACCATTAGGCAGCGCTAAAATACCGAAGGTAAATAAATTTAACATTAACCTATAAAAACACTACTTAACGAGGTCCTTTGAAGACCTCCACATACATAACTCTTTAACGAAAAAACGTAGGGTTTTTGTCGTTAACACTCCACTGAAATCTGCTGGAAATTTCCAACGGATGAGAGGTATCAGGCAATCAACCCATAGCCCTATATAGTTTTTCAAACAAGTGGTCCAAAGAACATTAAGAGATAGTTGTCTGGAGCACTGACTATGATTATGTAGGCCAGTGAAACGCTATGAATAATGAACATACAGTTGCCTACGCCACTGCTTCCAGACTGGAGACTTCTACACTATAATTAATTTGTGATGCTTAAACACAATTTAAAAGTATAACTAGGGCCTACCTAATTTGCGATACTAAACTACAAGATTATCAGTATTTCTTCAGTTTCTGGCCAGTCCATATACTTGGGACTGCATCAATTTAGCGAACACACATTGAGCGAGTGCATTTTGAGCGAAGGAAATTGAGCGAGTACAAATTGAGCGAGTGCAAATTGAGCGCAAACTGACGCAAAAATAATAAACATTCATCTTGTAAAAAATATTTATTTAAAACATATATTTAATTAAACTGTATATTTATTCAAAACAGATTTAAAAATATAAGAAGTTAAGCAGTGAAATATATGCAAGCCCAAATTGTAGGAAACATTACGCAGAAAGTCGAAAATATTTTTATCATTATCACCTTCGATCAGACGTTACAAGCGAACGTTTACTTGTTCGTATTTCTTATAGGGTTAATTCCTATTTAACCGTCGGAAACTCAAATAGGAAACTCAGTCCGAGTGGAACGTCATCTAGGCCTAGGTTAGGTTAGGGGTACTACTTATCTTTCCGGGTCCCGAATTCATTATAGGGTACCTATGCTCGGTTAGGTTAATTGAATGCCCGGTTAGGTCAATTGTATGCCCTTGACAATTGGTTAGATTATTGTGAAGTTTGCGCTCAGTTTGCATTCGCTCAATTTGTACTCGCTCAGTTAGCCTAATCGCTCAATGCGTCAAGTCGCTCAATTTGTACTCGCTCAATTTCCCTCGCTCAATGTTTACTCGCTCAATTGTCGCACAATCCATATACTTACCCAAAACAACCAAAAGATACTTAGGAAACCTATCAAAATCAATCCCATGATGGTATTGCATTGCTTCTGCAGTTATTTAATAGAAGATGGTCAGTTAAACTGCTCAGTATAGATGATTTATGTGGAAGAAATATGTGGAGCATGACACAATTCATTATTGTATAATAATACAGGTGCAAACCAACTGGTGAATAAACAAAGGTGAAGCCAATTGTCTCCTGAATACTATTTGCTGATACCACACTGATCTAGCAAGATTTCTGAAAAGATGCCTCCAAAAAACGTCGTGTTGCATATTCTGCGAGGTCTTCATTATGCAAATGTGGCACTCAGAGGCGTATTAAACAATTAGAGGGCAACAATTTGAATGGGGCATAATTTTAAAAAAATATATATCTACACATAAAATTTAAGTAGACTTTAAGAATGACGTCGGAAACTCATATCTACTTTAAATGTAAAAAAAAAAAAAGGTTGTGGTTAGGTTAGGCTGAAATCATACAATAAACTCCAAAAGTAATTTATTTAATTAATTAACAAGATATATTTTGAATACTATTCGTGATCAATGAGTTTCCGACCTAACCTCAACCTATTTCAACCAAAAAAAAACCTAACCTAACCTAACTACACCCATTTTTTTTACATTTAAAATAAATATGAGTTTCTAGTGTTGCCACTGGAGAAAATGCAAAACGCCAAGATGGCCGGGTGAAAAACTCCAAGATAGTCAAAAAAAAAAAAAAAGAATCCCAAGTTTTACAATAAAGCATAAAATAACTACCGGTCTTAATATTAAGGCTAGAATATCAATTAGCACAATTATCTCGCCTGCGATAAAGTTTTGTGTGCTTAGTTTTAATGGTGTTAATCTGAGAGAACACACTCTCAACACACGCAGAAGAATGTGGCAAGGCCAAAAGACCACACATAAATTTTGAAAGTGCATCAAATTTAGTGTGACTATTGCCGTCTTTAATCCCCAGCAATATCGCAAATGTGACGTCAAGTGATTATGTTGGGTTTGATTGGTTGGATTTGATTGATGTGCCTCGGTGGTGTAGTGGTTAGCCTCGCTGACTACGAATCCATTGGCCCCGGGATCGAGAACCGGTGACGGCAGGCGGCGTGCAGCGTGGGGCGTGGTTCGGATTCCACGTTAAACTGTAGGTCTAAGGTTGAGTGAAAAGCTTGAACTTCGTCAGAATGAACAATTCTGGCGGAAGCAAACCAAAGAGTATACAGTAGATGCTGCTAATATTTCAATAAGGAGTCATCTATCAGTATCTTAATATAATAACCTTGCATGATATGAATGACTCAAACAAACCAAGATTCGTGGAATTTTCGTAAAAAAACTCCAAGAACCCAAGGTCGGAGCATAAAACCCAAATCTAGTGGAAAAAAACCAAGGTGTGGCAACACTGGTTCTTTGGGGAAAAAGTTCGTTCGTGTGTGCATGTGCGCATACGAGCAGGTGGAAGAAAAGAAAACACACGTTTGCCGGTTTTCAGTCAAGTATTTGAATTCGTATAATCCAGTACCTGTTCCATGTCTTACCAACCTCAATTCATCAATTCAGAGTTCAAAGTTAGCAGACCTAAATAAATACAACTTGGGAACTTAGAACTATAGCAAATTACGATAGGCATAGGCCGCTTTAGGTTAGTTGTTGTTGTTGTTGGATAGCCGATCAGCCTACCCTGATCGAGCAAGCCGGCGGCACGCAGGTAACCGATCGCCCTCTCCGGAATGAACCAGAGATTCAGCGCACTAGTGATGTTGTGTTGTGTTCTGTGTTGTGCTAGAGCGGTACAGTCTGTCATAATGTGTTCAATTGTTTGTGGTGTGTCCTGGCACAGGTGGCAGGTGTCGTCTGTGGAGTTATCTAGTCTGTGTTTATATGTCTGTAAGTTGGGGTGATGATCACATCGGAATCGTGCTAAGTTAACTCGATCCGATCTGCTCAGGCTGGTCTCTGACCTGTCAATGGGTGGCGGCTTCGCACCTAGGACCGCATTCGGACTGAGTCGTGTCAGTGCTTTGTGGGTTAGGTGTGTGTGTGTGTGTTTTCTGTACTGTGTGATGTCTGTGGGTGTGATACGGAATGGAGTATTTGGTTATAATGTCTCTCTGGTGCTACCTTAATGGTGCGAGGTGTTGGTGCATGATTGTACATGTAGTGGCAAGGGTGTTGTGGGTTAGTTATCGCTGCTGCCATGAATTGTGTTCCCCTCATGTCTGAATGTTCCTTAATTTTCAGTATTTTTGTTTCTGTGTGCAGGTGTTCTATTGGTGTTGTTTGAATGCATCCTGTAATGATACGAAGTGCGTTGTTTTGTATTGTCTGTAAGGTGTTTATGTGTGTTTGAGATAATGGGTGCCCAGCATGGGCTAGCATAGTCCATAACTGAGCGAATATATTGTTTGTATATGAGTGATGTTGTTTCCTGCTGGTGTTCAAAGTTTGTGCTTGTTAGTGCCCTAAGCGTGTTAAGTCTTGACGTACATTTGTTTTTAATGTCCTGAATGTGGATAATGATGTGTTGTATGTGACCCCAAGTATTTTGGTCCTGTGAGTGTGTGAAATGTTGGTGTTGTTTAGTGTAATCTGTGGAGTTATCTGGTGTTCTTTTGTGTTGCTTGTTAGCACGGTGATGGTTGATTTTGTGGGCGCTACTTTGAGTCTATTGTGTGTGAGCCAGTCTTGTATACTGTTTATGTATGTTTGTAGGTTATTTGTAGCGGTGTCGATGTTGTTGTGGGTGGATGGTAGAGTGATGTCATCTGCATATGATGATAAGGTAGGCTTCTTATCTATGGGTGTTGGAATGTCATGCATGTATAAGTTGAACAGTGTTAACGATTTAACTTTTAAGTTAACTTTGAAAATCATTATCGGACTAATTAACTTCCGTTACATTTAACTTCCGTTAACTCAAGTCCGTTAACCCAAAAAATTCATAAATAAACGTTTAAAAGTTTCTATTATTTTCACTGCTGAGCAGGTGCGCAATTAATCCGCCACTGTTAATAGTGATGAACGAATTTCCATTTCCGCATTGCAAAATCAGGCGATATATTTGTTTCCGTCGCCACAATTTGTCTTACCAAATATGGTAGTTATTTATGGCATTGGTTTGAGCAAAACATGGTCGACTGTAAAATCAGGCGGAAAGATTTGCCATTTGAGTTGAATGTTTCAACTTCTTTCAAGAAATATCACGAGCATTTTAAGGCACTTTCAATAATATATATGTAACAATTACAACAAATAACTACATTCGTTTCATTTGCAGTCTGTGTCTCTTGCGCAACATGTTTGTGCTAGTGAATATTTAAAAATAATCGTTGTCAAGTAAGTCATGTATATTTATAATATGTCTGTGAGTACCTTATTAGTAGTCTCCTTGATACATTTCAAGAACCATAAAACTGATCAGGTAAGATTTCAATTCTCATGTCACTTTGATGGCATAAATTAAGTCAATTGATGTCTTACAATGGGAGCGTTTTCACCTCATCTGGTTGGACAAGTATGACAACACCAAGGTCGCCAGGGTGAGGAAAAGCATGGAGGGTACAGTCGAGGAGGCCATGAAGCAGCAGTCCAACGAAGTGGGCAGCAACAACGAGGAGGAAGGAGGATGACTTCTTCAGTGCTGTCATCCAGACAAAAGAGAGCAGTAGAAGCCACAGGTCACTCAAGGGCAAGGCCCAGAACTTGGTCAAGACCTGGCTGGAGACCAACTCCAAGGACTTGCTGACAGATGCTGCCTTCTTGGGTGAGCAAGTGTTGGTGGACTTGTTCATCAAGTTCAACACAGCCATCCCCTCCAGTGCTGCAGTGGAGCGTTTGTTCTCTATGGGCAAGGACATCCTGAGGGCCAGAGATCATCCCTGTCTGATGAAAACTTTGATATGCTAATTTTCATGAAGGGCAACATGCATCTCATGGACAAAATGGAGAACGAGAAGAAGAGGGAAAATTAAATTATATATATATTGTGTTTTTCATTTTTTTTATAATAAAAGTTAACGTTAACGGTTTATCGGTAACTTCCGTTACATGTTTAACGAATTAACGGATTAACGGTTAACGAAGTTAACTTTTTGGTTAACGGATTAGCGGTTAACGAAGTTAACTTTTTGGTTAACGGTGCCCACCACTGCTAATAGTGTACGTTGAGCTGGTCGTCTGGAGTTGATGCCATCCATGATGTGCTGCGTGAGGTAAGTGAGTAATGTCGTGGTTGAGTGGTGAGGTCTGAATCCATGTTGAGTAGGCGATAGTGGTATGTGTGGGTTGGTGATTTGTAAGATTAGTCTTTCTGTTACTTTGGAAGGTGTGCATAGTAAATTAATGGGTAGGCTGACCATATTTCCTTGAGACAAAAACGGGACATTGGGATGGCAAAAAAGGGACGGGGTTATGTAATATTCTGTATTCATGAAAAAGTAAGTACATAAACCGGGACAAAATTGACATTTTTATTAAAACGACGGGACGGCCAGGAAATATAAAACAAACGGTACTGTCCCGTTCAAAACGGTACGTATAGTCAGCCTAGTAATGGGTCTATAGGAAGTTGGTTCTGTTGGATTTTTGTTTGGTTTGAGTAGTGTAATAATTTTACCTTGTTTCCATATGTCAGGAATAATACAGTGTTGGTATGAATATGTGCTGATATTTGTGAGAGCTAGTATTCCCTATGGGCCCAAGTATTTAAGGTGTATGTTAGATATGTTGTCTGATCCAGTAGCCTTCGAATTCTTAATGTTTTTGATGATCTTGGTGGTCTGGTCTGTATTAAAGGGTGTAATGGTCGTGTCGAGTTTGTAGGTTTTCTTGTGTCTGGCTGTTTGTCTGTCTGCGTGTTTCTGGCTGTTGTCTCTGTTTAGGTGACTTATCTTTGCGTAGGTGTTAACTAGAATGTTAGCTTGTTGTGTATTAGGGTGGATCGATTTTACATTTTTTTCGATTTCCATATTCTAATAGAGACAAAAACTTGCGCATGCATGAGAAAATAGCCTCTGCAAAATCTTATCTTAATAGGTAATCATCTTCTGCCCCCGGCAGAGCGATGAAAATCATATTTTAGAGTCAAAAACATATTTTTAAACCCTAGCCTAGAGTCATAAAATTTTGCGTGTGTGTTATTTCATGCCTAAGCAACGATATAAATACTATGGGAAATATATAAATGCATTATTTAAGACAAAGAGCCGATCTGAAAATATGTATAATATACATATTTTCAGATCGGCTCTTTGTCTTAAATAATGCATTTATATATTTCCCATAGCATTTATGTCGTTGCTTAGGCATGAAATAACACACACGCAAAATTTTATGACTCTAGGCTAGGGTTTAAAAATACGTTTTTGACTCTAAAATATGATTTTCATCGCTCTGCCGGGGGCAGAAGATGATTACCTATTAAGCTAAGATTTTGCAGAGGCTATTTTCTCATGTATGCGCAAGTTTCTGTCTCTATTAGAATATGGAAATCGAAATAAATGTAAAATCGATCCACCCTATTGTGTATATGTTGGGATATTATTTTGGCTGCGACAGATAGCCGCGTGTGAGGTGTGAATGCCGCTGTTAGAGTGGATAATGGTGTTTATAGTTTTGTATAGCCTGAATGTATCTGTGGAGTGGTTTAGTGTTGTTATGAATTCCTTAAATGGTTTTGTTTATTTTTCTTTAAGTTTGTTGTTTATTTCTGTGTTGAGCTGTTGTATCTAATGTTTTATGGCTTCTGTGTGTGGTGTTTGTGTGTTATGTTTGAGGTTGTTACGTTGCCTTATGAGGTGGGTTATTTCTCTAGTGTAATTTGGGTTGTATTTCCTAATGTTGCCCTTGGGTATGTATTTGTTTGCATTATTGATGATCTGATTGAATGTCTTGAGTGTTGTATTGATATTTATGATGGGTGTGCTGTTTAATGTGGTGAATTGTTCTTCAGTCTGTATTTTGAAATGTTCCCAATCAGCTTTCTTGTAATTTCTGTAAGTGTACCTAAGGCTGTTGGGGCAGAGTGTAGAACGTGTTGTAATGATGAGGGGCAGGTGGTCTGATGACAGTCGTTTTTCTGTTTTCCAGTGTGTATGTGTTGCTAGTGAGGAGGAACAGAACGTTATGTCTGGGTAGGAGTTTGAGTATCCTGCTTGATGTGGTATGTGTGTATGTTCTTCTGTGTTGTTAAGAATGAAGAGGCTGTTTAGTTGTGTGGCTATGTTGGTGCCTCTGGTGTTGTTTCGGTTGTGCAGGTACAAACTAGTGTCTTTAGCTTTAAAGTCTCCTCCTAAGATGACATTAGTGAGAGAGGCTAGATTGTGTAACTGTGGATTGTAATTGGCTGGCACCTGAGGTGAACTATCTGGTGGGATGTAAATGTTGATGAGTGTGGTGTTGTGTTTTGCGCGTGTTTTAATGTTAACTGCCTGTATTTCTATTGTGTTTTCTGCTTGGATTGTGTTTGTAATGTTTTGGGTGGCATCAGTGTAGCTAATGCTTTTACGTATGTAAGTGATGAGTCCACCCCCATGACCCCCAGTACGATCTTGACGGATCGCCGTGAAGTCAGGGATGGTGGGTGGTTTGTGTGTGCGTTTTAGTTTTGTTTCTTGTATAAGTGCTATGTGAATGTTTTGTTTGCGTACGAATTCCCTAAGCTGCATGATTTTGTTTGTAAAGCCATCTACGTTGTACTGTAATATGTTAATATTATGCTTCTGTATGTGTCTCATGGTCCTATTGTGTCTATGTCTTCGTGTATGGTGACATTTGTAAGTTGTAGTGGGACCTAGATTAGTCTTAATGTTGCCGGAGAGTAATAGTAGTCCGGGGAGCACGTCCGGCACGCATTTTCTCCCCGTAAATGAAAAAAATAGCACGCTGGTATAGGTCCGGTCCCGGGAGCCGATCGGCACTCTGACCATGCCACGCATCAGGCCGTCGACTGCCAGTCTGGCCAATCGTAGACAGCCCGTTGCACGGAGATTTGAGGAAGTTTGGCCACCAGCGCGTTGATGTTTCGGTTTTACGCTGCCTCTTTTTCGCGTTGATGTTTCGGTTTTACGCTGCCTCTTTTTCGTGTTGACGTTTCCCGCGCTGGAGGATACAGACACTGTTAGGAGCTTCCTCGTCAGCTGCTAACTGTCGACATACTTTGAGGTTTTTAGCTCCTTCCTCTCAGTTTCTTATTATCTTTGGTCAAAATGTGCTGTTTATTACTCTCATTTCTTTTTGTACCTTATTTTCTTTATTAATTTGTCCAACAATTTGGGATTGGAAGTATATAATGAAATTAATTATTTCCGGTCCTGTCCTTCAAATGTTTTGATAAAAAGCTCTTCTAGGATTTTCTTTCAATCAAGAATAAAGGGAATGAAAAGAATATAGAGAATGATTTTGTTGGATCGTTATAATGAAAATTTTTTTTTCATAAAAGTTTTGGAGTATTGTGGAGTTGTCCTTTTGACCTTATCCTTTGTACAGTAATTTACTTTAGTTCTACAAGCAGGAATGCGGTTTTTCCCGGATATTTTTTGGATTTTCGGTTTTTTATGTATTTGTTTACTGTACTTATGCTTGTGCACTTCTTTGATGCATGGTTTTTCATTTCAGGCAGGGTCTGAATTGTAAAAAATTAACAAGTGGTCCGGCCGCAAATTCACGCGCAGCAGCGTCGCAGACCGATAGACCTAGGGTGCGGGAAGTGCATTGATGAGAGTGAGGGGGGGGGGGAGTTCCCCTTCGCAGGAGGTTAACAATCGGAACGATTTATTAAAAAAATTAACAATCGGTACGTACGCCCTCAACTCAATCCTTGATTTCATCTGATTGTCAGGTGGTGGTGTCTGATCTAATCCCAAACGCTTTGTTGGCTTCGACGTTTCAGTGCACACTATCTTTTCCTCACTTTACCTTCAGTTTATTTTTACCCTACCTTTTATTTTCTGTCTTAATTAGGTTGCCAGGTTGTTTTCTCCTTGTAATTTGTTTTTTTATTTTGTAATCGAATGAATGTAAGGGTGTGTAAGTGTATTGATGGAAGGTTGTATGTGGAAATACGCTATTTTATTTTTTCTCTTTACAGAAAGCATTAAAGATTACCACAGTTTCATAAGAAAAACCTTTACAACTCAATTATTATGCATTCTTGATGAAAAGAACGTTAAAAATGGACCCCGTTGGGGTGTAGCTGTAAGCTTCTTTACGCTCGGATATCTGTTACCCCCGCCAATTTTTAATTTCAGGTCCAATTATCTCTGACCGCCTTGGTCCCGAAATACTTTTTAAAGTACAGTTGTTATGAAATTAAATGTGGTTACTAGTTGTACCACTTCTACCTCCTCATCTATTTTCCTTTTTTTTTTCCTTGAAGCCAATCACATCCCTGTACAAGTATAGTCAGAGTAGTAAAGTTAAAGTGCTTACTATTTACGTCCTTACTGCGTTAATACAATTTAGTGTGGGAATCTCTACTGCCACCACCGGCGGATCGGGGGCTGAAGGGGATCGAGCCCCCATTGACCCCTTGTCTTATAGGAAAAAGCCTTTCCTCTTATCTTTTCAGATTTACGCGATAACGACTAACTTTGACTTATTCATTATTCGAGAAAATTCGTGAAGCGCTCGGTCACCGAAAAAAACTCGTGCTGCTTCTAAATTCTAGAAAATTTGTGTTGGTACCAGTACTACTCCTTTATTGGGCTCCATTAAGCAATCGCAAATATTTTACACCACCATTTTGTTTTATTTTAGAAAGGCTAGGAGCAGTGGCGTACTAAGGGGGGTGCGAGGGGGGCGGTCCGCCCCGGGTGACAGCCAGGAGGGGGGTGCCATCGGGAGAGTTGAAATACCAGTTCAAGTTTTCAAACCAAATGAAAAATTCGCCAAAGTAAGAAAAAAATTTAAAAGTGTTCAAACTATTACAACAGCTTAATGTTAATTTCCACTATAAAATAAATTTTTATTTTTATTGGCGATACAAAATTTACAAACGAAAAATTAAATATTTGATAAAAATTACATCGAAAGGCGAACGTTTGTTGACGTTTTAGTCATCAGTTTGTTGAGCATAGCCAGCTGGCTGCAACTAACATTCCAAGTCTTGTTCACTTGTTCACTTGACACTGTGACTCCACATACATGAGGTATGTTTCATTAAATAATTATGATAAAGCGTGAGGAAAGTGTGAGGAAATGGACATTTCTATGGAGAGAAAAGGGAAAGTAAAGCTCCGAAAAAGGATGCCAGGAGAGATGGCAAAGGATGCTGGTCTCACATTGCCAGAGGAAGTAAAAAGGGCTATGTTTGAATGTCTTGATCGCTTTCATCAAGAATTGGAGATTCGTTCTAAGGCAATGGATCAAATTCTGTCAATCTTCGCTGTTATTCAGCCAAACACTTTGGTTGTTGCAACAGAAGAAGAACTTCGGAAGTATATTCCAAATTTGACTCAGATTTTCGATGAATTCTCTGATGAAGATATCAGTGTGGAAATTGGACGACTTCGGAAGCATTTGGAAGCTGCCAAAATCAGCGTTGAAGAGGCAAAGAAATGGACAGCATTGCAGTTTCTGGAGTTTATTGTGAAATGGGATTTTTGTGAATCTTTGCCAAGCTTGTCACTGTGTTTGAGATTTTTTTTTACTGTCTGTGTGTCTATTGCTTCATGTGAAAGAAGTTTTTCCAAATTGAAATTGATAAAAAATTTCTTTCACTCGACCATGAGTCAGACAAGATTGACAAATCTGGCTTTACTTTCAATTGAACATGAATATGCAAAGAAGGTGAATTTTGATGAGGTCATTGATCAATTTGCAGAAATTAAGGCTCGAAAGCAGAGACTGTGAATCCTCTCTATTTACCTTTGAAGAATAGGCTGAGCGTTGAGACTGGATTTCCTGTGTTTTTTGTATAAAATAAAATGCAGTATTACCTGTTCACTGAATTTTTAATGTCCTGCATTTTTCTTATTTCCAATTTGCTTATGACAGTACTGTACTGTTTAAAAATCTACTTGCAAACATACTATATTTTTCTGTGTGTTTAAATTTTAAAATTATTTATGGGGGGTGCCAAAGGAAGGATCCGCCTCGGGTGCCAAATACTTTAGGTACGCCCCTGGCTAGGAGTGGTCGGTTGCTTTGCCCATTTTCTATATAATTTGTATGGAGTCACTTCGATCTTTTTTAATTCAGGGATGGCCAGAGTTTCTGTACAATCTTTTTAAAAGGTTAGTTGTGGCCGGAGGCTTTCCACTTTATTTTAGAAAGGCTAGGGGCAACTGGAGGCTGTGCTTATTTTTTAAAATTATTTTCAGCGCAGAATCGCCACCATCAGTTCTTTCCATGAGCGAGCTGACGTCACCACAATCAGCTGTTCCGCAAGTATTCGAATTCTATAAAAAAACAAGCCTTTATTCAGGGAAAATATAAGGCGCGGAAAGAACAAAAATTTCTCGAACTGCCGATTGGTCCGCACACCATGGCTTCTCCGTAATGCATCCTCAGTAGCCGATGGCGGTCGTGAAGGCACAGGTGCGATCTTGGATAAATGACATTTCCAAGTTGAAAAAGCAGAGATATTTGCCATTGTCACATTGAGTGAAATTCACACAAGACAGGGTTCTATCAACTGTAGCGACACTTCTTCGAATATTCAGAACGCTTCCTGTGTCAAATGCCACCACTGAGAGAACTTTCTGGTTTGGCCTTCATGTCCAACCATCGGCACATGAGGGTAATCCCAGAAAAAGTTGACATTTTTGCCAACAAAAAAGATAGGCGTATTCTCTTGAATTGAAAAGAATTTGTTGGCGGTATTAGATAAGATGGACCGATTCAATAGTACATTATTTTGTTCCCCATTATAGTTAGATAACTGTCTTTACCACAATAAAAACTGGCTGGTTATTATTATTATTTTCAATTACCTTATTATTACCTTTGGCATTAAATAAAAGACTCGTAGACTGACTGGGTGTTTTCTTAACCAATTAGTGCTTACCGACTCTTAAACAGGGCAGCCACATTGTTTTTTGTGGATTAGGTAAAGGTGGTATTCCTCTGCTATATACTGGGTATCAGTTTAGGCACCAGTTCCCCCCCAAAAGAAATATCCTAGATCCGCCACTGACTGCCGCAGTCCACTTCCAAGGGAAAGTCCCTACAAGGAGCAACCTATATCTTCCCCACTCTGTCTGTACATACCATCACAGTACGTAAGTTGTCAAACGTATTTGCGTATTTAAGAAACGAGTTGAAAATTTTTCTTCGCGTACCGTGCTGTTTATTCTTCTATTGCATAATGAATGAAAAGAAAAAGAAACTGAGAAGTGTTCAATTTAAGACACTGGCAAAACAAAAAAGTGAACTAGAAAAGTCTACTTTAAAAAATATTTCCAAATTGCATACATTTTTCACTACTTCTTCAAGAAAGGACGATCAGTCAGTCAACAAAAAGTACTAGTCAAGAAAGTGATATTATTCCATCAACAAGCAATATTAATGGTTTATCAAAATGTCAAGATACTGAAAATGGTGGTGAACCGTGTGTCCAATGTGCAAGTAAAAGTGCAGGCGATAAAGGTAATTTTTAATCACCAGACAATGTTGAAGTAACCGTAAGCGATGATCCGGCTGAATGGGTAATTAACGACCATATTCGCGAGATTATTGCTCGAAATGGAACGAAACAAAACAATTATTGTGGTTTCCATAGGGCTTTGAAAATGTATTCTGATAAAAACGGGTATCTTTTGAGAGCTTTAGTTACTCGCAAATGGCAAAACAGAAGAGCGTAAATGCATGCAAACTTTTCGGCGCCGCAAATTCATTCACTAGTGGCTTTTCTGATTGGAAAAATGGAAAAACAAGACTGGAGGATCATGAAAGGTCTAGAGAACATCGAAAATGTGTTATGTCGTTAGTTGCTTGGGGGGGAGCCTGCCACCTGTGCCAGGATACACCACAAACAATTGAACACATTATGACAGACTGTACCACTCTAGCACAACACCGAACACAACACAACATCACTAGTGCGCTGAACTTCTGGTCCACTCCGGAGAGGGTGATCGGTTATCTGCGTGCCGCCGGCTTGCTCGATCAGGGTAGGCTGATCGGCTATCCAACAACAACAACAACAACCACCATCCTGCAAGACAATAGGACGCGCGTGAGGTTTTCTTTCCAGTCTTTTAATTTTATTCCAAACCACACTCTCAGTTGTCCGATGAGAGGTAAAACTGACAAAGGCATACCAGGAAGAACGTTTGAATAATCTCACTGTACGCCGAGCAATTGATTGGGCCTCTTTGTCCAGGATATAGGTCTGTAAAGCAGGATTTTGTTTAAATAACCTAAAAGCTACCTTTCGTACTCTAACAGCCCACTGGCACAAATCATTCCACCAAACTGAATAATATCTAGCATTAAATGTACTAGAAGTGAGAGTGAAATGTTCCTTAGCTGCATGTTAAATTGTGCGAGTTAATGTATGGCAGTCTTCGTCCACAGTGGTATCATCTCCAGGATGTGGCAAAGACAAAGTAGCATGAAAGTTATGCAGATCTTTCTCAATTATTTTCCATAGGGGGAGTTTTGAGCCCACAGATGGTACCTGAGATGTGAGAAGAATGGGGAAATGACCAGAATCACAAGGATCACTCAAAACTTCCCCACCAAAAACATGAAACAAGTCCATAACAGAAAGTGATAGATTTAAATGTGAGAAGGACCCACTGGAACTATGGAGGAATGTAGGGAAACCATCATTAAATGGGAAGAGATTATTGGCATCTATGAAGTCAGCATTAGTGGGGCACCGCTGGTCACTGAAGGGGGAAGTAAGAGAAGCAGTCTGTTTAATATAACTGTAGAGAAGGGAGGACCTCCGGAGGGGGCCATAAATGTCCCCACTTCTTACTGGCTCCCCCCGTGCCGATACCGGGAATGTAAACCCAGGCAGCAGGGCTGGATTTGCTACCGCCCATTCGAGATGTTTTGGACCTCTGTCTGATTCACTCTTCATAAACTGCAACATTCGTGGCCTTTTCTCAAATTTTCAATCTGTTGACTACCACTCTCCTCCTCTAAACCTCATCTTTTCCTTACTGAAACTCGGGTGTCTGGGACGACTGACAGCAACTCCTTTTCTGTACCCTCTTACTTTCTCTATACTCAATTTCACTCCAAAGGTGGATGTTGCGTATATGTACACAATGACCTAACTTGTTCTCGTATTCCTGAACTCGAATTTTCCGAATTCTATTCCCTCTGACTAAGGCTTACATGCCATTTTCAAATTAAGTACATCTGCTGCGCTGTTTACCTTTCACCTAATTCTACTGACTATCTAAAATTCTTTGACTACCTCACTTCCAAAGTGGAATATATTCTTTCCCGCTCTCCCTTTGCTGAATTCTCCATTTTAGGATATTTCAATGTTCACCACCACCTTTGGCTTTCCTCCCATTTCGCTGACATCCTTAATGAATTAGCTTACAACTTTTCTATCCTGAATCATCTAGAACAGATTGTACAGCACCCTACTCGTATCTCTGATCGCCTTGGAGATAGACCCAACATTCTCGATTTATTTCTTGCCTCTCATGCTTCTTCTTACTCTATGAAACTTTTCTCTCCGTTGGTTTCCTACGATCACAATTTTATTTCTGTTTCCTGTCCGATCACTCCAATTCAGCCTTTGGATCCCCCAAAAAGGAGGTGCCTTTGGCACTTCGGCGCCGCTGATTTGAAGGCCCTTATGCAGTACTTCTGTGATTTCCCATGGGATGATTATTGCTTTCGTGGTCGGGGCCCTTCTGAGTGTGCAGAGCGCATCACAAAGGTGATTCTCTCGGGCATGGAGGCGTACATTCCATATTCTATTCCTACTACTAATGCAAAAAATCCTTGGTTTAACTATACTTGTTCTAATGCTATCCACAACAGAGAGGTTTTCAGAAGGTACCGTCGCCATCCAACTCCTGACTCTCACTCAGCTTTTATTTCTGGCCGGAATCGTGCAAAATCTGTTCTTCGACTCGCCAAAAAATTCCTTCATCCGACAAAAATGTGAAAATCTATTCAATTCTAATTCTTCTCGGTCTTTCTGCCATCTAGTTAAGAACCTCTTCAATAACTTTACTTCCTCTTCTTTCCATCCTCTTTTCCATTCCGACGGCACAGTTGCCGTCTCTTCTCCTGACAAAACTGAACTCTTTGCTCAAACTTTCGCTTACAATTCAACCCTGGATGATTCCGATGCTGTTCCTCCATCTCCTCTCCACTCTGACTTTATTATGTCTGAAATTAGAATCTCTTCTAAAGATGTTTTTCTGCCCGATCTGGGCTCAACTCTAGGAAGGCGTATGGTTCTGATGGTGTTCCTCCTGTTATCCTTAAGAACTGTGCTTCTGTGCTGACACCCTGCCTAGGCAAACTCTTTCGCCTTTGTCTTTCATCTCGTACTTTTCCTTCCTGCTGGAAGTTTGCTTTCATTCAGCCTGTCCCAAAGAAGGGTGGCCGCTCTCAACCCTCCAACTATCGTTCAATTGCTTTGACTTCTTGCCTTTCCAAGTTTTTTAATCTATCCTTAACAGGAAGATTCTTAAACACCTTTCTTCTCACAATCTTCTTTCAGATCGTCAGTATGGATTCCTCAAGGGACGCTCTACTGACGATCTTTTTGCATATCTCTCTGACTCTTGGTCATCCTCCTTTTGGGATTTCGGTGAAACTTTTGCTATTGCTCTAGACCATGGGTCGGGGAACTTTTTTGGGTATTACCCAAAAATCTATTTGAGTAAAATGAAATTACCCCCAGACTTCAAAGTAAACAAAAACAAGCCAATTGCTCTTAAAATTGTTGCATATGGTGTCTCTCATACCGCACGCATTACCCCCAAAAGTTTTAAATGTACCCCATTTGGGGTAATTTACCCCTGTTCGCCGACCACTGCTCTAGACATATCAAAAGCTTTGGATAGAGTCTGGCACAAATCTTTAATTTCTAAACTGCCTTCCTTCGGCTTCTATCCTTCTAGCTGTGCCTTCATCTCTAATTTCCTTTCTGGCTGGTCTATAGCTGCAGTTGTAGATGACCACTGTTCTTCTAAAGCTATTAACAGTGGCATTCCTCAGGGTTCTGTCTTGTCACCCACTCTTTTCCTTTTATTTATTAATGATCTTTTAATTCGCAATTCCTGTCTTATTCACTCCTATGCCGATGATTCCACTCTTCACTTCTCCACCTGTCACCTGACCTCTGATCTTTCTGCTATATCTGATTGGGGCAGAGAAAACCTTGTAGCTTTCAATGCTCAAAAACTCAGTTCCTTTATCTGTCCACTCGTCGCAATCTTTCACACGACTGTCCCCTTACCTTTAACAATACACAACTCAATCCTTCCTCTTCTCTTAACATACATTCTTGGTGTTTCTTTTTCTCATGACCTTTCCTGGAAGAGCATATACACGCTCTTTCTAAAACACCTTCTAAGAAGTTAGGTGCGCTGTACCGCCTCCGCGGTTTTTTCACCCCCACTCAGTTGCTGTCTCTGTACAGGGGTTTTGTTCGCCCCTGTATAGAATATGCTTCTTATGTGTGGGATGGTTCAACCCACACAGCCAAACTTGACCAGGTGGAATCAAAGGCTTTTCGTCCCATCAATTCCCCGCCTCTTACTAATTGTCTTCAATTTCTCTCTCTCTTCGCCGCAATGTTGCCTCACTCTCTCTTTACTATCGCTTTCATAACGGACATTGTTCTTCTGAACTCTCTAACTGTATGCCTCCTCTTTTAAGGAGAGCACGCAGTACCAGACTTTCTACACTTTCTCATTCCTTTTCTGTCCAACTATCTAATGCAAGGGTTAATCGGTATTTTCAGTTTTTCATCTACTCAACCTGGTCAACTCTGGAACAATTTTCCTCAATCCATCTTTCCTCCTGTCTATGACTTCCCATCTTTCAAACGCAGAGTGTCTAGGCATCTCGAAAACCCCGGACCTTGATTTTGGTCCCTCCTTCCTGCACAAAAAAAAAACATCCCACGAAGTTTCCATTTGCTTGGGAGCCAAAAACTCCATCGTGACCTCGAGTTGGCAATCCTCGAGATGCCAAAAACTTAATAGTTTCGACCACTCGTGAAGTAACATTTTTTCCAATACGTTATTTCTTCTTCCAATTGAACTACAATTTGTTCAGCAATCCTTTCTAATGTTCCCCTCCCCCCAGTGGCGGACCTAGGGGGTGGCGGTAGGGGCGGTCCGCCCCGGGCGGCACGTTTTTGGGGGCGGCATTTTTTTGGTGAATCCAAGCCAAGGTCGCGAAGCCAAGTGCGCGGTTGTCAAATATCGTTCAGTATGTATTTTTTTCGTTTTCTTTTTCCAGACAATTATTATTTCATTATTATTATAGACAAAAGAAAAGAAACTGTACTAAACCTTGTGAAAAATACATATAATTTTCATCATAATTCTAAAAATAAATTTTAGTGTATTTTGAGATTCAAAAGTTTGAGGTTGTGCTATTTTTGCTAAGAAAGCAAGTTGATTTTTTACTAGTGCTTGCCACGCTTTTGAGGAGTGTTATTGTTTTTGAGTAGTGTTTGTGCTTTTATCTGAAGGATTTCTGTATAGAGGTAAGCAATCTTATCTATTGTGTTCTATATAAAAAGGTAAGAATCTATAGTTTTCCTATCAGTGGCGACTGGTGTATAGTGGCGATGGAGCGATCGCTCCCCCTTGCCTCTTGTTGGAATGGATAAATAATAATTATCATTATTTTTTTAGTTGCCCATCGTGTAAGGAGTAATTTATTCCTATATGCTCACAAATCTATTGTCGTATAGTCGCCTGGAGTGGTGCATTTAGTTAATCCAAATCAGCTGTCAGCTCGTCACTGTGACTTAACATATGTTTTTTATTCGTGAACTTGTGTATTAAATGTGTTTAAATATAGCTATATAATCTATTGGAGTGTTAGTTTAAATCTGTAGGATAAAAATTATTAATTAACCCTCAATACGAATAGTGTGTCAAAACTACTAAAGGAAAAGTTTTTCAGATATACACTTGAAGACAAATTGAAAATAAAATTTAAACATAACTCAGTCAGCAATTAAGAATAATAAACCATACAATCGAAAGTTTAACTATGACTTATATGAAAGATACAGGTGGCTTTGTGGATGCCCAGAAAAAAATTAACTATTTTGTTTTCCATGTTTACTATTCGGAGGTGATATATTGCATATATTAGCCTATATATATACATACTCGTATATATACTTTATTACACATTTTTGGCCTCCTTCCACAGATGAAGCGAACGAAGGAGAGCGGTGCTGCATTCCGAAAAATAAGGAAAATGAGAGAAGAGGAGGCAAAGAGAAATATGAAGGTGCCTTGCTGAAATACATCACGCGAAGAGAGGAAAATGAAACTACTGCAGAAGTTCCCGGTGATGTTCTTGCTGAAACTGAAGGTGCAGTTTTTGATGCTGATCTACAGATCTACAGATCTACAGAAGCTAAGGCTAACAAAGACCCTAAGATCCACTCTAAGGCTAGCCCGAGAGAAAGGAGAGAGTAGGGGGTTAAGAGAAGAGAGGAGAATAAGGGGTTAAGTAAGGAGCAACACCTATCATTCGTGGGTTAACATTCATTCAGAAAAAGAGGGAAAAAGTCTCACCATCATCATCCGCCGGCCACTGCCGACAAGTCAGAAAAATAGTCGGAGAATATAGGAGAGGGGTGAAAGATGAAAAGAAGTAAAATAAGAACGCTTACAAACCATGCAAACACAGTCTTAACTCACTGTCATACCATGCAAACTACAAACATGCAAGAAAAGAGTTAGAGACATGCAAAGTAAGGAGGATAAGAAAAAAAAAAAAGTAGGTAAAGTTAAACAAAAAGTGGGTTAGTTTACGCTATGAGCTACATCTACATTCGTGTTAGTCTAATTTTTTTTTTTTTTTTTTTTTTATTGCTGGCATCACACGCTGGCATGTCACAAGCTGGCATTCATCGTCAACAGACTCATCCTCGAGCACCACCACCAGAGCTCCTGTTGTTAACTTTCTTTTTTAATTTTAAACAACGCTGTTGAAGAGCGTGACGGGAAAACTGATTTGAAAGATATTGGGCTGTGGCCTGCCAAGATTGATCACAGCATTCGGGCCATGCTTTTACGACAAGGATCGAAAGTTGTGCAGCATATAGATTGTGAATTCAAGGAAGTCGTACGGCCAGGCACGAAAACGAAAGGGGAAGCTAGAAAGCTGTCAAGAAACTGGTTTTTTCGAACTCTACAGAACGGGGAGAAAAGCTTGAGAACGTGGATGATGTATTCCCCTTTCAAGGAAGCTGTGTTCTGCTTTTGTTGCAGACTATTTCCAGCTGGAAATTCAAGTTTTGATTCAGTTGAAGGTTTCAAAAATTGGTGGAAGTTGAATCCTAAGATACATGAACATGAATCCAGTTCTGCGCATTCCCAGGCGTTCATTCAGTGGAAAGAGTTGGAGATCCGCCTTGCTCAAGGCAAACTAGTCGACAGAGAAGAACAAGACGTTGTTGAGAAGGAAGCAAAAAAGTGGCGGCAAATCCTAACCAGATTCCTGGACATCATTCGGTTTCTCGCTAAACAAAACCTGGCTTTACGAGGCCATCGAGAAGATGTTCATGATGATGCTGCTGAAAATAAAGGGAATTTTTTGGAGCTAGTTCATTTGATGGCGAAGTTCGACCCAGTGCTACGGGAACATTTGGTGAGAGTGAAGCTTGGGAAAAAGTTCACAACTTCCTATCTTTCACCAAAAATTCAAAATGAATTTGTGAACATTTTGGGAGATCAAGTCAGGAAGAAAGTCATCGAGCAAGTGAAACAGAGTAAATACTTTTGCATTATCTTCGACATTACTCCCGACATTTCTCACAAGGACCAAATGAGCCAGGTCTTACGTTATGTCAAAATGGATGGAAAGGAAGTCAAAGTAGAAGAATCATTTCTTCGTTTTATTGAAACGAAAGGCAAAAATGCTGAGCAAATTGCAGCATTTATTTTGGAGCAGTTAGGAAAGGACGACATTCAGATTCAAGACTGTCGTGGACAAGCATTTGATAATGCGGCCGTAATGGCAGGTCATCGATCTGGTGTTCAGACGCGCATCAGGGAAGTCAACCGAAAGGTTGTATTTATACCATGACCAATCACTCACTGAATTTGGCAGGTGTGCATGCAGCTTCAGTGGCTGTCGATTCTGTTACATTTTTGGAACATTGGACCGTTTATTTTCATTCTTTTCAGCCTCGACTCATCGATGGGATATCTTGATTGCGACAACTGGTCAAACTATCAAACGGGTTGTGGAAACGAGATGGAGTAGTCGAGCAGATGCTGTGAATATTGTACAGAAAAAATTCTCGGAAGTCGTCGTTGCTCTGGAACGGCTAACGGAAGATGGAGAAAACGCAGCTACCAGGTCAGATGCAGGGTTGATTCTTCAGGCGATGCTATCATTTCCTTTTTCGTCTTTCCTTGGGCTTTGGAAAGCTGTCCTCCCCGAAATTAATGATGCTCAAAAGTACCTCCAAACGAAAGGACTGGATTTACAACAATGTGCGGTTAAACTCTTGGCTTTGAGAGCTGCTCTTCTTCAGAATCGGGACAAGATTGTGGACGATGCAATGACCTATTCCAAAGGAAATTGTTCTGAACTGGGGATAAGCATGGAGCGTCGAATTCGCAAGAAGAAACGAATGGATGGTGAAGGATCTGGCGATGCAGCACTAGGGTACGAAGCTGAGCTAAGAAGAGAAATGTTGTCTGTGCTAGACAGGCTGATTGAAGAAATATCTTCTAGATTTGAACAAGTTCATGGTCTTTCAGAGAAATACGACTTCCTTACACCTTCAAACCTGTTAGATAAAGAATATGATTGCCAGTTAGATGATGTTGATGAGGATATAGAGAAAGACGAGTTCCTCGTCGAGAGGAAAAGCTTGCAACATTTTGTGGCGGCTGCTGGAACTAAAGAGATGGGAGGTCCTTTGCAACTTCTGCAGTTCATTCAAAACTATAATCTCGGTGACTCATTACCAAATATAGTCGTACTGCTACGTGTGTTTCTGACTCGTGCCATTAGTGTTGCGAGCTGCGAACGGTCGTTCTCAAACTAAAGTTAATCAAGAACTACCTTAGGGCAGCAATGAATCAAACAAGGCTAACTGATCTAGCAATACTTTCCATTGAGCGTGACCTTGCCGAAGAAATAGATTTTGATGGTGTGATTAAAGATTTTGCGGAGAGGAAGGCCAGAAAAATTAACTTTTAAAATTATCGCGTTTGTTGTTGTTGCTGTTTTTTTTCTGCAATCAAAACAAAATAAATGGATGTAACTGTAATCTTTCTTTATATTTTCTTTCTTTCTTTCTTCTTTTCTTTCTTTCGTTGGCGGCAGGGGCTCCGTCCCGGACCCCGCTGGTGGAGCTACCACTCACCCCAGACCCACTACCTTAGAGACGCCTGCTACAATCGCGTCGCTCGCTTCGCTCATGGCGTCTCGATTTGAAATTTTTGGAAGTCTTGGAATTGTATGTTGTTTAGAGGGCGGCAAATTCTACGACCGCCCCGGGCGGCACAAACGCTAGGTACGCCCCTGGGTGGCAGGTGTCGTCTGTGGAGTTGTCTAGTCTGTGTTTATATGTCTGTAAGTTTGGGTGATGTCCACATCGGAATCGTGCTAAGTTAACTCGATCCGATCTGTTCAGGCTGGTGTCTGACCTGTCAATGGGTGGCGGCTTAGCACCTAGGACCGCATTCGGACCGAGTCGTGTCAGTGCTTTGTGGGCTAGGTATGTGTGTGTGTGTGTGTGTGTGTGTGTGTGTGTTGTGCTTTCTGTACATTGTGATGTCTGTGGGTGTGATATGGAATGGAGTATTTGGTTATAATGTCTCTCTGGTGCTACCTTAATGGTGCGAGGTGTTGGTGCATGATTGTACATGTAGTGGCAAGGGTGTTGTGGGTTAGTTATCGCTGCTGCCATGAATTATGTTCTTCTCATGTCTAAATGTTCCCTAACTTTCAGTATTTTTGTTTCTGTGTGCAGGTGTTCTATTGGTGTTGTTCGAGTGCATCCTGTAATGATACGAAGTGCGTTGTTTTGTATTGTCTGTAATGTGTTTATGTGTGTTTGAGATAATGGGTGCCGAGCATGGGCTAGCATAGTCCATAACTGAGCGAATATATTGTTTGTATAATTTTATGAGTGATGTTGTTTCCTGCTGGTGTTCAAAGTTTGTGCCTGTTAGTACCCTAAGTGTGTTAAGTCTTGACGTACATTTGTTTTTAATGTCCTAAATATGGATAATGATGTGTTGTATGTGACCCCAAGTATTTTGGTCCTGTGAGTGTGTGCAGTGATGGGCAGTATCTAGATACATGTATCGCCGATACGTATCGATCGATACTTTTGTATCGGTATCGGTATCGCTTTAGCTATTTGACAAAAGTATCGATTTATCGGTATCGCTAAGGTCAATTTTCTTAAATGTATCGAAAAAAATCGATACTTCGATACATCGATACATTAATAAGAATTTTTAAATATTTAAATAGATGTTATAATATGACACTACTGACGGAAGTGCAGATGATTTCTTCTGTTATGAGTCTGCTTCCACTAATGTCTCTGCAACCCAAGATTCCACTGAGATGGAAGTTTTACAGTATCTGGGTGACGGAAGTCATTCTCTCCAATCTCTGAGGCAGTACCCAGGAATTCTACGGGTCTTCCTGAAGTATAACACACCACTACCATCCTCTGCTCCTGTAGAACGGTTGTTTAGTTTGGCTGGTCACATTCACGCTCCAAAAAGGAATAGACTGTCTGACCAGATGTTTAGCCAGCTGGTATTTTTGAAGGGTAATAGTAATTACTTTTAATTGTTAGTGTAATATTTTCAGTCATTCATGTATCCTACAAAATTAAAACATACTTTCATTAAATAAAGCAATTGTTTTATTTACATCTATAAAACCCATTAAAATGTCGTTGATTTTACTTACAGTGCGTACAAATTACTAGTATAAACAATAATATCTAATACCTACATATTAAATGAATAATTATAAAAATGTACCGGCGATGCATGTATCGGTATCGGTATCGCTTAAGACATCTAGAAAGTATCGGCGTATCGGTATCGCCCAAGACGTTCTTCATGTATCGATGTATCGGTATCGCTTTAGCGATTTTCATGTATCGATGCCCATCACTGAGTGTGTGAAATGTTGGTGCTGTTTAGTGTAATCTGTGGAGTTAGCTGGTATTCTTTTGTGTGGCTTGTTAGCACGGTGATGGTTGATTTTGTGGGCGCTACTTTGAGTCTATTGTGTGTGAGCCAGTCTTGTATACTGTTTATGTATGTTTGTAGGTTATTTGTAGCGGTGTCGATGTTGTTGTGGGTGGATGTTAGAGTGATGTCATCTGCATATGATGATAAGGTAGGCTTGTTATCTATGGGTGTTGGAATGTCATGCATGTATAAGTTGAACAGTGTTGGTGAGAGAATAGAGCCTTCAGGGACCCCGTTCAGAAAAAGCTTGTTTTTGGATGACTCGCCATTAAATGTGACATGTGAGTATCTTCCTGAAAGATAGTTGCTCAGCCACCTTTTGGTGTTATTGTGCATGTTTGTGTTGAATATTTTGTTTATGAGAGGGAAGCGTGGGATAGCATCAAATGCTTTACTAATATCTATTGTTGCTAATAGTGTACGTTCAGCTGGTCGTCTGGAGTTGATGCCATCCATGATGTGCTGCGTGAGGTTAGTGAGTAATGTCGTGGTTGAGTGGTGAGGTCTGAATCCATGTTGAGTAGGCGATAGTGGTATGTGTGGGTTGGTGATTTGTAAGATTAGTCTTTCTGTTACTTTGGAATGTGTGCATAGTAAAGTAATGGGTCTATAGGAAGTTGATTCTGTTGGATTTTTGTTTGGTTTGAGTAGTGTAATAATTTTACCTTGTTTCCATATGTTAGGAATAATACAGTATTGGTATGAATATATGCTGATATTTGTGAGAGCTAGTATTCCCTGTGGGCACAAGTGTTTAAGGTGTATGTTAGATATGTTGTCTGGTCCAGTAGCCTTCGAATTCTTAATGTTTTTGATGCTCTTGGTGGTCTGCTCTGTATTGAAGGGTGTAATGGTCGTGTCGAGTCTGTAAGTTTTCTTGTGCCTGGCTGTTTGTCTGTCTGCGTGTTTCTGGTTGTTGTCTCTGTTTAGGTGACTTATCTTTGCGTTGTGATTAACCAGAATGTTAGCTTGTTGTGTATATGTTGGGATATTATTTTACCTGCGACAGATAGCCGCGTGTGAGGAGTGAATGCTGCTGATAGAGTGAGTAATGCTGTTTATAGTCTTATGTAGCCTGAATGTATCTGTGGAGTGGTTTAGTGTTGTTATGAATTCCTTAAATGTTTCTGTTTGTTTTTCTTTAAGTTTGTTGTTTATTTCTGTGTTGAGCTGTTGTATCTGTTGTTTTATGGCTTCTGTGTGTGGTGTTTGTGTGTTATGTTTGAGGTTGTTACGTTGCCTTATGAGGTGGGTTATTTCTCTAGTGTAATTTGGGTTGTATTTCCTAATGGTGCCCTTGGGTATGTATTTTTTGTATTATTGATAATCTGATTGAATGTCTTGAGTGTTGTATTGATGTTTATGATGGGTGTGCTGTTTAATGTGGTGAATTGTTCTTCAGTCTGTATTTTGAACTGTTCCCAATCAGCTTTCTTGTAATTTCTGTAAGTGTGCCTAAGGCTGTTGGGGCAGAGTGTAGAACATGTTGTAATGATGAGGGGCAGGTGGTCTGATGACAGTTGTTTTTCTGTTCTCCAGTGTGTATGTGTTGCTAGTGAGGAGGAACAGAACGTTATGTCTGGGGAGGAGTTTGAGTATCCTGCTTGATGTGGTATGTGTGTATGTTCTTCTGTGTTGTTAAGAATGAAGAGGCTGTTTAGTTGTGTGGCTATGTTGGTGCCTCTGGTGTTTCGGTTGTGCAGGTACCAACTAGTGTCTTTAGCGTTAAAGTCTCCTCCTAAGATGACATTAGTGAGAGAGGCCATTTTGTGTAACTGTGGATTGTAATTGGCTGGCACCTGAGGTGAACTATCTGGTGGGATGTAAATGTTGATGAGTGTGGTGTTGTGTTTTGCGCGTGTTTTAATGTTAATGCCTGTATTTCTATCGTGTTATCTGCTTGGATTGTGTTTGTAATGTTTTTGTGTTTGTAATGTTTCTTGACGGATCGCCGTGAAGTCAGGGATGGTGGGTGTTTTGTGTGTGCGTTTTAGTTTTGTTTCTTGTATAAGTGCTATGTGAATGTTTTGTTTGTGTACGAATTCCCTAAGCTGCATGATTTTGTTTGTGAGGCCATCTATGTTGTACTGTAATATGTTAATATTATGCTTCTGTATATGTCTCATGGTCCTGTTGTGTCTATGTCTTTGTGTATGGTGACATATGTAAGTTGGAGTGGGACCTGGATTAGTCTTAATGTCGCCGGAGAGTAATAGTAGTCCGGGGAGCACGTCCGGCACGCAATTGCTCCCCGTAAATGTAAAAAATAGCACGCTGGTATAGGTCCGGTCCCTGGACCCGATCGGCACTCTGACCGTGCCACGCAACAGGCCGTCGACTGCCAGTCTGGCTAACCGTAGACTGCCCGCTGCACGGAGATTTGAGGAAGTTTGGCCACAAGCGCGTTGATGTCTTCGGTTTGACGTCGCCTCTTCTTAGCGTTGACGTTCCACGTTTTTTCGTTGACGTTGACGCGCTGACTTGTCCCGCACTGGAGGATACAGCCACTGCTAGAAGCTTCCTCGTCAGCTGCTAACGTTTGGTTTTAATTCTGTGTAGATTCAGTTATTACTGTGAATCAATTAAAAGAACATTCTCTCTTATTTTGTGTTTATCCTTCGTTTGCAATTTTGTGTTGCTCTCTTTGTTGGAGTTCTGAAAATGTATTACCCGCCTGTCTGTTAAATTGTTCTAATATGGACTCTGTTTCTTCTTTTGCTTCTTCCTTTAATTTTCATTAGAAATACAGTATGTCTAAAATCCAATACAGAAATCTTCTTGGGAAGAATTTACACATGTTAGAGTGCTCCTGATCTTCGTACACGCAACAGAGAATAGCAGTCGTAAATTATCTGTTTACACTGAATAATAATCTTGGAGTTGTTTGATGAAGTGACTTTATCGTAAGCTAAGCTTTTAGCAAAATCTTTTATTGTAATAAGCCACGCTGGCTTTCTTGGGTTAAATAAAATACCTGTGGTAATGTCATTTTCCAGCCCCAGCTAGTTGGTAACTCCTTGGCTGTATTTTTTTGCATCTATCAGCAGTAAATCTCATTATACAGCACAGTTCCTTTCTAGAGCAGCAAAGGCTTAGCTCATCCCTATTGATTTTTCCACAAATGTAGTACTCCGTTAGTTCTTTTACTCTGCTGGAATTGGATATGGCCCTTCATAAGCTAAAAAATACCTCCCTTGGGGAGGATATGGTAGTGTACCCCTTCCTCACCAATCTTTCATTTTCTAACAGACACGTTTTATTAGCCTTTTATAACAAGGTTTGGATAACATGCTTTTTTCCACATGTTTGGGCTTTTGCTTTGCTGGTGCCCATCTATAAGCCTGGCAAAGCTCGTACTGCTACAAGCTCATACCGCCCCATAGCTTTGACTAGCTGTTTGGGACAAAGTACTTGAAAGGATGGTGTTGCATCGTTTTTACTCTATTCTATTTCTCAAACTGGACAGCTTTCAAAGTAGCTTTTGGCCTCATTTTTCTGCGATAGACAACCTGGTGAGGCTTGAGGGATCGATCAGAGAGTCTTTTCTTAGAAACGAGTATGTTTTGGCAGTATTTCTTGACAATGAGAAGGCCTATGATATTGTCTGGCACTACGGTTTACTCTCTAAGTTGTATCATTTAGGGTTGCGGGGCAATCTACCCATGTTTATCCAAAACTTTTTGCAGCATAGACGCATATGAGTATCAACTGGATCCTCTCTTTCAGATGTTTATCATTTGGATGCTGGAATTCCACAAGCAGCCCCCTTTTATCAAGTGTCGTGATTAATGATTTATTTCAGGGTATGAACCCTGCTCTTAGCTATTCTCTGTATGCAGATAATGGGACATTGTGGATATCCCATGTTGACATTCATGTTGCCATGGCCATCATGCAGGATGCTCTACATAGGATTACTAACTGGTCACAGAATAATGGCTCGCGCTTTTCTCCTACCAAGTCTTCCTGTGTCATTTTCAGTAAACGGTCAGTTCCTCCTCAACTCATTCAGTCTCTTGTCTTGCTGACTAGCCGGATTCCTTTTGCTTCCTCTTATACATTTTTAGTTATTATGTTTAACAGAACCTTGACTTGGAATCCTCATATTGCTTCCCTTGTGGAGAGTTGTGAGGGCTCCTTTAATATCATGCGGTATTTCTCCAATACAACATGGGGCTCTAAAAGGAAGACTTTATTGCAGCTTTACAAATCTTTCATCCGATCCAAATTAGATTATGCTTCATTCCCCGATGATACAGCATCCCCATCTCTACTTGTAAAATTAGATAGAATTCAGTATAGGCTATCCGTCTGGCTATTGGAGCCCTCAAATGTACCAGAGTTGACACCTTAAGTGAAGAGGCCTTTCTCCTTCCTCTAAGCTTCCGTCGTCAGCCGCTGGATATCAACTATGACGCCAAATTGTTGTCATATGACTAGCATCCCATCCGACCTTTCTTTGTAGATTTCCCTATCGAAGTGATGTGTATGTGTGTGTGTGTGTGTGTGTATATATATTATATAAAAATATATATATATATATATATATATATATAGTCTAAAAGTCACTAAAGGGAAAAGTCACTAAAAGAAAGCTGAATGACAACACAAAAAGATAAACAGCGTAACACGGTCTGTTCGTTGATTTGGGCTGATGTTGTTGTTGTTGACGTTATAAGAGGTGAAATTAGAGTAGTAGGAGTGATAACAGAAAGTGGGGAAATGGGAAATATAGATGAAGAGTTGATAGGTCCTCGGGCTCACCAAGGATGCACAGTTTTTTTTTTTTTTTTTTGGGGGGGGGGGATTTAAGGTCTGGTGATAAGTGAATCACCTTCTTGCGCGTTCAAGCTTTTGTAGGGTGCTTGACTTGTTAGCTTAGTTTGGGTTTTCTACCTCTTTTATTTTATTTATTTATTATTATTTTTTTTTTATTTTTTTTATTTTTTTTTTTTTATTTTTTTTTTTTTTTCTTCTATACGGTACAAAAAGTGCCGTTGGTGGGGGGTGTCTGCTGCGGGGTAGACTTCTCTTGAAATAGAAGTACTCTCTCCCGCGCTGAGGTCCAATATCGAGTTCTTCATAGGTCTGTGGAGAGGTGTTTTGTACCTTCCTCCAAGTTTTCTCCGCCCTGCTGTGCAGGAGGACATTGAGGGCTGGTAAGTTTGCTTGTTGGTGCAGTGCCTGGGATGATATCCTGTCGCTGAGTCGTTTTCCCAGGATGAATCTTGTTCCAGCGTTCTGTATTTTTTGTAGCAACATCAGATTTGTGTCGCTCGTTGTGTGCAGTGGAATTGCCGGGTATTCGAGGATAGACCGTACCAGCGCCGTGTACAGCATCTTCTTATTTTTTACCGAGAGTCCCCTGAAACGGTAGAGTTTACTGAGCTCTTCTCGCTTTGTTTGACCTTGCTGTGGTATGGTTTTTATAGCCAAAGCTGTTGATGGTCAGGCCGAGAGCTGTGCCTTGTTGCTTGTAAGGTTGGACTCGGTTGTTTATTTCTAGTGCGTGAACGTTCCTGTGGCCAATGTTAATAACTGTGAATTTCTGTTGGTTCGTCTGAATTTTCCAACGTTCCTCGAATTCATTGATTCTTTCAATTTGTCTCTTCAGCCTGTTGGCGTGTTGCTCTTTGCCGAGGTTTGATGTTACTATTTGCGTGATGTCGTCCGCGTAGATGACTTCTCGGGTGTGTGGTGGGGGCGGAGGCAATTGGGCGATGTACAGGTTGTACAGAGTGGGCGAAAGTATCGCTCCCTGTGGCACTCCCGCCTGGATGTCGAAGAGCTTGCCAGTGTGGGTCTTGTGTTGGACGTAAGCTTTTCGATCTTTGAGGAAGCTGCAAAGGATTTTCCCTAAGTTTGCGTCCATGTTCTGTTCGAGGATGCGGTATTGTAATCCTTGGTGCCACACTTTGTCGAAGGCGGCCTTCACATCTCTCAGTACTATCGAGACTCTTCTGCTGAACGCTAGTTTGTTTGCCACCGCTTCGTGCAGAATGGCGAGGGCTGTGGCTGTGCCTCTCTTTTTCCTGAATCCATGCTGGGCGTCTGAAAGTGCACCATTGACCGTGAGGTGGAAATTCAGTTTTCGAAGGAGTATTTTTTCCAGGGTTTTGCCGAGTACCTCTAACAGGCTGATGGGTCTATAGTTCTCGATGAACTCTGTGGATTTCCCTCCTTTAGGGATCATGATGATTTTTGCGGTTTTTAATGCTTTTGGGAAGTATCCGATGGAGAGACTGGCGCTAAATATGTTTGCTATCTCTTCGTGTATGTTCGGGGGCGACTTTTGGATCAGGGTTTTCGTGATTCCGGAGGGGCCTGGTGCCTTTTCTTTAAAGAGGCTGATCGTGTCAGTGACCTCTTTCACCGTAATTCTGAAGTTGGCATTTAGGGGTTCTGCCCTATCCGTTGGTAGGATCCTTTCGTGGTTGTCTTCCAGCCACTGTGTGACCCTTGCTTCATTGTCTTCGTCGAACAGGTCATTTTCTTCATCGCTTATGTTGAACGTTCTTCTGAGACGATTTCGAAAGCTTTCCGCTATTTCTTGGTCCGAGATGAGAGGTCTTCCGTTTTCATTCCGGAGTGTCTTGAATTTTTCAGCTTTGGGTGTTCCTTTTAGTTTCCTTATCTGTGACCAGAAGGTTTTAGGGTCTCTTTCTACGTCTATCCTGACGACGAGCGCGTTCCACATGTCGTGTTCTTTTTCAATCCACAAGCCTCGTAGTCGGGCTCTGAGGATGTTGTATTGCAGTTTGTTATGCAGGTAATTTATGCCGCTGTCCATCTGGTTCCTGACGACGTTTAATTGGCGTGTGGCGGCGACGATTTCTTCGGAGGGGGAGGGGTGTGGCAGAATGCGGTGGGTGATGGTGGGTACGTGTTTTTCCTTGGCAGTCTTCAGCGCCTTCAGAAGGTCTGCCGTGGCAGCTTCAATTGCTGCTATCCCCCCACCATTCAGTTCTGAGGGCTCGTGTTGGGCGAGGTCAGCCTGGTACTCCTCCCAGTTCGTCTTGCGGATGGAGTGGCGGGGACGGATTGGGACTTGTAAAGGAGCGCAGGCAATCTTCATGATGATAGGGACGTGGTCGCTGGGTGTGGCTGGGCCCGGATAGTGATGAGTGTTGAGGTATGCCAGATTATTGGCAATAATTTTGTCGGGCATCGTTCCGGCGTTCCTGCCGTAAAAAGTTGGAAAATGTGGCCCTAGCCACTTCATTTTCCCCCTTCTGTTTATTTCCGCCAGTTGTTTCCCGTAATGGTTACTGTAGTTATCGTCGAAGTCCACATGTCTGGCATTCAGGTCTCCGATGATGTAAACTGGGCAGTTGTAGTTCAGAAGTTTGATAATATCTGCTGATGAGATGGTGCCCCTCCTCGGGGGGCAGTATGTCGTCCCAATGACGAGGTCTTCGTGGCCCAGTTTTAACCTCACTGCCAGTGTTTCGTCTTCGAAGCTTGTGATCTCTTCGAAGCGAAGACCACGTTTGACGGCAATTGCAACACCGTCATGCAGTTCTTGCGATCTGTTCGATTGTATGATGTTGTAATTGAACAGTTTTATTTGCTGGGGTGCCTTTAGGCTGTGTGAGTTAATGAGGATGATGTCTGGGTCGATTAGTCTGTAGGTATTGGCCAGAGACGTCTTGTGCGTTTGCCAATGCAGTACATTTTGCTGAAGAATCGTTAGGTTAGATTGTTGCGCGTGCATGTTGATTGTGTTTTGCTTTTTGGTTCAGTGCCTGTGGGGGAGCGCGTCGCATTTCCTGAACGAATTTTTTTGAATGCCTGGTCCGGGAGAACGTCGAGGTCCTCACCGATGACAGCGATTTCTTGTCGTTCGATCAAGAGTGGGATGTCATAAGTGGTGTCCACATTCTTTCGAAGGTGTACTTATAAGATCCCTCTCTCAGCCCTTTCACCAGTTGGGATAGCACCATGGATTTAGGGAAGGGGTTGGTGGCCTTCGCGACGATCCTCAGCCCCAGATCTGAGGCCTTGAGTTGGGTATGAGCAACCTTCTTCGGTAACGGCTTAGAGGATTCAGTGTTCGGCTTCTCAGGAGATTTGGGGCAAGAGGTTTGCCCGGTTAGGGGCTTCACTTTCGGTGCCTCCCGTCTTCCCGCACGAGTGCGGCGGGGTCGTGGGGCATCCGTGTAAGATTCCGCTTCGTTGTCTGATACTGGGGCAGAGACGGGTTTGGGTACGGGTTCGGGCTCAGGTTCTGATTCACTGTCTGATTCGTCGGAGGCGGCAGTTGTCCTTTCTGGAAGTCGTGCCGCGAAGATAGATGCCGAGGGGACATCGTCGGGGGCGTTGACTTCCGGCATGCCGTTTCTCCTGAGCATGTCATTTAGGTGCTTCGAGTATGTGCCTGGGGTGCCCATATTGAGGAGATGAGCGTGTATGACGCACGTCAATAGGGTCAGGCTGTTTGAGTTTTCAAGTACGATTTCTGTGGGACTGAGGTGGGAGCGAGCCTCCTCGATGGACTGTTTGACTGCAGCTCTGTACGGTTGCAGCTCTTTTACGGCCGAGTCCTCCTGAGTTTTTTCCTTCCTCAGTCGGATGGCCTCCTTCTTCTTCGGGCATGCCATTGCCAGTGTACGGTGCGGGCCGTGGCAGTTGATGCATTTCTTTTGTGTGGCCTTACATTCGGTCCACTTATGTCCCACTACTGCGCACTCGGAGCAGACCGTGATGTGTTTGGTGGGACAGTCCTTCGAAGGGTGCTCCTCGAATTTATAGCAATTGAAACAAGTCAGGACAGTAATAAATTCGTCCACGGTGATCTGAGAAGGGGTCACGAACATGTGGAATAGTAACAGTCCTGATTCCGCTGCTTTGCGCGCAATCTCGGGGGTCTTGAATTCAACTTTAACGACGTGGGTGAAGTCTTTGATTTTTGTGACTTCTTCAACTTTGGCCCACGTGTTCTCCTTTTCTAGTTCCTCTTTTATTTCTTCCTTAGACCGGCATCCGATGTGGCGGTCGAGTTTTCTCATAAAGACAGAGCTCTTGGCTCTGATATTAGGGGGCACCTGGATTTGTATGCCCGCGGTACGAAGCGACTCTTTAGTTTCAGGCGCCAGAAGCTTCGACGCGTCTTCCTCCCTGCATACTGCGGTGAACGTAGGGTGCTCACCGTAAATTCGGATGAAGGGCACGTGTGCCCTCGTGAAAACTTCCGAGATGACGTAGCTTCTCGTAGCTTTCGTAGATGTTGCTTTGATTTTTAGTCGCATTTGTTTTTGGGGCGTTGCGGTCGCCATCTTGTAAAATGTGTCGCGAGATAGGGTCGCCAGGGGTCGGCCATCGGGCAGGAGGGGGGGGGTGAGAATGGTGGTGTATGATATGGGCTCTGGCCGCATCTCCTGAGGGGGATGACTCATGGCGGACTTATGAGCGCCGCCTCCCCTCAGGCTTGGTTATCAGGATTGCAGTTTCCATACACGGAGACGGGGTGATTAGTGTCGCACCGTGGTCTTGGGAAACCTCTAGCCCTGACATGCATTTCCCCCGAGAGGTGATGTCATGCCAAAGTTCGAGTGCAATTCTGGATGCAGTTCGAGCGAACCCTGATCTGGTCCGCAGCGGGCTAAGCCTCAGACCTCCTTCGTCAGATCCTATTGATGCACGCATCGATAGACGGGTTCTGGTGAAACCCCCCAACCTGGCCCTCCGGCTTGGCCCCAGCAAGCCCTGGTCTCTAGTGAAGACACATACTATCGTAGAACGCGCTCAAATAGAAGTAGTCTTATTTCTGCGATGTCCTGGGTTTATACTTTTGCGCCAATACTACTGAAGCGTGCACTTCGGCGAACGCTCAAATAGAAGTCTTATTTCTGCGATGTCCTGGGTTTATACTTTTAGGCGCCAATACTACTGAAGCGTGCACTTCGGCGAAGAAACGAAGCGTTGTCTTGTCTGCGGGGTCCAAGCGAATTCAATGCTGCTCGTGTTAGTCTGCCTGGGCGAGATGAACTCTTATTCCCTTGCGGGTAGTGATTCTGGGCAGGCAGAAGCGGGCGAGAAATGATTCTCCGGGAAAAGAAAATTTTCCTCCAACTTTACCACCTTTGCCAGAGCGAGATTCAATCGACGATATGTTGAGGTAGAAATCAGCGTAGCGAGCAGTCCATTTGGGCTGAACTAACAGCATGCATTTTTATATCGAACTAAATCGTTGGTGCTAAGTTTAATTTGGTGATGTTTCTAAAGTGACTAATTTAAGTAGGAAGTTGTCTAATTACACTGGTCAACAACAATTTTGTCACAAGGGTTTTGATGGATGTTCTAAGTGTACTTTTTCATGCTGAATCTAAATATGAAATCAGATTTTTTCTATCAGGCTTAGTTTACTTGTGACGCTATGTTCATTTTTTCCTCATTTAGCATGATCACCGGATAAAAAATAACAGCATATTATATATAATTAAGTATATAACAATATTATAATATAAAACATTATAAAAATAATAAATATAATAATATATTATATTAATTAATATAAATATAATAAAATATATTAATATTAATATATAGGTTGTATTAATTTTTCTGTAAAATTAGTACAATTTATTCCTTTGGGGAGAAAGTTCTGATAATGCTGGCAGGATAAATTTGGTCGGAGCAGCAGACTGTGCAGGTTGAAACATGTTTGTACCTGTTCAGACATGAGCCTAGTTTCTGTGTGTAGAGCAGCTCCAAGTCAGTCTGCTTGTAAATGTCACAGTGTTAACAGCTAGTGTCTGTTGCTTCTTGTTAAATTTACACCAGTGTTGTATTCATATAGATGTTTTGTAATGCCGCGGAACTGTCTGAATCATCCTAATTCCTTTTGTTATGTATGTGGTGATCTAACTTTAAAATCCCAGAAAAGTAACTTTACACCATTAGTAAAAAAATGCTATGAACTTTATTTCGGATGTAAAGTAGGCGATCAGGACAAGAGTTGGGCCCCTCACATTTGTTGTGTGACATGTGTAAGACTATTTACAGGATGGCTAAACGGTTCACGTCACATGCCATTTGCTATTCCAATGATTTGGAGGGAACCCAAAGATCACACAACAGACTGCTATTTCTGCCTGGTAAATACAAAGGGGATCACTTGAAAAACAAAGAGCCTTATGAAATACCCTAATCTACCATCTGCAATGAGACCAGTTCCCCACAGTGCTCAACTTCCAGTACCAAATCCTCCTGAACATGTAAGTTTAAGTGATGAGGAATCAAACGTAGCTGTAGCATATCACGAGGAAAAAGATGAAGACATTTCTGATCCAACATTCCAAGCTACCTGTTCCTCCAATGAACCACATTTACTGTCACAAGGAGATCTAAATGACCTAGTTCGTGATTTGAAATTATCTAAGAAGCAGGCTGAACTTTTAGGTTCAAGATTAAAGGGTTGGAATCTACTGCAACGTGACACTAAAGTTTGTTTTTTTCGCAGCCGCCATGATGAATTCAAAGAATGGTTCTCCCATGAAGATGGACTTTTGTTTTGTAAAGATGTTAATTCAGTCATGGGGGCTCTTGGTCATGAACATAACGTGGATGAGTGGCGATTGTTCATTGACTCCTCAAAGTCAGCTTGAAAGCAGTCCTTCTTCACAACGGAAATAAATTTCCTTCTGTACCTATTGCACATGCTGCAAACATGAAAGAGTCATACGACAACATGAAGTTGCTTTTAGAAAAGTTTCAGTATCAGAAATATAAGTGGAATATCTGTGGAGATCTGAAGGTCATTGCACTTTTCCTAGGGTTGCAGCTAGGTTACACCAAGTATGTTGTTTTTTTATGTGAGTGGGACAGTAGGGACAAGCAAAACCACTACGTTAAGAAGGATTGGCCAAAACGCACCTCACTTGTTCCAGGCAAGAAAAATGTTGTGAATAGTTCACTTGTTGACCCTGAGAAAGTGTACCTTCCTCCTTTGCATATCAAGCTTGGACTTATGAAAAACTTTGTTAAAGCAATGGATAAAGCGCAAACAGGATTCACATACTTGAGAAATAAGTTTCCCCGGATCAGTGATGCCAAGATTAAAGAAGGCATTTTGTAGGCCATCAGATCAGAGAATTGTTAAGAGATGAGAGATTTGAAGGAGAGTTGAATGAAGTTGAGAAAGCTGCGTGGCAGAGTTTCAAAAAGTGTCTGCACAAATTTTTTGGGAAATCACAAGGCCGAAAACTATCCTGAAATAGTAGGAGATCTTAAGTCTTACCAAGCAATGGGGTGCAATATGTCATTAAAGGTTCATTTCTTGGACTCTCACTTGGACTTTTTTCCGGAAAACCTGGGTGCGGTAAGCGACGAACATGGTGAGCGTTTTCATCAGGATATTTTGCCATGGAAAACCGTTACCAAGGCAAATGGAGCCCCAGTATGCTGGCTGACTATTGCTGGACTCTTAAGAGAGATATGCCTGAGGCAAAGCACAGCAGAAAATCAAAAAAGCTACTTTTTAAACTACAGGTATGTCTTTTCGATCATATTTGAATAAGTATGTAACTATATGGGTTTTTAAAAATCAAATTGCATGTCACACAAAAACCAGACCTGATAGAGAAATTTTACAAACTTATTTGGATTCAGTACAGAAAATACTATAAGAATAAGGTATTTTCATTCTTGGGACACAAAAAAAAATTTTTGTTGTTGCCCAGTGTTATTATATCAGTTAGGGATAATGTCTATAGCTTCTAATTTAGTAAGGCCAGTTAATTTATTAGGGTGTTTCGTGGGACGCTGGCAGCTATGGTACGCCCTAAAGAAGATCTAAATTAAAGCATCTGTAAGTACCTTTATTGTCTATTTAATGACCTAATACCTAACGGGGTCTAATACTCCCCCTCCCGACGTTATTACATTTGGCGACGAGGATGGGATTTGATTTATTGGATTTATTGGGTTGTTTGGAAAATTGGATGTAGCCTAGCCTAGTGTGGGTCGTTCAAGTTGGTTTGCTCGTGTTGGTAAGCTGCCGTACTATAGCTTGGGTCCCGCCGGCCTATCTCTAATACTAATTCCTACTCAGCCCTAACTCTAATACTAATTCCTACTCAGCCCTAATCCTATTACAATTTCCTGTTCAGCCCTAACGGGGGAGTAACTAGATCAAATTTAAACCCTACCTAACCTACTTCACGTTATTTGGCCTAAATCAGCTTTGTTCTAGCATGTCGGTGATTGGCCATATAAGCCCCTACGAAGACTCTGGGGAGGACTTCGAAGCTTATGCCACTAGGGTGAGGTTGTTTTTCGAGACAAATTCCATTCCTGATGCTAAGAAAGTACCTACCTTCCTAACTATAATAGGCCCTAAAACGTTTGGCTTAGTTATAGACCTAGTTGCTCCTAAAACACCTGAAACTTGCACCTATAGTGAATTGGTACAGGCCCTAACCAATCACTACAAACCCCGAGTAGTTCTCATCTATGAACGTTTCAAATTTTACTCGAGGTATCAGACTGCGAATGAAAGCATTGCAGAGTTTGTTGCAGGTATAAAAGCCTATAACCGTACTTGTAAATTTGGGGACAAATTAGACGAAATGCTAAGAGATAGGCTTGTAATGGGTCTCAAAGAGGAGTCTACCCAGAGAGACCTATTAGCTATACAGGACCTAACTTTTAGTCAGGCTGTAGAAATAGCTGCGGCTAGGGAAGCAGCTGCTAAAGCTGTTAGAGCTTTTGTCAGTCACAGAAGTAAAGCCCAACACGTAAATAGCTTTAAATCTTCTAGGCCTGGCAGACCTAATGAGCCTACTAGACAAACAAATAAAAGGTATGCGGCAAATACCACTAAACCTACTAATTCGAATGTTAAACAGGAGGAAAAGCCTTCCAAGCCATGTACTGGATGTGGAAAACACCACTGGAAGAAGGACTGTCCTTTTAAAGAAGCAGTTTTCCGAAACTGTAGTAAAATAGGCCACATAGCTAAAGTTTGTTTTTCAAAGAAAACAAGGGGTGAAATTCTAGTAGTAATCCTCCAAATGGAAATACTTCGAACATTGGAGTGGAGTACCTATTTTATGAGCAGCAAAGTGGTGATAATACAGGTCCATATATTGTAGATGTAGGCCTAAATGGAATTACAGTTCCTCTAGAACTAGATACAGGTGCCGCCCGAACTGTCATGTCTAAAACAGTTTTAGACAAAACTTTCAAAAATACACCTAAACTACATGCATCTTAAACAATACTAAAAAAATATGGGGACATACAAATACCTATTTGTGGAGGAGCATCCATCACAGTTACACTCAACAAGAAAACTTTGTCTCATACCTTAACTCTTTTAGTGATGGATAAGCAAGGGCCTACTCTACTAGGCCTGATTGGATTGATGCTTCGAAATTGCCTATTGACAAAATTTTGCCAAAGGGTCGGCAGATGTGCATACACTCGCATATCCATCTGACATAGACTCATTGTTAATGGAGTTTTCTTCTCTTTTTGACCCTGAAGTAGGCAAACTAAAAGACCATCAGGTCTGTATAAAGGTAGACCCAAATGTGACTCCAAAATTTTGTAAGGCTCGTTCAATTGCACATGCACTGCGGGAGAAGGTACATTTAGAAATTGATAGGCTGCTCAAAGATAAAATTATCGAACCAGTCACACACGCTAAGTGGGCTGCCCCAGTAGTTCCTGTACTAAAACCTGATAAGTCAGTGGGGTTATGTGGGGATTACCGTTTAACAGCAAATAGAGCAGTTCTTCTAGATTGGTACCCTATACCCAAGCCTACTGAATTATTTAGCTCTCTTGCTGGGGGTAAATATTTCACAAAACTTGATATGTCCCAAGCCTATGCTCAACTAAGTTTAGATGAAAATTCTAAAGAGCTAACTATCATAAATACACACCGAAGCCTATATAGGTACAATAGACTATGCTATGGAAGAGCATCGGCTCCGGGTACTTTTCAGAAAACAATGGACCAAGTTCTAGGTCACATTCCGGGTGTACTTTGTTTTCTAGATGATATCCTTATTTCAGGTTCAACTAAAAAAGAACACCTAATTAGATTAACAACAGTTCTAAAAAGACTCCGGGATGCCAGACTTAAGCTAAAGAAAGAAAAGTGTTCTTGGGTCATTAATGAGGTTTCATATTTGGGGTTCTGCATAGATGCCTCAGGCATTCATCCAACGGTGGATAAACTAAAAGCAATAAAAAATGCACCACCCCCACAAAACATCATACAGTTACAAGCTTATTTAGGTCTCTTAAATTTTTATAGGAAATTTTTGCCTAATGCGTCGACTTTCCTTGAACCCCTAAATAAGGGGAACAGTGGAGATGGGAGAAAACCCAAAAGGAAGCATTTGAGGCTTCAAAGGACGTACTACTAAAGTTCACTCTCTTAGTGCATTATGATCAGGGCCTATCAGAGCGGGGCTAGGAAGGCCATTTGGCCTGGGCCTCAAGCTTAAGGGGGGGCCTCAAATTTAGAAACTTTCAGATTTGAATATAATGTTTTGCAGTGAAAGTAATAATTGGGTTTAGCTATGGGCCTCAAAAGTTGGAAGTGGCCCGCGCCTCTCTGGACCTCTGAGAGGGCCTGGTTATAATCCTAAACTTCCTCTCGTAGTTTCAGCGGATAGCAGTTCTTATGGAACTGGGTCAGTGTTATCTCACCACGCCTACCTGTAGATAGGCCTATCTGTTTTGTTTCTAGAACACTAACTGAGACTGAAAGGCGATATGCACAACTTGAACGTGAAGCCTTAGCCTTAGTATTTGCAGTAAAGAAATTTCATTTCTATCTCTGGGGTCATGAATTCAAACTAATTACTGACCATAAGCCTCTTTTAGATTTATTTTCACCAACTAAAAATATTCTAGTTATGGCCTCAGATAGGATTCAACGATGGGCACTGTTTCTACAAGCCTATAAATTTGACTTAGTACATCGGTCAGGCAAACTTCTAGGTACGGCTGATGCTCTAAGTAGGTTGCCTTTAGAAAATTCAAATGAATGCGTACCTATACCTACAGAATGGGTTCACTTGGTGGAGTTTTTGGACTCCACTCCGGTAACTGCAGTACAGATAGAGCAGTGGACAAAATCAGACCCTATTCTGTCTAGGGTCATCCATTACTGCTGAGTTGGTAACTTGGCTGGCCTACTAAGGTTGAAAATAAATTACAGCCTTTTTATCAACGTCAGTCTGGACTTTCAATCCAAAATGGCTGTCTCTTATGGGGCCACAATGCAGGGGCGTACCTAAAGTATTTGGCACCCGGGGCGGATCATTCCTTTGGCATCCCCCATAAATAATTTTAAAATTTAAACACAGAAAAATATATTATGTTTGCAAGTAGATTTTTAAACAGTACAGTACTGTCATAAGCAAATTGGAAATAAGAAAAATGCAGGACATTAAAAATTTAGTGAACAGGTAATACTGCATTTTATTTCATACAAAAAACACAGGAAATCCAGTCTCTGCTTTCGAGCCTTAATTTCTGCAAATTGATCAATGACCTCATCAAAATTCACCTTCTTTGCATATTCATGTTCAATTGAAAGTAAAGCCAGATTTGTCAATCTTGTCTGACTCATGGTCGAGCGAAAGAAATTTTTTATCAATTTCAATTTGGAAAAACTTCTTTCACATGAAGCAATAGACACACAGACAGTCAAAAAGAATCTCAAACACAGTGACAAGCTTGGCAAAGATTCACAAAAATCCCATTTCACAATAAAATCCAGAAACTGCAATGCTGTCCATTTCTTTGCCTCTTCAACGCTGATTTTGGCAGCTTCCAAATGCCTCCGAAATCGTCCAATTTCCACACTGATATCTTCATCAGAGAATTCATCGAAAATCTGAGTCAAATTTGGAATATACTTCCAAAGTTCTTCTTCTGTTGCAACAACCAAAGTGTTTGGCTGAATAACAGCGAAGATTGACAGAATTTGATCCATTGCCTTAGAACGAATCTCCAATTCTTGATGAAAGCGATCAAGACATTCAAACATATCCCTTTTTACTTCCTCTGGCAGTGAGACCAGCATCCTTTGCCATCTCTCCTGGCATCCTTTTTCGGAGCTTTATTTAATAAGCAGTAAGCATTACAACATATTAAATATACTGTACAATGATACTAACCTGGACATTGTAAAATTGTTGAACTTGACTAAGCCAATAAGCATTAGTACTAATTCAATATAGAATAGTACTGTAGTTGTTGATATAAATCTGAAACGGTGTTTACTATATTAAGCATGTAAGCATTAACACATCTCCATGCAGTCACATCATCACCCTCTTTGTCTTAACATCACCATGTAGTCGCATTAAAAAAAATCATGGTCATATCACCACCACCATCGTAAGATCACCACATAGTCATCGTAAAAAACTCACTCAGTCAGACACATCATCATTACTTCAGTAGTCATGGTTGTAGGAAAAAAGTCAAGTCTAAAGTTTAATGCAAAGTGTGACTTTCCTGTCTTTTTACTAATAACCAGTAGTTACAAGGACCACCATTCATAAACATGAGTTTCTATAACATCACGACGATGCATTTATAAACACTTAAACATCACTATGATACCACATTGTCAAAAATTACTGGACACTGGTATAAGTACCATGATATTGTTATAAACACCAGCACTTTATGCTTTATCATAATTATTTAATGAAACATACCTCATGTATGTGGAGTCAGTGTCAAGTGAACAAGACTTGAAATGTCAGTTGCAGCCAGCTGCCTATGCTCAACAAACTGATGACTAAAACGTCAACAAACGTTCGCCTTTCGATGTAATTTTTATCAAATATTTAATTTTTCGTTTGTAAATTTTTTATTGCCAATAAAAATAGAAATTTATTTTATAGTGGAAATTAACATTAAGCTGTTGTAATAGTTTGAACATTTTTAATTTTTTTTCTTACTTTGGCGAAGTTTTCATTTGGTTTGAAAACTTGTACTGGTATTTCAACTCTCCCGATGGCACCCCCCTCCTGGTTGTCACCCGGGGCGGACCGCCCCCCTCGCACCCCGTTTAGTACGCCACTGCCACAGAGTGATAATTCCGAATGAAGGCAGGTCGATTTAGTGAAGAAACTTCACGCTGAACACATGGGTGCAACAAAAATGAAAGCGCTGGCGAGAGCTTATTTCTGGTGGCCCGGTTTAGATGGAGAACTCGAATCATTGGTTCGTTCCTGTCAAAACTGCCTAGAGAACAAAGATCTCCCAAGGAAAGTCCACTTCATCCGTGGAAATGGCCTACTATACCTTGGCATAGGATCTATGTTGACTATGCAGGTCCTATAAATAATACTTATTTCCTAGTCTAAGTGGGTGGAAATTTTTCCAACCACTTCCACGACTTCGGGTGTTACTATTCGCTTACTCCGTTCGTGTTTCGCTCGATGGGGTTTACCTGTAGTTCTGGTTTCCGACAATGGTACTCTTTTTACCAGTGAGGAATTTCGTTCTTCTGTCCACCTAAATGGCATTAAACATTGAGATGGTGTGGTTAAGACCCCAAGTTTGGTGGGAACTCCACCATTGGGAAGGATTCCTGAGAGCTCCCAAACCCCTCAGTAGGGTCTGGGAGGTTTCAGTAATCCTTAGAAAGCCAGGCCTTCAAAGTTACTAAAAATGTTTTTCTTCTCTTTTTAATTGACTATAACAGATTTGAAATTCTCTCAGTATAGAGAATAATCAGGACCTTGAGGCAATCATATGCCTGATTATAACAGCTTTGAAACTCTCTCAGTATAGAGAATAATCAGAACCTTGAGGCAATCATATGCTCATTTCTAGAGACGGGAAAGCATCTTACTTCTCCTTGATGGTGTGATAGGTGATCCTATAGTCTTGTTTTTACCATTGGTGTTTTGTATTGCTTAACCATTAGCTATAAGAACCATGTCTAACATATTTGGATCACTTAAAATTATTATGTAAATATCATAATGATTTTTGAATGCCTGATTTCCTTTATAAAGACCTTATTGAAACACAACTTCAGTTATCAATATGCATCACAATGAATCGTGAGCTTTCTCAGGCTGTGAACTAAATTATACCTTTAACTGCCTTATGAGCAGAGCTGGGCAGTATTTAAATACATTTGTATTTAAATACGTATTTAAATACATTTGTGTATTTAGAACTGTATTTATAAATACATTGTTTTTCATGTATTTAAATACTTTAATGAGTATGTAAATACAATGTATTTAAATACTCAAAATATAAAAATGTAAATACTTTTACTGGTTTAATACACGTTCTGTACTAGCACAGTACGACGCGTCGACAGTGTAGTACAGCATGGTTCATGTTTCAACGTGTCAGTTCAATCAGTTGTGTGCCACTCTTAGTCGAAAGCGGTTGATTTCTTTATCGTGTGCGTGTCATGGCTTCAACAAGCAAATTTGTATGTATTTAAAATGTATTTACAAATGTATTTAAATACAATTGATGTATTTTGTATTTAGTATCTAAATACATTCGTAAAATGTATTTAGTATTTAGTATTTAAATACATTTCTCCCATGTATTTAGTATTTAAATACATTCAATGTATTTATTGCCCAGCTCTGCTTATGAGCAACATATTAATGCAAATACATATCCCAAAATTTTAGAACCTTAATTATCACTGTACAACAGTTAAAAAAAAAACGGAAATGAGATCGTCATTTTTATGACATTATATGCGTAGATTGCGAAAATAACACTCATTTATTTGTATCACCCACCGATTTTATGAAAATGATCCTATTTCATTGTATCATTTTGAGAACCACTGGTTCTCTGAACGCATCTTTTACATTTTGTTCAGTCATGCATATGCTGTGGTGGTGGTGTTCGGCTCTGTGTTTCCACTTTGATTTTATGAAAAATTTCTTTCATTAATCATTTAAAACAAAATTGTTAGCCATATTTTATTATAAATCGGTGCTATAAGTGAGTAACCCTGAGTATTATTGAATAACAGCTATCAAATTATGTATATTTCACCAACAACGTCTATATTGTGTGAAATTGCAAATTGATCTATCATTTTCTTATTTTATTTTTATTGATGTTATGCTACAATGCCTAGAGAGTGCAAAAATTTATATTTGTGGGACATTAACGTTAAAACAGTATAAAAAGGAAGTTGACTTCTCATGTGAAAAAGCTTTATGAATTATACTTCGCATGCAAAGTTGGTGATCAGGACAAGCACTGGGCGCCTCATATCTGCTGTGTGAGATGTACAAGCTCGTTATTTGCATGATTCAAAGGCACCGGTCCTGGTCTGGGATTCGGTGTCCCAATGGTATGGAGAGAGCCGCTGGACCATTCAAATGATTGCTATTTCTGCTTAACGAACATCACAGGTTTGAATCTTTTATTTTTCTGAATATACGTCAAATTTGGTGTTTTTAGCACAATTTAGCATATCCTGCTAACATTTAGCATATCTATTACACAATTATGCTATCTTAAGTAGTCAACAATGTCTATTGTCTCACATTACAGGTTGCAACAGAAAAGGGAAAAAGGCTATAGTCTACCCAAATCTTCGTTCTGCTATGCGTCCTGTGGAACATTCTACAAATATACCCATCCCTTGTCCTCCAGCTGAAATGCGGACCGATAACACACTCTGACAAATTGGAATCAGACGGCGAATGCTATGAAGCTCAAGTCGAGTCCAAGAAAGAACAACATCTCATCACGCAGCCTGAACTCAATGATTTGGTCCGTGATTTAATACTTACCAAGCAACAAAGTGAACTGCTGGCCTCACGTCTACAAGAATGCAATCTGTTGGCGGAAGACTTACGAATTACAGCATTCCGAAAGCGCTCCTTGGATTTGCAGGAATATTTCACAATGAAGAACAATCTTTGTTATTGCATTGATATACATGGTCTGTTCGATGCTCTGGGTTTGTGCATTGATGCATCTCTGTACAGTGTTAAGGGTGTACTGCTACACAATGGGAACACAATGCCTTCTTTTCCGATCGCTCATTCAGTCTCTTGAGAGAAACGTATGACAATGTTGCTTTTATTCTGGACTGTATAAAATACAATGAACATGAATGGCTTATCTGCGCAGATTTGAAGGTTGTGGCTATTCTCAATGGATTGCAAACTGGCTATGCGAAATACATGTGTTTCCTATGCAAGTGAGATAGCCGAGCAAGGTCTGAACACTACACACGCCCAGTATGGCCGCCGCGAGACAATTCCTCACCTGGATCTCACAATGTTATTCACGAACCACTAGTACGAAAGGAAAAGGTTATCTTGCCGCCACTTCACATAAAACTAGGGCTGATGAAACAATTTGCAAAGGCGTTGAAACAGGATAAGCTTGCCTTCAAATATCTAAAGGAAAAATTCCCAAAAATAAGTGATGCCAAGATTAAAGAAGGCATATTCGTCGGCCCTCAAATTCGCCAACTCATGCTAGACAAAACTTTGAAGCGGTGATGGATGAGGTTGAGTTGGCAGCCTGGCGTGCATTCAAAAACGTGTGCAGCGGTATACTAAGAAAGACTAAATACGACAACTATGCTGCACTTGTGGATCAACTTATCAACTCATTCACATTTCTCATTCTTTCCGGAAAACGCATCTGCTGTTAGCGACGAACACGGGGAGAGATTCCACCAGGATATAGCCACAATGGAGAGCCGATACAAAGGGAAGATGCTAGCCGATTTCTGCTTGAATTTAAAGCGTGACCAACCAGAAGCATCACACAAACGCCAACATAAATACAAATAGAGTTGAAAACAGTATAATACGAAAGTTTTGTTAATTTTGTGAATGTATGTTGAAGTATAGCAATAATTAAACTGTTCCATATGATAAAGCCTTTCTGTTTATCAATATATTCTTATTTTTTGGTATGAAGATTTTAAGCAGTCATTACAAAAAAACGTGACGTGATAGAAAAAAACTATTTTCAGATATTGAATCAGCACACTCGAAATATTAAGTATGACCGAATGTTATTCCCGTTTTTTTTTTAACCGAAAATTTGTTGTACAGTGTTATTATTATTGTTAATTTTGCTCCCTTTTCTGGCATCATTGCACTCATGGATTCCTGTGGGTCCACTGATGCCAGTGCTGGGGGGGAATAATCTCTAAATGTTTGTTGTTTTTTTCTCTTTATCAGGGATTTGTTTTTGGCTGGGAAATTTGCTTATTGAAGTGAATTTGGACAAAGCTTTTTCTTCCCCAATACCTGCACAAATGCTGAAGCCAGTATTCACCCATGTTTTTTTTTTGTTATAAACAATGCTTTTGTTTGCACTGATTGAGCCAAAAATACCTTTAATGATTGTGATATGACGGATAGTGTGTGTGGAGTTTAAAATGACACATCTGGGACTTATCAGGTTTATACAATTTGGGTAAACATTCATTGACTTTGCCCTAGTGACTAATATATTTTTTTATTTTTTGTATGAGTTATATAAGGTCCTTTTCTTCTGTAAGTCTTGTCTTCTTTGTGTGGTAATGGGTTGGTGATAGCCAATAATTTAATGGTTTTATTTTATGTTGACATTTTTGTGTGTGGTATGGGACTTCTTCTTCCGCAGCTTATTATCCCATCTTTACATGGGGTCGCTGTTTTTGGTTCGTCTTCTCCACTCTCCTCTGTCGTATACCGCGTCCTTCTCCAAGTCCTTCTCCCTGATGTCCGCCACCACACAGTCCCTCCATCTCGTCTTCGGTCTTCCTCTTCTTCTCCGTCCCGGCAACTCCATCTCCAGCACTCTGCGCCCCACATACTCCTCCTCTCTTCTCCTGACATGTCCATACCACCTCAGCCTGGCCTCCTGCACCTTCTTAGATGCTTCCGCCACCTTCACTGTTCCCCTTATATGCTCATTTCTGATCCTATCCCTCCTCGTCACTCCACACATCCATCTCAACATCTTCATTTCAGCCACATTGATTTTTCTTTCATTGCTCTTCTTCATTGGCACAGTCTCCATTCCATACAACATTGCCGGCCTCACCACTGTTTTGAATACCTTTCCCTTCAGTTTCACTGGGACCCTCTTATCACAGAGCATCCCTGATACGTCCCTCCAGTTCTTCCACCCCGACTGTATTCTACAGTTTATCTCTCTCTCTGCTCCCCCCCTCTGCATCCACTGTTGACCCCAAGTATTTAAAATACTCCACCGTCTTAACACGCTCTCCACTCAATGTCACTTCCCCTCCTCGGTCCTGCTGCACATCACATCTCATATATTCGGTCTTCTTTCGGCTAATTCTCATCCCCCTACTTTCCAACGCCTCTCTCCAATTTTCCAACTGCTGCTCCACCTCCTCTTTCGTCTCCCCACTCAACACAACATCGTCTGCATACATCATGCACCACGGCGCCTCCCCTCTAATCCTGTCCGTCAACACATCGAATACCACATTGAAAAGGAAGGGGCTCAAAGCTGATCCTTGGTTGCAGACAACTTCCACCCAAAGCTCTCTGACACACCCACACTACTCCTCACCTTAGTCGTTACTCCCCTGTACATCCCCTTGATCAGTTTAACATACTTCTCCGGTACCATCTTTTCCCTTAAGCATCTCCAAACTTCCTGCCGTGGTATCCTATCATATGCCTTCTCCAAGTCAATAAAAACCATGTGCAACGCCTTCTGCCCCTCTCTGTACCTCTCTGCCAACTGTTTTCAATGCAAAACTGCATCTGTCGTTCTCCTTCCCGGCATAAATCCAAACTGTTCCACTGACACTTCCGCTTCGTCTCTCAACCTACTCTCCACTATTCGCTCCCATATCTTCATTGTATGTGATATTAGCTTGATCCCTCTATAATTCGTGCAATCTTGTACATCTCCCTTCTCTTTGAATATAGGCACTATGATGCTGGTCCGCCACTCATCCGGAATCACCTCCTGGTCAAACAACTTCTGCATTAGATCCCACACCAGACCCACCCCCTAATCTCCCAGTGCCTTCCATGCCTCAGCTGGTATCTCATCTGGGCCAGTCGCTTTGTTATTTTTCATCCTATTCAGAGCACGACTCACTTCCATCCTCCCCACTTGTTCTGTCATAGCTACATTTGGTAATCCATCCTCATAGAAAGATCTTGGGTTTTCTTTATTTAATAATTCCTCAAAATATTCCTTCCATCTATCCTTTATCTCTTCATCTCTTTGCAGCACCGCCCCCTCCCTTCCCTTAATTTGTTTTACCTGTGTAAAGTCTTTTGTCGCTCTATTTCTGCTCTTAGCCAATCTGTATATCTTCTTTTGTCCTTCACGATCCTCTAAATCCTCATACATCTGCCGATATGCCTCCGCCTTTGCTCTCGCCACTGCTCTCTTTGCCTGTTTCTTTGCTTCTTTATATACCACCTTACACTCTTCACTCCTCGATTCTTCCCATAACTTCTTTGTTTCTCTCTTACTTCGTAGTGCTCTTTGGATCTCATCCCTCCACCACCATCCTTCTTTATCTTCCCACATTTTACCTGATGTTTCCCCCCTACCTGCCGTTCTCATGACATTCGCATTATGTACCCACCAATCCTGTACATTCTGTTCATCAACATGGATTTCACTCAACACTCTCTCTCTAAATTCCCGTTTCTTCCCCTCCTCTCTCAGTTTGTACCACCTAATTCTCCTCACTGTTGTTCCTCGGGTCTTTCTTCCTCTTTTCCACATCACATCCATGACTACCAACCGATGTTGTGGCGTCACATGGTCTCCTGGAATAACTTCGCAGTCCCTCACCTCGGCCAATTGCGCCCTCCTATACAGTATGAAATCAATTTGCGATGTTCTGCCTCCACTCTTGTACGTAATAACATGCTCCTCCCTCTTTCTGAAAAACGTATTTACAAACAATCGCTAGATCAAACGATACAGCCATATCCAACACTCTCTCACCGTCCACGTTTGCCTCTCCATAGCCATGACCACCGTGCACTCTGACCACTCCATCGTTATGATCACCAACGTGTCCATTCATATCCCCGCCCAACACCACTCGTTCATCCTCGGCAATACTCTCCATTTCTTCCTCCAATAACCTCCAGAATGCTTCCTTAACATCGTCCGGACATCCACTTTGGGGCGCGTATGCACTGATTATATTGAGTACATGTTCCCCTTAATTCATTCTCAAAGTCACCAATCTATCTCCTCTTCGCTTTACTTCCACTATGCTATCCTTCAATTCCTTCGCCAATACAATACCCACACCATTTCTTCCCTCAACGACGCCCCACTGTAGAACAATTTATATCCCTCACTGAGTTCTCTCTTGTTGTTCCCCTTCCAGCGTGTTTCTTGTACACACAACACCCCAACTCTCCTCTTCTTCATCAACTCCACAATCTCTCTTCCTCTGCCAGTCATGCTTCCAACATTCAGCGTCGCAATTCTCAGGTCCACCCGAGCTCGCTTCGTTAGCCGCACCCGCTCTTGGTGCGGTAGCCCTCGCCTCACCACAGAGGTCGGGCGAGGTCTCTGTACGTCGCCTACGGGTGTATGGGACTAATGTTGTTTATTTATTTTGGTTTGTAGTAATAGTTTTTTTTGCCCAAGTACTTAGTTGGTTCTGAATACACATTGGTGTATGATCAATAAAATTTTTCATATTTTCTTTAGTTACATGTAGAAACTTGCCTGCTGATGCAGTTAACCTTGTAAGTGTTATTTTTGTTTCTTTGGTTAAATTAGGCAAAGGATGCTTTACTTTTCTTAAAATCCCCCCACCATAAGCCGAGGAGTAGAGTAAGTCTTTAAAAGAGGCAGACTGGCTATGCACCAGAGGTCTTAAAGGTGAGAACCCAGTTTCAAATTGGTAGGAGCCGCCTATCTTACATAATCTCAACCACACTAAAAGTGGGAACTTGCTTACCTCATTTCTCTCATTCTTAGCAATGCGGGTGGTGCTGAAGTCAAAAGATTTATTTTTACTCAATTGAAGGCCCTCTGGGTGGTTCTCACTGGCAGCTCAATCTCCCATCTCAACAACCAGCAGCAACTGCCGTGACCCCACTAACAGAGTATCCGGTAGGTGAGTAACGCAAACGCATCTTTACACAAAACACTTGCCGGCATCGCGCCCCTATTTCAACATGTCCGGTCTAGTGTTTTTCACCAGTTTACTAACGGTCTCACGGAAAACATGGTCCGTACTTTCAAGTCGGCCTTGCATTATTTTCATGGGGAGGAAATGCAAGTGGTGTTGGATAAATTTTTGTTTAAATATCGACTAATACCTCACACCTCACACAACGACGGGGGTGTCTCCTTCTAAACTCATGATTGGCCGGGGAATTCGTTCAGTTTTTGATCTGTTACGTCCAAATGAAATGTTACAACAACGAGTTTTACGCCATCAGGAAAAACAAGTTGTATCATGACGCTAAAAAAAGGAGAGTTATAGAAGCGCAACCTAATGATCCAGTTATGATTCGCAACTATGGGGCTGGACCAAA
>JAJOZX010003121.1:85000-365000 GCA_023014485.1 Bathynomus jamesi
CAGAAGAAATAATATGAAAAGGTAGGCATACATGGTAGGTTTTCTCTAAAATTCAATGTGGGCTCCAACTCTTTCCACCGCTTCTGGAGCCGCCCAGGAATGGCGTCCACTGACTTTAGCAGGAACTCCGCCGGGATGGAGGACATGACTTCCCGAATTCGGTCCTCCAGTTCTTCAATGTCCTCGGTTTGGTGCGGTAGACTTCTTCCTTTACCCACCCCCAAAGAAAGAAGTCGCACGGTGTCAAGTCGGGGCTCCTGGCTGGCCATTGATGTGGACCACGACGACCCATCCAACGCCCAGGGAAGTGGGCATCCAGCCACTCACGGACAACAAGAGCGAAGTGCGGAGGGGCGCCATCTTGCATAAATATCAGATCGTCGATGTTCTCCCATGTGCTGACAACCGGCCAGACCTCGTTTCGCAACATAGCAAGGTACCGCTCAGCATTCATGGTGTTGCGCAGAAGGAACGGGCCCACAACCTGATCTGAGGTCATACCACACCACACCGTTACACTGAACCGATTCTGCCGTTTTTCAGCGGTAACCATGGGATCCTCTCCTGCCCAGTAGTGGCAATTGTGGCGGTTGACAAAGCCTCCGACGTGGAACACCGCCTCGTCGCTCCAGAGGATGTTGCGGAAGAGATGGGGCCAGTCTTCATGCCAAGCCAGCATGATTTCCCCGAACTCCATGCGAATGTCGCAGTCCTCGTCCGAGAGAGATTGGCAGTAATGCGGCTTCCACGCACGCCAGTTCAGCTCCTTCTTCAGCACAGTTCGAACTGAGTAGCGGGAGAGTCCACTTTCCCGAGCTGCCTGGCGAGTTGACTTTCGTGGACTCCGTGCGAACATTTCCTGAACTGCCTGCACCGTCTCCTGGGCCCTGGATGTCGAAGGGCGACCACATCTTCGAACATCTGCCACAGACCCCGTGGTCATGAGCTTCGAGTGGCAGTTCTTGATTGTTTTCGGGTCCACTTGGGCACGTGGTCCGTGAATGGCCCGCCACCATCTTTGAACTCGAACGACAGATTGCCAAACTTCGTACCGTGCCGCCAACTGGGCACGCTCCTGCAGTGTTAAACGCTCAGCCATGTTACCCTTCAATCTGAAATGAAAAAAAAAAATGAACGTTACAATTGTACCACTTTAGAGAACACAAGAGAACACTTTAGAGAAAAAAGATTACCGTTACAATTGTACCACTTTAGAGAACACACCATAACAATATAACAATACAATCACAATTTATACATAATTTATATGTAATTTAAATTAGGGAGCTACTTTCCGCCCACCCTGTATATATATATATATATATATATATATATATATATATATATATATATATATATATATCAGTGTAGTTTTTTCATATAACAATATTGTGAAAAACATCATAGTAAAAAATAGCCCTACCAATAATTTAGGCATTATCTATAAAATTGGGTGTAAGCAATGTGATTCCTTTTACATAGGTCAGACGGGAAAGGATTGCAAACGCGTGTAAAACAGCATCAATATTCCGTTAGAACGGGACAGTTGTCCAGTGCCCTTTTTGTCCATTTGTCAGAGTTATCCCATTGTATTGATTGGAATAATGTTTCAGTTTGTTTCACTCTAGCAACATTGTTAATAGAAATATTCTTGAGTCGGCTATAATTCAACTTACAAATAACCTTAACATGAGTAAAGGTCTGTTTCAACTTGATCCCGTTGCTCTGAATTCCTTCAGAATGGATTTAAACAAAAAGGGCAGGTTGTTAAATCTTTGGTAAAAAAATTGTTTTTGTCTGTTGTTTCCCTTACAATTTTATTTTTCAATTTTTGCTGTATGCGTGTATGTGTATGTATGTATGTGTATGTGAGTATGTGTGTGGTCATTGCAGTTAAATGTGTTTGTATGTATATGTGTGTATATGTATGTATGTATGTGTGTATATGTATGTATGTATGTATGTATGCAGTTAAATAAATATATATATATATAAATATATATATATATATGTATATGTGTATGTACCTTACCTTACCTTACAACCTCACAAAGGTTCTGCGGGATGATTTCTCATTTCGTGAAGGTCAAGCTTGTATATATTATAATATATATATATGTGTGTGTGTGTGTGTGTGTGTTTGTATATATGTGTGTATATGTATATATATATTTGGTTATGTGGGTATCACATGTGTACGTGTATTATTTGTAATTTTTTCAATTTATATTTATTTTTATTTCTTATTCTTTTGCGACCTACCGTTTCTCAGACAATAATTATAAAAACAAATTTGGTAATTTTTTTTCCCTTATGCATATATATATATATATATATATTCTGTATATATTGCGTTTATATTTCGTATATATACCGTATATATGTTGTATATAATTTTATTGTTCTTTATATATCATCTAGCATCATTTTTTTCCAATTTATATTTACTTGTACTTTTTTATTCGTTGTGACTATAATATGCATATGTGGTAATTTTTCCCTTATAAATTGGTGTGCCTCTCTTAAAATTTATCTTTCAATTTATTATTTATTTTTTATTTTTTTTTAATAATTAATTTTTTTTTTTTTTTTTTGGTTATTCTTATTTTTTAGTGACATATATATCAATTTGGCAGCATCTATTAAATCGACGATTGTAAAACTTCCCTCTTGAGCTTGAATTGGTAGACTCCACTTACAATATTTATATTTATTTTATTTCTTTTCTTTTGTGACTGTTCCATAAAAAAGCCATTTGAATTTATATTGAAGGTCGGCCAAAGTGCTAAAAGTGTCTTTATATATATATATATATATATATATATATATATATATATGTGTATATATATATATATATATATGTATGTATGTATGTATATATTATGGGTTTTTTTTATTTGCCTGTTTATTTCTTTATGATTATTTAGGCTGTGACATATTATCACTAAGGCACTATTTCGTAATTAATTTTTTCTCAATGTATATTTATATTTATTTTTATTTCTTTATTTTTCTGTGACCATATAAATGTTGGCTCCTCCCACAATTTTTTTTTCTATGCTTACTATATATATGTATATGTATATATATATATATATATATATATATATGTATATATATGTGAATATGTATGTATGTATGTTATTTTTGTAACCTATATATTGCCTTGATCTGTCCTTTCACTCCAGTGTTCCTGAGGAGTCATTAGACGAAAGCGCTTGGAGCACACCCTTTGTGTTTCTTTTTTCCTTCGTGGTTTTATTCATCATATATAATATATATATATATATTATATATATATATATAATATATATATATATATATATATATATATATATTCCACCCGACCAGAAACTAATTCGCTTTTTAAATTTCACTTTTTCTCAATTACTTACTGTACCATCCAATCTCATACCCAGTTTCTCAAAAACTAAAGCCTATATATATATATATATATATATATATATATAAAGGGTGATCCAGAGAAATGGGACCCAAAAGAAACCCCTGTAACTCTTAAAGTATAAGTCCTTTTATAAAAATCATACGCATCATTCGAAAGAGGATAGTTACAAGTTTGTACAGGATTGTATAGGTTTGACAATACAAGACAAGATAAGATACAAAACAAAATAAAAGTGTTAGTTAAAACTAACCCTTCAAGATGACTGGGACTGTGCGAACAGCTGCGTTTCATAATGGGCAATATTATGAGCATGGAAGAAGTGTAGTTTCAGCTCAAAGATCTTTCAAGACAAATTTTCAGATGTCAAAATCACCTTCTAAGAAAGTAATCCGTCGGTGTGTCAGAAATTTTTCCCTAACTGGCAGCATTGGAAAAAGAAAACCAACTGGAAGAGTGCGCACAGCAAGGATAGACGAGATCATTAACAGAACTCATGAAATTGTACAGGATAATCCTAACATAAGCATCAGACGTGCTTCTCAGCTGTTAGGAGTTGGATATGGAACAACACACCGTATATTCAAGCAAAATTTAATGCTCTTTCCATATAAAATTCAAACAGTGCAACAACTAAACGCTGGAGATTTCGCACGAAGACGACAATTCTGTCAATGGATCCAACAGAAGGTAAATGACACCACCAATTTTCTAGCAACTTTGATTATGTCAGACGAAGCCCATTTTCATTTGAATGGAACTGTAAACAAACAAAATTGTCGTTTCTGGGCAACAGAAAATCCATTGAATATTACCGAAGTCCCGTTGCATAGTCAGCGTGTAACTGTTTGGTGTGGTCTTACTGCATCTCAGATCATAGGGCCGTACTTTTACGAGGATTCCACCGGAAACACGGTCACTGTAAATGGTGATCGCTACGAAAAAATGTTGACCGATTTCCTTATTCCTAAATTAAGAGATCTTTGTCTAGAAAACCACTGGTTCCAACAAGACGGAGCACCTGCCATACCACGAGGAACTGCATCGCAGTTTTGCGTCAAACGTTTCCAGGCGAGTTAATCTCAAGATTTGGAGACGTTGAATGGCCCGCAAGGTCTCCGGATTTTTCTCCCTTAGATTATTATCTCTGGGGATATTTAAAGAGTAGGGTCTACAGAAATAACCCAACGACCTTGCAAGAATTGAAGGCCGCCATCACAAATGAGATACAGGCCATACCACCGCACACTCTTGCAAAAGTGATGCAGAACTTACAAGCGAGAACACTGGAATGCTTGGCAACTAATGGAGCACATTTGAAAGGAGTCATTTTTAAAAAATAAATATTTCATAATAAACTTGTAACTCTACTCTTTCGAATGATATATAGTTTTTATGAAAGGAATTAAATATTAAGAATATTTGGCTTTTTTTTATGGGTCCCATTTATCTGCATATATATAAATATATGCGCCTCGGTGTGGAGTGGTTAGCGTCGCTGACTACGAATCCATCGGCCCCGGGATCGAGACCTGCTAACGGCAGATAAATGGGTACCGTTGGTGTCCTAGTGGTTAAGACGCTGGGCTGCTGGTGGGGCGTGGTTCGGATTCACGTTAAACTGTAGGTCTAAGGTGGAGTGAAAAGCTTGGCCTTCGTTAGAATGAACAATTCGGGCGGAAGCTAACCAAAGGTGTGTGTATATACACCTCGGTGATGTTCCGTGTGTTGGTCTCTCTTCACACGAAGGTCAAGCTGGTGGCCCCGCCTCTAGGCCTAGCTTGGTGGAGGAGCGAGTTGTTTTCTTGCGCTTTCCACCGCACATAGCTAGGTACACCCGGCTCATCTGGTACCGTCCTGAGCCAGGCATCTAGTCTTCTCTTGAAGACTTCAACTTTGACTCCTGTAACGTGACTGAGGTCCTTTGGAAGCTGGTTTAAAAAGTCTTGGCTCCCTGACAACCAAATTATTTTCCTTCAGTGTTGAAGAGGTCCCTTGTCGGACCTTTAATTTGAGAACACTATACATCCTTCCTTTCCTATTTTCCAGTGTTGTTTGAATGGTAATTGGGTTTAGTTTAAAGTTTGGTGCCAGTTTTTCGATCATTTTCCATATGTAGATTATAGTGTACCTCTCTTCTTTCCAGGGAGTACAGATTTAGTTTATGAGTCTTTCCCAGTAGTTGAGCTCTTTGCAGCCATCAGTCTTAGCTGTGAAATGTCTGTGAGTTTGTTCTAGTTTATTAATTTATTTCTTTTTATATGGGGACGTCAAAACTGAGCAGTATTCAAGTTTTGGGATAATCAGTGTTTTAAGTAGGGGAATCATTACTGTTTTGTCCCTTCTTTTGAACGTTCTTAGTGCCTGTCCCACGAGTCTTCTTGCTTTGTTTATCGCTATATGATTTTGTGTTTCGAATTTCGCATCATCAGCCATTATTACCCCAGATCGATTGTTTCGTGATTGTCTGAATTTCCTGTCTGTGTGTAGCATAATATGGAGTCTAACTTCCTCATTTCTACCATATCTCAAGAGCTGAAATTTCTCGGTGTTAAATGTCATGTCGTTGTCTTCTGACCATTTGTATATTTTGTTCGTGTCCCTCTGCAAGGCCTCCACTTCATTTGTATCGCTGATTTTTCTGCTGATTTTTGTATCGTTCGCAAAGGATGTTACTATACCGTTGCTGTTTACTCCACTGTCTATGTCTGTCAGCATGATAATGAACAGGAGTGAGACCAGTACTGTTACCTTGTGGTACTAAGCTGCGTACTTCTGATTCTGATCTATGATATACCTTGAATTCGGACGACCTGTAGACGTTCTCTGAGGAAGTTGTAGATCTATTTTCCTACTTTTCCTGTTATTCCCATATATTTCATTTTATGTGATATTATACCATGATCACATATGTCGAAAGCTTTAGCAAAATCTGTATATATGACTTCGTAGTTGTCATTGCCTTCCAGTGCATCTAGGCAGGGCCGGATTAACCATTAAGCAAAATAAGCCCGTGCTTAGGGCATCAAGGGAAGGGGGGCACCACAGAAATTTTCCATTGTCGGATTTACCATGGATTTATTATACTATTATAATCGCGGCTTATAGCCTATAAGCTGTTGAAAACTGAATTATATATATTCATATATAGTATTTATTTTTTTTCATTGTTTGAATTTGTAGTGAACAACATTTTATTTTATGGTTTATTTTTGTTTATATTTTGAATTACATATATATGGGGCACCAAAATCTTTTAAGTGCTTAGGGCCTCTAAAGGTCTTAATCCGGCCCTGCATCTAGGATATCGTTATAGTGCTCTATAAATTGTGATAGGCATGATCTTCCTGATCGGTATCCGTGCTGATTTTCGTTGAATCTTTCCAGTGTCTCCAAGAAGTCAAAGATTTTCTCTCAAACTATCTTTTCTTTCAAATACTTCGGTGAGGTGGGACGTCACTGACACTAGTCTGTAGTTCTTTGCTTGAGATCTGTCCCCTCTTTTATATTATATAGGGACAATGTTTGCTCTTTTCAAGATGCTCGGTATTTCCCCAGTCTCTAAGGATCTTCTTCATATCCAGCATAAAGGTGTATCTATTTCATTTTTGCAGCTTTTAATCAATAATGCGTTCCAATTGTCCGTACCTGCAGCTGAATGTGGTTTCATTTATCCTACAGCTCTCGCTACATCTTCTTGGGTAAAATCAAAGTCTGTTATACACAGAGGCGTCATTTGGGAGGGGGGCGTGAGGGGAAGTCGCCCCCCAGGCTCACCAGGGGACCTCCAAGGCCCTCCAAATGATAGTTTCTTAAAAGAAGGCACCTAATATTTTGTGGATTACCAATATAATGAACTGCTTACAGTTTAAAAACTTTTAGAATAATTTGAATAAAATAATGACAATGAATTATGACAAAAAAAAATTGAAAACTCTCTGTGAGTAACGTCTGACGTTAACATACTGTAGACTGTGTTGAGTTTGGTGAAACACTATTTGCGAACTAATGAGAGATGATCGACTGAATGACTTGCTTCTGATGGCCTCTGAAAAAGAAGTGGTCAAAAACCTTAATTTTGATGTTTTGGTTGATGATTTTGCAAAACTGAACTCTAGAAGATATCCTCTACTACATTAGGTAATATAAATTTCATGATTTATTGCTTAACTTAATAATTTGATAGTTAAATGTAAATAACCAGTCTAGCTGATACCATTTAATCATTCTTGTTTATTCAGGGGTTAATTCAGAGCCATTTTCTGTGACCAATGGTGTCAGGCAAGGAGGGATACTATCCATCTACTTATTCAATGTTTATATGGATAATCTATCTGTTGTGCTGAACACCTGTAAAATAGGCTGCTATATTGGTACAATGATTGTTAATCATCTGATGTATGCAGATGATCTAGTTCTTATTTTTTCATCTGTAAAAGGGCTCAGCACACTTTTGAAGGTATGTGAAAGGTATGGGAAGGATAACGACCTAAAATATAATCCTGCTAAAAGTCATGTTATGATTATGAGGACCAAGACCTACAAGTATATAAAATTTCCTGAATTTCAAATGAATGGTATGGTGCTGTCAGAAGTAATCCAGACTAAGTATCTTGGCCACATACTAACGGATAGTCTTTCAGATGACTGTGATATTATAAGGCAATGTAGACAATTATATGCTCAGGGAAATACTTTGGTTAGAAAATTTCATGTGTTCATTAGATGTTAAGTTTATTTTGTTCAAAACTTTTTGTTCTCCAATGTATACAGCTCATTTGTAGTGGAACTACAGGATGTATAATTTGAGGAAATTATATGTTGCATATAATAATATTTTTAGTATGCTGTTTGTAGTCAATAAGGTGCCTAACTGTGCCAGTGTCATTCGCAATTTTTTATTTAGATTTATCACTAGGCTTGGTGAGTCAGTCACTAAGATAATAGAAGCCATGGTTACTGGGCTGGTCTCCGAAATATTTTATAAATCTCAAATCTGGAAGCATTGGTGTAGGCACTTAGTAAATTTTGACATGCGAGGGGCCTCTCACTGCCTTCTTCGCCTCCCCATGGTTAAGCAAGGAGTTTATTCAGTTTAATTAACATAGGCAATTCACTATGCTAAATATCTGAAGGAATAGGCCTATCCTTTTGTGTTATTAGTTTTATTTTATTAGTTTTTCACTCAGAACTTGGAGAAAAATTAAATACGTCTTAATATGATAATAAAAACCCACTCTAATAGACAGAGTTTATTTCCACAACAGTTTCGATGCCCACTGGCATCCTCTTCGTTTTTCTGTATCCACCCGAAGAGGATGCCAGTGGGCATCGAAACTGTTGTCGAAATAAACTCTGTCTATTAGAATGGGGTTTTATTACCATATTTTGACCTTCACGTAGAAAAAAGTGAAGTTTTTTGCATTTAAATACGTCTTCCTTGCCTACAGCAATGCTTGTTACTAGACAGCTCTGGTTAAACTATATACAGGATGTTTCATAACATGTAGGACGCACTTTCAGGATGGATTTAGGACCTGAAAACAATGGAAAAAGTTTATATAAACATATGCCCGAAATCGCTTTGTTTCCGAGTTACAGCCCGTTATGTGTTCCAGCAAGCATCCGCCTTACCTTTAAAGGAAGTGCTCAAAATGACCGCCTTGCGTTTGAATACACGCCTGAACACGCCTCGTCATAGACTGCCTGACGCGTCCAAACATTCCAGGTATTATTCGGATTTTCTAGCATCCTTGTTCTACACGTTGGCGAAGCATTTCAACGTTATCAATGGGTGTCACGTAAACGCTGGATTTCAGATGACTCCACAGGTAAAAATCGAATGGATTCAGGTCCGGGGAGCAAGTAGGCCACGCAATGGGTCCTCCAAGGCCTATCCATTTAGCAGGGAAATGGTCATCCAAATAGTCTCTGGTTATTCGACTAAATTGAGGCGGAGTGCCGTCATGGATAAACCACATACGACGTCGGACACCAAGAGGAACTTCATCTAGTAAATCGCTTAAATCATTCCTTAAAAAATTGGAATAGGATTCTTCTGTTAATTTTCTAAGCAAAACAAAAGGACCGATTAAGTTGTCGGCAATAAGTCCTGCTCATACAATGATACTAAATTGTTGTTGGTGCCTTGACTGGATGATAGCATGCGGATTCTCTTCGGCCCAGTGATGAGTGTTGTGAAAATTGATCACGCCATTTCTTGTGAAGGCAGCCTCATCAGAAAACAACACGGGAGGGATAGAAAAAAAAGGATCGCGAGCACACTGTTGAAGGAACCAAGTCCAAAAAGCCTCTCGTGGTGGGAAATCAGCTTCAGTAAAGCCTTGTACTCTCTGAATGTGATATGGGTAAAGCTGTTGTTCCCGTAAAATTCTTCACACAGTTGTGTATCTTGCTGCTGCTATCCTTCGGGTGCTGACACCAGGATGTTCCTCCACGCGATTCAGGAACCGCTCCTCCAACTCAACAGTTCTGGCGCTGATTGGTCTACCACCATCTGAAACTCGCTTGTTGAATGGTTCTGTATCACCAAGACGCTTCTATTCTCTGAAAGGTCTTCTTATCTGGCAGACGGCGATTCGAAAACCTTTCTGCATACACACGTCTTGCTGCGGCCGCATTACAGTCGGCAACTCCATACATGAGATGCATATCTGCCATTTCTCTGTTTAAATAAACTTTCATTCCCACTTCAAATGCACACTATCACTGAATAGCACAAAAACTTTTAAAGTTTTGTTTTCACTGGACTGCACTTATTCACGGTAAGAAGTTACGAATACGAACAGTGAAACACCGTGATGCACCTCTGACTGACTGATGGCTCTACACTCAACGATATTGAAATATGTCATAGAGTGTACGAAACATTACAATCGGCAAGGACATACATGAAATAAGTCTCGTACACACTCACAAACATTGTCGGCAAGCAGTGTTTGTAAACAGTGCGGAAAGAATTGCTGGAACACAAAACGGGCCGTAACTCGGAAACAAAGCGATTTCGGGCATATATAAACTTTTTTAATTGTTTTCAGGTCTTGAATCCATACTGAAAATAAGTCCCACATGTTATGAAACACCCTGTATATAATTATTTTTTCTTCTTACATTCGCTTACTTTGCAGTCTCCAGACGTCTAATTTTCGTATTTTCATTATTTCTTCCCTTGAAGTAATTTTCATGAATCAGCGATGGAAAATTTTGATACGAAAAAATATGTTTTTCTTGTTGTGTAGGCCCAATGCCTACATATTTGGTTCTACGTTGTGAAAAATGCTCTGTATGAACTGGTCCCCAATTAACCCACCCCTAATATCTCCAGTCTAACTATAGAGTAGATTAAGCCTAGCCTTGTAGGGGTCAGCCTAGAGATTTCGGAAATGGTCCAGAGCGGGCAGAGTAAATTGAGGACCACAGTAGGATTCCTCACGAAATTCGGTTAGGGTAATTTACCTTAGCCTTTATTAAGCTATGAGTTGATGCTAGGTCTTAGACCACAATGTAGGCCTAATTTTACTGACCCAGCTTATATTATGTCCCCAAACTGGGTTCAAAAACACAACTGATAACTTACTGAGTGTTATTAGACAGTCCCTCTTCTCTTTGCTCAATTTTTGAGAGCGTACTTGCTGGTGGGGATCTTTTTTCCGTTTTTTAGCCTCTTCCTTCTCTTCGTTCCCTCTTGCTCACCCGTTGCTTCTTTTTCCGTTCTTCCCGCAGCTTTTTCCACCAGCGACCTCTTGGTTTTTTTCGGTTGGTTGATCGGTAATGTATGTCTATTACCAAGCACGCTCTATCACACAGTATATAAATACTAGTGTGGAGAATAACTCTGGTGAGCAACCAATTGGTTTCATCCACCCAGTTATTGACATAAAAGGAGTTTAATAATTGTTAGATTAACTACCGACCTACTCAGTGGACCATTTTCGTTACCTCCCAACTACCCACACGTATCAGTTTTCCATACACTGGGCCCCGGGAGATAAAAATCTTGGTATCATTGTCACCAATTTTTATGTCTGAGTGTAGACTAGCTAACTATTTGACTGTAAATGCCTGTTAATCTGATTAACAGTGACTATCCTCACCTTCTCATGGAGAAGATGTAGCATTTAATTAGAAGAGAACATATACATCCATAGGATGAAACTGTCCATGGTCTTTACCACAAGAAAAGGAAAAGTGAAAGCTAGAAGATAAAATTACAATTCCTCAGCATCTATTTTTTGTTGTAAAACTAGTCGCGCCTTTAACGCTGTTAGTCGCTGAGGTCTTGTGTCTGTCAATGTTGTAGTAGGATGTGTTACCGTTCCTACTGTCAAGGGGATAGTTATTGGAAGTTCAGTATCTCCAGTTGTTACTGTCGGTGGAGAGGGCTCTCCAATGTCCATTATTTTGGGTCCAGACTCTAGTGGGTACAAAAGAGAAATGTCTCTTGTTGTGTCACCCGTTGAAGTCCTTAATTTGACCACTCTTGTTACCCCGTCTGCCCCTGGTCTGAGTTCTAAAACTCTAGCCAGAGGCCACTATTGTCTTGGAGTACTGTCATGTATGAGAACAAGGTCCCCTACCTTAATTGTGTCAGACCAATCCTTCTTAGTCATTTGTTTATGTCTCTACCTTAGACCCATCAAGTACTCAGTTTTCCACTGTTTAATGAAAAGAGCTTTAATTCTAGTTAAGTGTTGTAACTTAGTCTGGAGTTCATCATGTTGCGTCCAGTTTGGGTCTTCTGAAGAGTCTATATTGTAGTCCGGCAGGAGACTAAATTGTTTTCCCCGAATCAAATGATTTGGAGTTAATGGTTCCGGGTCATTAATGTTGTCACTCACATAAGTGAGTGGTCTATTGTTGATGATGTTCTCAATCTCAGCCAGGAGAGTGAGCAACTCAAACAATGTATCTGTTTTTTACCAATTGCTTTCTTCAAGCAATTCTTTACTGTTTGTATATTCCTCTCCCAGATAGAACCATACCAAGGAGAGGCAACTGGAATATACATCCACTTTATGTTTGAATTTTGTACATATAATTGTGTGACTTCATTGCTTAACAAGTCGTTAATGACCTGTTCACTAGCCTTGAAACATGTAGCATTGTCAGTCCAAACTGTCTTGGGTACTGAATGTCGTGCACAAAATCTCTTAAAGACAGCAACAAAAGATTCTGCTGTAAGGTCCTCCACAACATCCAGATAAACAGCTCGTGAGGCAGCACATGTAAACAGTACAATGTACATTTTTTTGTTCAGTGTCAACCACCCCTACAGTCAATGCTCCTGTATAGTCAATGCCTACAGTCTCAAAGGGTCTGTTGAGAGTAACTCTCTCCTCTGGCAAAGCAGGAGGATTTGGTTTCCTATAGGGCCTAGCATGAATACGCCTACATGTGACACACTCATTCAGAACTGTTTTAACAGTGATCCTTCCCTTGGGTATCCACTAAGTTTTTCTTAATGCAGTTAGTGTCTGTGGTCAGGGCCGTAACTAGGATTTAGAAATTAGTGAGGCCCAGATTTTTTTCGAGCGCGGCGGGACGAGCAAAATTCAGACCAAAATGACATCTACAAACACAACCCAAGCTATACACTAAACACAAAACACAAAACGCTCGATGCTCCCTCTTTTCAAAAGAAAAGCGGTAATATGCGTTTCATACACGGAGAACGGTTCAGTCTCTTTTTTTTTTTTAGGAAATAATTACCGAGGTCCGGACCTCAGTGACCTCATAGGTAGTTACGGCCATGTCTGTGGTACCCCTATTTGATGTACATCATTGTGTGTTTGTCTGATGATTAATGTTGTCAGATAGCTAAATCTAGGTAAAAGGATTGGATGTTTGCTTTTGTAAGACAGTTTTGATTTGTCTAATCTCCCTTTACACCTTAGAAGACCTTCCTCATCTCTCAACAAGTTTAGATCTACAACTACTGATGGTACAGGCTCTTTTGTTTGTTTCCCATTAGTCAAGAATTCTAACTCTTTATTGTACTCCTTTTGTTGTGCATGCCCTATCCAGTACTTGGTTGCAACTTCTGTATAATTGTGATTGTTCTTATTTAGCTGTTTGTTAATTGTAGTTAAACAGTTGTGAGCAAACCTCAAACAGTCGGCTGTGACCCTGACAAGTTTGCTGAAATCAGAATAATGTTCATAATTGTGATTGGTTCAACCTTTTCATTCGAAAAGATTAAATTTAATGTCAAGTTAACTTGTTCTACAAGCCATTGGTCTGTATTACAGAGCCACTTAGGTCCCATGAACCAAGTTTTGTTCGACTTCAACAACTTGTAGGATAAACCTCTGGTCAGAAAGTCTGCTGGATTTTGTTTAGTTGGAACATAGTGAGAGTTGACTTGTAGGCTTTCATTAGCCTCAGCTATTTATTTTAGCCTATTTCTTACAAAGATGTTCTTACTATTAATTTAATGCTATCATTCCGTATCCAGGCAAGACAAATCTGACTGTCGAGCCAGATGTGGATATCAGTTATGTTCACATCATGGTAAGCATCCTTAAGCAATGAAATGGTTTTAAACTTCAATTTTCTGGAAATTCTGGTCTTAATAAAGCTACACTGGCTACCACTATCAAACAACACTCTTACAGTAGCTTCTCCATCATTCCCAATTAATAATGCTGCAGCTGTTTGCAATAATCCCCCTTTACTTTTACTCCCTTTCATAGCAGTTGCATGTGCCACTGATGTCTCTACTTCTGGAGTAGGCCTACTAGGAGTGTTTTCACACAATAATGGCTGATGCCTGCCATGACATTTTTTGCACAAAATTTTAAACTTACAAAACATTGCTCTGTGACCTTTCAAAAAACATTTAGAACATGCTGTGGACTTAGTTACCCTGTCCTTTCTCTCCTCAACAGGTAAAGCCTCAGCCACCTCACATTTATATGACTTGTGGTTGCCTTCGCAAAATATGCATTCCTTGATTCCCTTTAATTTATTCTCAGAGGATGCATGTAGAGCTGACACTGTACCTGGGCTATTCCTTTTTGTAGAAACCTTGGTGCTGTGCCTGCCTTTGTCCCCTTGTTTAACATTCCACTGTGCAAACTCAATTCCCTCTCGTCTTGCTAATTCTGTGCCTAAACGACTTAACATCTGCTGGAGGGGGATGTACATATGTTCTGTAGAGTGTCCCCTACTTAATTCAAGCAAAATTGAGCTAGGCAATTTAGACTCCAGTATAGTAACCAACATTATACCATACCTTTCCATTCCTACACTCAAGTTGTCCAGGGACCTAGTTCTAACTTCAAATCCATCATATAACTGCCGTAACTCCTTAACACTATTGGGATTATTAACAGGAGGTATAACTAAAGGTTCACGGAGGTGGCTTTTAATTAAGATCTCTGGCTTACCAAACCGTTTCTTTAACATATCCCAAGTCACATTATAATTAGTCTCTGTTAATGCTAATCCTGCTAATGACTTTGCTGCCTCCCATTCCAAGAGGGACTGCAAATAATTAAACGTCTCCACCGCACTTAACACTTGACTAGAATGAACTGCTGATTGAAAACTGTCTGCCCATCCTTGCCATTCCTGAATACTCCCAGAAAATGTTTTGAGTACAAGCCTCGGTAATTGAACTGCAGATCTGTTAACCTTAACTTCACAAACACCATTTGTTGAGGGTTGTGTTTCATTATTAGACCTGATCTCTAACTGTACTGAGCTGCTAAACTCTTTTGCTCGGTGGCATACTTTAATTATATGATGAATAATCTCTTCAAAGTAAATTATGTTATTTTCTATTTCATCCTCTTCTATAAGAGCCTCAATTTTAACATTTACTTCTCTTAGAGCAACCTTTTTAGTTTCTAATATGGAAAGCTGCGCAGTCACTAAGCTTAAATCCTCTTGCTCTATGGCAGAATCTATAGTGGCAATGACCTTTGTAATTAGACCTTTGTAGGCGCTTCTCCTTTTTTTTAACTTGTTCAATTCAGCTGCACTCGTCTTCAATGCAGACAACAATTGGGCTCAATGCCAAATAAGCTGAATTGGCAAAACTACTTAACCAAGCTGATCAAACGCAAATTTTGCTTTTTTCAAATAAACTGAATTGCTGGGTGGGGTACTGACCAACCACCAGTATGGAATACCAAATTTTCCACCCTAGTAACTGGCGCACCGAAGTCTGCAACCTTCGCCTACGAATAATAAACCAAAATTAACCAAACCAGTAAAAATGTAGGCCCAAAACAACGACAGACGAGTGGCCAAGTTTCGCAATTGGGCGACCAAACTTTCTACCCTGGGACCTTACCTCAATTATGCTCAACCCGTCCAGGCCTAACTTGGGCTACAATTTGCACAATCAGAACTTTGCTGAAAAATAGTCACTGACTCAGTCTTCGGCTAGAATCCGGTTCTGAAGGACCATGTTATTATTTTTTTTATTGGTTTCAAAATCCCAGCTGAGCCGTGAACGGCCAAGCTCTGAAGGGCCAGTTCAACCTACAGCAAATGCTAGACTCAATCTCATGCAGAGACACATTGAATACAAATCACCCAATATTATAAAGCAACTATACATTTCATATGTGAGACCCCTCCTCGAATACTGCATTCAATTTAATAGTCCCTATTTAATACAAGATATTGAAAAACTGGAAAAAGTACAGAAACGAGCAACAAGAATGATCCCCTCTCTAAGACAATTGACATATAAGGAAAGACTGGCGTATCTAAACAAGTTCTCATTAAAAAGGAGGAGGTTAAGGGGTGATATGATAAAGGTGTATAAAACGATAAAAGGTTGGATAAGCTAGATTTTGGGTCTCTTTTCATTAAAGATCACAATAACCAGACTAGAGGTCATAGTATGAAATTATTTAAGCCAAGATGTAGAACAAATTTAAGAAAACATAGTTTTACAAACAGAGTAATTAAGTTTTGGAACAGTCTGACAGAGGAAGTGGTGACTTCAGATGCACTTGATTCTTTCAAAAGAAGGTTGGATAGTTTGATGTCTGCAAGGGACATCTGGTGATGGTGTTTAAGCCCATTTTTATTGCATGAATGGTACTAGTTTATTTCATATATATTATGTGCATTTGGGTGATAGATCCCTCAGATCAACACAGGTGTTGTGGGATATAGGGAGGCAGCATCTTGGGTTAGGGGATACTCTCTGTCCTTACACACCCTATTTAAAGAGATTCCTCTGCCAAGCGGTGCCCCCCATAGTAGTGTGAGGTATTGAAAAACTCATGATCTTCACTTGCCCCACAAACACCTTTAAATGGGAGACCCAAAATGGGTGCACACACATTTCTACATTATTGTACAGTCTTTACAGCCACACCTACATTTTTCCTCCTAAGTATATATATTGTAATGTATATGGATGTAAATTGTGACTTGGTCCGCAATTGATATGGACCGTGACTTATTTTTGGTTGACAAGGTACTGGTATTGATGGGTACCATAATGAAATTGACTGGATTCTTTGGATCTGATATATTTGCATGTCAGTTATAAATAGATATAGAGTGTAACATATTTGTGGATAGTAGCCTATTATGACTTTGATCCTCTGGATCCAGAGATTCTATCTTTAGTTTTATTAGTTTTAAATTGATACTTAATTAGTTTTGTAAAAATTGGTTATTGCCAATGTACAGGCAGTTTTTACATAGTGGAGCCACCTCGATGGGCCGAAGTGGCCCCTAGTGTGCCCACTGCCCACTATAAAAATTTCTTATGTTCTTATGTTCAGCCCAAGTTAAGCTAGAATTAAAAATTTACGGACTTGGAGGTCCTATTAGGTCCTACCTCAGGGTTGCTGACTCGATGTGGGCCTACCTTAGGCCTCAGTTGCATGAATTTAAGATAAAAAAAACAAAAGGGGCACTATTTATGGTCTTCTTTCTAAACCTTGCAACAACAACACAACTTGCACGATGCAACAATTTTGTATCTAAACAACCAAACTGAATTGCAAGAGAGCTCTCTATAAGACCACACCCTTTAAGTACCGCATTCCCCAAACGAGTAGAAAAGACGCGTAGCGCCCCAAAAAATGATGCCACAAGAGTGCCCAAACAATGATGCCACAAGAGCCCAAAAATGCTAGCTCTAAATTAAGTGAATTTTTCACTAACCTACAGTTATGAGATGGATATATATACACCTTAACTTAATATATACAAGCAATGCTGCATCAATCAGCTTAGTCATCATATCGCCTTGGGACAACAATGGTTCTTCCTCTTCTAGATTTTCTAACAGGGCCTATAAAACAAAATAAAGCAGGAAATTTGTCAGTTTGTGTACTCTTGTCATATTTAATCAAAGAAGTTTGCGAAATCTCGAATTATATCATCGAAACTCAGTTGATTGGGAGTCCCCCCCCCCCACTCAAGCATGGGTGCCTGAGGCTTCAGCCTCAATTGCCTCAATGATAATATGCCACTGCATACGAGGTATATACATTATACAGTATATATATTTTGTTGGTAAAGATTCGGTAGAACACATCCACCCAAACGGTGACAAAAATAGGTTTTTCTGGTGTATTTCATGCTGTTTCACTTGAATCTAACCTTCATTTTTGGCGCAAATGCACCGTTATGGAGATCCCCCCCACACACAAGGCTTTGAAGAGCAGGGAAATTGTGGGCTAAAAAGGCCAGAATCAATTGAAACAGCATTAAATACACCAGAAAAATCTATTTTCGTCAGTAATATTCACGGCAAAAATAACCTAACCCAGTCCGAGTGGGACGTCATTTAGGCCTAGGTTAGAACCAGCCGTGATATTTTTATTAAAACTAACGAAAATAACAACCTAACCTAACCAATTGTCAAGGGCATACAGTTGACCTAACCGGGCATGGGTACCCCATAATTAATTCGGGATCCAGAAAGGTAAGTAGTACCCATAACCTAACCTAAGCCTAGATGACGTCCCACTCAGAATGGAAGCCTCCATCACAGACAGCCATTCTAAAGCGACTGCTGAATTCAAATTTCAGCCGTTGGACCTGCGCGGGAGTATCACGTAACAATGGGGCAGCCGCTGATTGGCTAATGATAATAACATGACTACATACACACAGGACGAGATGGTTTGACTAGTGAATAATGGCGCCAAAATTTAATAATTTCGAAAGTAAATATCTCGATAAATAGGAATTTCCGTCAAAATTAGTAGAGAATAAAGTATTCTTGTTTTTTTTCGCTCTCTCTCGCTGTATAAATATCAATTCGAGTTTGGTGGATGTGTTCTACCGAATCTTAACCATTTTGTTTACTTGTCAATGCAGCGGCGTAGGAACCGGGGGGGGCCGCATGGGCCATGTCACCGGCAATAAAAATATTGGGGAGCCAAGATATGTTTGAGCCCCCCTAATAATATGAATGACATCCAATAATATTAATTTGCAAAAGTATTACAAACAATAGAAAAATAATTAATTTCAATCCTTTATGCTTCATTTAACAAAATTTTAAATTTAATATATATGATTAGTTAATTTCACTAGTTATTCTGGCAACTCGTGACTCTGTTGTACAATTGTATCAAAAAGATATCGACTTCGAGAAATTATCCGTTCAACTTCCAATGCTGCTGCATAATATTCTCGATTGGTCGACTATTAAGGAGGTAATTGTCATTAGTGTTTGCGTTTTATTAAAATTATCATTCGAGCATAAAACAGATTATTGTTCGAGAACGAAAAAGCAACTGAAAAATATTTACCTGTAAAAAAAATCAAACAACACATGGGGAAACAGCCCAAAAATTGAATTGAAATTTGGCAACAGTAGTATAGCCGCAAAAAGGGAGACAGAGAATGGATCAATTTGAAAATTTCCCCCCCTCACCGTCCTTCATGGAGGTCCTCCACCTTCCTTCATGGCGGTCCCTCCTTTATGAGGTGTCCTTCATGGTTCTTAAAAAAAGGGGAAAAAATAAGAGGGGGAAAAAAAAGAGGGAAAAAAAATTAAGAAAGGACTGAGCCTCGCCTTCCTCCTTCAAAAAAGTTCTTTCATGAGGCAAACAAGAACAAACATGCAAAACATACATACATTCAAGTACTTTCTGTTCAGGCAATTCCGCCAGACAGTAGAAATGAAAACTTAAAATGAATATCTGAAAGGTTTTAATAAGCCTAACAGATTGCGCATCAACACATCCAATTTTCGTCTGTTAACAAATTGCGAACAATACATAAATCAAAATCAGATTGACATATTTTAAATCGAAAACAAGTTCTTTGTTTAAGATCTGTATTATGAAAAATAAAATGAATATTTATTATTTTAATTTAAATAAATTAATTTTCTCTTTTTTAAGGGAAACTGGCTTATTTTCAAACGAGATGACCTTCAAATACAATATATATTATAGTACACGCATATTTGTTTATTTACTTTTAAATATGTAGTTTTCTGTTATTTACACCGATATATACCATCACATTCACTTTCACTTGCCATCTTCTGGTATGTGAATTAATAATTTTACTATACAGCAAATTTCGTTATAAAATTGCATATGTTAAAAAGAACATCAAGCTGCGTAACGCAGCTTTGAAACTGAAGCATCAATTCTGTTATCCTCCTCTAAACATCCACTTAAATATTATTACTAATATTGATTTATTGTTATTATTACATATATATGTACACGTGTTAAGAGTATTTAAATTAAATATATTGATTCAATTCCCTTCGTAATAAAAGCATCTGACAACTCTACCCAATCTTGCTATATTTTCGCACAGTAACTGTTTTGAGAGTAGTAGTTAAGTTTAACTTTCTTTTAACGACTATTAGCTGCTAATCTTGTTATTATTATTATTATTATATATATATATATATATATATATATATATATATATAACATCCAAATAAGTAGGTTCGGGTAAAAAAATTTCTTATTAGATGCAATTAAAGAAAACGGGATGTCGAATTTGTGTGGTTGTCATTTTTAAATAGATGCAGCGGGAAATAGGTACTGAAAGTTGAGAGATTTTTCATTAAGAACCTTTCTACTTGTAGTTATAGTTAGGACTATTCACATTACTTTAATTATCATTTCTCTAATTTAACGGCTGTTCACAATTCCTCATAATTCTCATAATAAACGTATTTGTTTTCACACCAGTCAGGCCACAGTGTTTACATCAATCACACAGAATGTTCATGCTTATTGTTTTTGTCATTAGCTGTACCAATCATGTCTTTACAGACTGAAGCCTACCGTTATACAACGTTTAAAATCTTATAATTTAATACTTTATGATATCAGATCTCGTATAAAAACATCATTTTCTGTACAAATGGCCACAAAAATACTTTCAATCATAATAATGTACTCATAGAACGCACCATACGCTTTTCACTTGTATTAAAAACGTAAAACTGAAAGTTGTATCATCACGCGATATTCGATTCTGCAATGGCGTAAGTGAGCCCTAACATTTAATTTAAAATTATTTAACAGATCATTCGAGGGAACTGTACATCGATCTCATTATAACTTCTGACTCATAATAACCCGCTATGCATATTTACAAGAGTCGAATTTAAATAAATAAATATATATATATATATATATATATATATATATATATATATATAAGGAGTTTGTATGTGGCATTCCAGCAGAAGGCAGGAAGTGTCTGAACCCTGTTTCTCCCATCACTGTCCTCTTCATCTGGCCTTTTTACATGTCACGTCTACCCTGAGCAGTCCAGCATACTCTCAAACACGCGCTTCTCACTATATCCCTTACTACACACGCATGCATCTTACACACTACACAGTCTTTTCAAAAAAGGTGTAATTTCATAGTTTCGGAGATTCGCGATTGGCCCCTCCTTCCTGCCTGCATCGTATATAGTACCAAGCAAGTCTCTCCACAGTTTACAGGTTTCCTCATTGTCTAAAATTTATAAAGTTCTCTCTTATTGTTTTCCTTATTGTAACGGACATCACAACCGAATTTAAATAGTATTTAAGTATTATGTCGAGCAACATAGCTAGATAACCCCGCCACAGCCTAGTTTCTTTGCATAATCATGAAACATGAAACAATATATATATATATATATATATATATATATATATACACGGCAAAAGTAGTTTGAAGATTTATTCCATCACACGACTGATTATAATTATACACTTTAGAGGAGTTTGCAAATTGCATATACTTAGACAAAAAGTATTAGATCTTATGATGATTTCATGTCATTATCAGCATGCTTCACTGTCCTTTCAGTCATTGTGACCGTAGAACGTACCAGAACTATGGTCTTGACAAACCACAATGTGTTAAATTTAAATATTGACTTATTGTTATTATTACATATATATGTACACGTGTTAAGAGTATTTAAATTAAATATATTGATTTAAATACATTTCGTAATAAGAGCATCTGGTAACTCTACCCCAATTTTGCTATATGAAAATGAAAATGAAAAGGTTTATTGGCAGACTATAGTCCATATGGCAAATATTATTAATACAATGACAGTTCATACACTAAGGGTAGAAATATATACAATTGATTAGAAATAATACTGCACTGTCGAAGTTAAGTGGAGCTACAGACAGACAGACGTTTTCGTACCAAGAAGTCCATAGCTTAGGCCTTAGAGGATAAATGGCAGGACTCATGGATAGCTTGGATGATCGGGTTGGTTGATTTTTTAATTCTTTGCATTAGAATGTGTTGAGCACGTCTTGTTACCTCCGGGAAGCTCGGGACATTGCGGGTAGCAAACATTTGCGAAGCTGAGCATCTCGGGGGTAATTTATGTAAGAGTCTAAAAGAACTGTTGTACAGCAAATTTAGGGTACTGCCAGAACCTTTTTTATAATTCACCCAGAGTTGCAGACCGTATATATTACTGCAGAAAGTACGAAAGAGTGTGTCTTTAGCTTCACTTGTACAGAAACGAAAGCTCCTTATGGTCATATTCGCTTTAGCATACAGGCTTCGAGACTGTTTTCTTATATCCGAGTCATCACTCAAGGAGCTGGTAATAGTTTGACCCAATTACTTAAACTCTTGTACTTCCTCAATTACTTCACCATTCATTTTAAACCTTATGTGAAAAATGCTCTGTATCAATTGGTCCACAATTAACCCACCCCTTATATCCACAGTCTAACTATAGAGTAGATTAAGTCTAGCCTTGTAGGGGTCAGCCTAGAGATTCCGGAAATGGTCCAGAGCGGGCAGATAAATTGAGGTCCACAGTAGGATTCCTCACCAAATTAGGTTAGGGCAATCTACCTTCACCTTTGTTACGCTATGAGTTGATGCTAGGTCTTAGGCCACAATGTAGGCCTAATTTGTCTGACCCAGCTTAATTTACTGCGTTTACTTCTAACTGGGTTAAAAACACAATTAGTCACTTACTACTAGTTATTAGAGTCCCTTTTCCCCTTTTGTTTAATTGTTGAGAGCGTACTTGCTGGTGGGGATCTTTTTTCCGTTGTTTGTTCTTCTTTCCTCGTTCCGTCTTGTAGCCCCGTTCCTCGTTTTCGTTCTCCCTTGTCCACCTTTTCGCTGGGCTTTTTCCACCAGCGACCTCTTGGTTTTTTTGGTTGGTTGATCGGTAATGTATATCTATTACCGAGCACGCTCTTGTCACACAGTATATAAATACTAGTGTGGAGAATAACTCTGGTGAGCAACCAATTGGTTTCATCCACCCAGTTATTGACATAAAAGGAATTTAATAATTGTTCGATTAACTACCTACCTACTCAGTGAACCATTTTCGTTACATCCCAACTACCCACACATCAGTTTTCCATATACTGGGGGCCCCGGGAGATAAAAATTTTGGTGTCAATGTCACCAATTTTTATGTCTGAGTGTAGACTAGCTAACTATTTGACTGTAAATGCCTGTTAATCTGATTAACAGTGACTATCCTCACCATCTCATGGAGAAGATGTAGCATTTAATTAGAAGAGAAAATATACATCCATAAGATGAAACTGTCTATGGTCTTTACCAAAGCTGGGCACAAACCGTTAATCCGTTAATCGTTAATTAACGAAGTTAACTTTTTCGTTAACGATTTAACTTTTAAGTTAACTTTGAAAATCATTATCGGATTAATTAACTTCCGTTACATTTAACTTCCGTTAACTCAAGTCCGTTAACCCAAAAAATTCATAAATAAACGTTTAAAAGTTTCTATTATTTTCAGTGCTGAGCAGGTGCGCAATTAATCCGCCACTGTTAATAGTGATGAACGAATTTCCATTTCCGCAGTGCAAAATCAGGCGATATATTTGTTTCCGTCGCCACAATTTGTGTCTTACCAAATATGGTAGTTATTTATGGCATTGGTTTGAGCAAAACATGGTCGACTGTAAAATCAGGCGGAAAGATTTGCCATTTGAGTTGAATGTTTCAACTTCTTTCAAGAAATATCACGAACATTTTAAGGCACTTTCAATAATATATATGTAACAATTACAACAAATAACTACATTCGTTTCATTTGCAGTCTGTGTCTCTTGCGCAACATGTTTGTGCTAGTGAATATTTAAAAATAATCGTTGTCAAGTAAGTCATGTATATTTATAATATGTCTGTGAGTACCTTATTAGTAGTCTCCTTGATACATTTCAAGAACCATAAAACTGATCAGGTAAGATTTCAATTCTCATGTCACTTTGATGGCATAAATTAAGTCAATTGATGTCTTACAATGGGAGCGTTTTCACCTTAACCCTTTATGTCCTGGCGGTACTTCTAGGTACCACATCTTTAAAATCTCCATAATTATTTTTCTACCAGGTTGATCCTGCCGGTACTTTCAAGTCCCAATGTGAATTAGTTTCTTTATGAGATAATAGATGGCGTTGAGAAGTAAATGTGAGCGTGTGGCGCCAGAGGCTGTTTACTCTTTAGTATCTCTGCCATCCCCTCCAGTGCTGCAGTGGAGCGTTTGTTCTCTATGGGCAAGGGCAAGGACATCCTGAGGGCCAAGAGATCATCCCTGTCTGATGAAAACTTTGATATGCTAATTTTCATGAAGGGCAACATGCATCTCATGGACAAAATGGAGAACGAGAAGAAGAGGGAAAATTAAATTATATATATATTGTGTTTTTCATTTTTTTTATAATAAAAGTTAACGTTAACGGTTTATCGGTAACTTCCGTTACATGTTTAACGAATTAACGGATTAACGGTTAACGAAGTTAACTTTTTGGTTAACGGATTAGCGGTTAACGAAGTTAACATTTTGGTTAACGGTGCCCACCACTGGTCTTTACCATAAGAAAAGGAAAAGTGAAAGTTAGAAGATAAAATTACAATTCCCCAGCATCTATTTTTTGTTGTAAAACTAGTCGCGCCTTTAATGCTGTTTGTCGCTGAGGTCATGTGTCTGTCAATGTTGTAGTAGGATGCGTTACCACTCCTACTGTCAAAGGAATAGTTACTGGAAGTTCAGTGTCTCCAGTTGTTACTGGCGGTGGAGAAGGTTCTCCAAAGTCCATTGTTTTGGGTCCAGGCTCTAAGGGGTACAAAAGAGAAATGTCTCTTGTTGTGTCACCCGTTGAAGTCCTTAATTTGACCACTCTTGTTACCCCGTCTGCCCCTGGTCTGAGTTCTAAAACTCTAGCCAGAGGCCAGTATTGTCTTGGAGTACTGTCATGTATGAGAACAAGGTCCCCTACCTTAATTGTGTCAGACCAATCCTTCTTAGTCATTTGTTTATGTCTCTCCCTTAGACCCATCAAGTACTCAGTTTTCCGCTGTTTAATGAAATGAGCTTTAACTCTAGTTAAATGTTGTAACTTAGTCTGGAGCTCATCATGTCGTTGAGTCCAGTTTGGGTCTTCTGAAGAGTCTATATAGTAGTCCGGCAGGAGACTAACTTGTTCTCCCCGAATCAAATGATTTGGAGTTAATGGTTCCGGGTCATTAATGTTGTCACTTACATAAGTGAGTGGTCTATTGTTAATGATGTTCTCAATCTCAGCCAGGAGAGTGAGCAACTCAAACAAGTGTATCTGTTTTTTACCATTTGCTTTCTTCAAGCAATTCTTTACTGCTTGTATATTCCTCTCCCAGATAGAACCATACCAAGGAGAGGCAACCGGAATATACTTCCACTTTATGTTTGAATTTTGTATATATAATTGTGTGAATTCATTGCTTAACAAATCGTGGATGACTTGTTCACCAGCCTTGAAATATGTAGCATTGTCAGTCCAAACTGTCTTGGGTACTGAATGTCGTGCACAGAATCTCTTAAAGACAGCAACAAAAGACTCTGCTGTAAGGTCCTCCACAACATCCAGATAAACAGCTCGTGAGGCAGCACATGTAAACAGTACAATGTACATTTTTTTTCAGTGTCAACCAACCCCACAGTCAATGCTCCTGTATAGTCAATGCCTACAGTCTCAAAGGGTCTGTTGAGAGTAACTCTCTCCTCTGGCAAAGCAGGAGGATTTGGTATCCTATAGGGCCTAGCATGAATACGCCTACATGTGATACACTCACTCAGGACTGTTTTAACAGTGATCCTTCCCTTGGGTATCCAATAAGTTTTTCTTAATGTAGTTAGTGTCTGTGGTACCCCCATATGATGTACATCATTGTGTGTGTTTGTCTGATGATTAATGTTGTCAAATAGCTAAATCTAGGTAAAAGGATTGGATGTTTGCTTTTGTAAGACAGTTTTGATTTGTCTAATCTCCCTTTACACCTTAGATGGCATTCCTCATCTCTGAACAAATTTAGATCCACAACTACTGATGGTACAGGTTCTTTTGTTTGTTTCCCATTAGTCAAGAATTCTAACTCTTTATTGTACTCCTTTTGTCGTGCATGCGCTATCCAGTACTTGGTTGCAACTTCTGTATAATTATGATTGTTTTTATTTAGCTGTTTGTTTATTGTAGTTAAACAGTTGTGAGCAAACCTCAAACAGTAAGCTGTGACCCTGACAAGTTTGCTGAAATCAGAATAATGTTCATAATTAGTGATTGGTTCAACCTTTTCATTTGAAAAGATTAAATTTAATGTCAAGTTAACTTGTTCCACAGGCCATTGGTCTGTATTACAGAGCCACTTAGGTCCCATGAACCAAGTTTTGTTTGACTTCAACAACTTGTAGGATAAACCTCTGGTCAGAAAGTCTGCTGGATTTTGTTTAGTTGGAACATAGTGAAAGTTTACTTGTAGTCTTTCATTAGCTTCAGCTATTTCTTTTAGCCTATTTCTTGCAAAGATATTCTTACTATTAATGCTAGCATTCCGTATCCAGGCAAGACAAATCTGACTGTCAAGCCAGATGTGGATATCAGTTATGTTCACAACATGGTAAGCATCCTTAAGCAATGAATTGGTTTTAATGGCTAACGCAGCAGCCAATAGTTCCAGTTGAGGTATGGTTCGGGTAGGTTTGAGGGGTGCAACTTTCCCTTTTGCATAAATTAGATGATTTTCTGTAGGACTTACAAGGTATGCACAGTACCCATAAGCATGTGTGCTTGCATCAGCAAACACATGAAGTCTCTGTGGCTTATCCCTAAACCCACAGCACCTTTGAATTTTAATGTTCTGCACTTTTGTTAAATCAGCAGCTAACTTCTTCCAAAATTTTTGCTATCCATTTGTTATTGGATCATCCCACCCAACATTTGTCATCCAAACTTCTTGGAGGAGAATCTTTGATTTTATTGTTGAAGGCAGGAATAGACCCATGGGGTCAAAATTTTTTGAAGCCTCTGATAATATTTGTCTTTTAATATTTACTTCCTCATCAAGTTTAAAACCTTTAGTACAGATTGAATCATGACTGATAGAAGATGCATCCAAATAACAGTTCATACCTAAAGTTTTAACTCTGTCTGATGGATCAGTAAGACCATTATTATCCTTTAAAATCTTTTTGTTTAATTCCTCATCATTTGAAATCCACGCACTAAGTTCAAAGTTACCTTGTTGCATAATGTTTTGAGAGTGTTCATAGACCTCAGATAATTCAGATTTTGTTGTTGTTGAGCCTATTAGATTGTCTACGTAAAAATGTTCCTTGAGGAAATTCATTGTTAAAGAGTTATTAAACTGGTTCAAATGATGTCTAATTGTCATTGCTAATAGGCTAGGTGAGCAATTGGCTCCAAACAACACAACATTAAATCTATAGGTTATGAGCCCTTTATTCAAATCAAATGGATCCCTGAACCATAAGAACCTAAGTTGGTTCTTGTCATATTCATTTTTTAGATTTATTCTCAAAATTGCCTTGAAATGTCACTTTGTACGGCATATTTATCTAACCTGAGGAGCCAAGTGAACACCTCTCCTCCTTTCTCTCCTTTCTCTTGGGGATAACGCCACCTCCAAGTTTCCTTGTTGCACCTACAGCATCCCCCACCCCCCTTTGCTTGCAAAAGCAAAGGGGGGTGGGGGATGCTGTAGGTGCAACAAGGAAACTTGGAGGTGGCGTTATCCCCCAAGAGAAAGGAGAGAAAGGAGGAGAGGTGTTCACTTGGCTCCTCAGGTTAGATAAATATGCCGTACAAAGTGACATTTCAAGGCAATTTTGAGAATAAATCTAAAAAATGAATATGACAAGAACCAACTTAGGTTCTTATGGTTCAGGGATCCATTTGATTTGAATAAAGGGTCATAACCTATAGATTTAATGTTGTGTTGTTTGGAGCCAATTGCTCACCTAGCCTATTAGCAATGACAATTAGACATCATTTGAACCAGTTTAATAACTCTTTAACAATGAATTTCCTCAAGGAACATTTTTACGTAGACAATCTAATAGGCTCAACAACAACAAAATCTGAATTATCTGAGGTCTATGAACACTCTCAAAACATTATGCAACAAGGTAACTTTGAACTTAGTGCGTGGATTTCAAATGATGAGGAATTAAACAAAAAGATTTTAAAGGATAATAATGGTCTTACTGATCCATCAGACAGAGTTAAAACTTTAGGTATGAACTGTTATTTGGATGCATCTTCTATCAGTCATGATTCAATCTGTACTAAAGGTTTTAAACTTGATGAGGAAGTAAATATTAAAAGACAAATATTATCAGAGGCTTCAAAAAATTTTGACCCCATGGGTCTATTCCTGCCTTCAACAATAAAATCAAAGATTCTCCTCCAAGAAGTTTGGATGACAAATGTTGGGTGGGATGATCCAATAACAAATGGATAGCAAAAATTTTGGAAGAAGTTAGCTGCTGATTTAACAAAAGTGCAGAACATTAAAATTCAAAGGTGCTGTGGGTTTAGGGATAAGCCACAGAGACTTCATGTGTTTGCTGATGCAAGCACACATGCTTATGGGTACTGTGCATACCTTGTAAGTCCTACAGAAAATCATCTAATTTATGCAAAAGGGAAAGTTGCACCCCTCAAACCTACCCGAACCATACCTCAACTGGAACTATTGGCTGCTGCGTTAGCCATTAAAACCAATTCATTGCTTAAGGATGCTTACCATGTTGTGAACATAACTGATATCCACATCTGGCTTGACAGTCAGATTTGTCTTGCCTGGATACGGAATGCTAGCATTAATAGTAAGAATATCTTTGCAAGAAATAGGCTAAAAGAAATAGCTGAAGCTAATGAAAGACTACAAGTAAACTTTCACTATGTTCCAACTAAACAAAATCCAGCAGACTTTCTGACCAGAGGTTTATCCTACAAGTTGTTGAAGTCAAACAAAACTTGGTTCATGGGACCTAAGTGGCTCTGTAATACAGACCAATGGCCTGTGGAACAAGTTAACTTGACATTAAATTTAATCTTTTCAAATGAAAAGGTTGAACCAATCACTAATTATGAACATTATTCTGATTTCAGCAAACTTGTCAGGGTCACAGCCTACTGTTTGAGGTTTGCTCACAACTGTTTAACTACAATAAACAAACAGCTAAATAAAAACAATCATAATTATACAGAAGTTGCAACCAAGTACTGGATAGGGCATGCACGACAAAAGGAGTACAATAAAGCGTTAGAATTCTTGACTAATGGGAAACAAACAAAAGAACCTGTACCATCAGTAGTTGTGGATCTAAATTTGTTCAGAGATGAGGAATGCCATCTAAGTTGTAAAGGGAGATTAGACAAATCAAAACTGCCTTACAAAAGCAAACATCCAATCCTTTTACCTAGATTTAGCTATTTGACAACATTAATCATCAGACAAACACACACAATGATGTACATCATATGGGGGTACCACAGACACTAACTACATTAAGAAAAACTTATTGGATACCCAAGGGAAGGATCACTGTTAAAACAGTCCTGAGTGAGTGTATCACATGTAGGCGTATTCATGCTAGGCAGTGGCGGTTCCTCATATGGGCAATATGGGCAGCCGCACAGGGCGGCATTTGTGGAGGGGCGGCATGAGCGCCTGCAAAAAAAATAAAAATAAAAATAAGAATAAATAAATAAAGAAATAAATAAAAATAGTTTATTTATGGCAGTTGTGCAATTTAATTTGTATTTTTCCTGTTCATAGTATCATAATTACATTCTCTTAAGTGAGTTATTCTATTTACGTGATGAAGGATTTGTAAAATTCAGAAATTTGAGTCTTTGTTTTGGTTCTGAAGTTCCAACAATTAGTCCAATAAAAAGTTATTTTGTGAAAGAGTTATGTCTGTCCTTTATTTTGGGGGGATTCGAATGTGTGTGTGTTGGCGAACAGGGGGGGGGGGGGCGCTGAAGGTGAGGTTCGCCCAGGGCGTCATGTAAGCTAGGACCGCCACTGATGCTTGGCCCTATAGGAAACCAAATCCTCCTGCTTTGCCAGAGGAGAGAGTTACTCTCAACAGACCCTTTGAGACTGTAGGCATTGACTATACAGGAGCATTGACTGTAGGGGTGGTTGACACTGAACAAAAAAATGTACATTGTACTGTTTACATGTGCTGCCTCACGAGCTGTTTATCTGGATGTTGTGGAGGACCTTACAGCAGAATCTTTTGTTGCTGTCTTTAAGAGATTCTGTGCACGACATTCAGTACCCAAGACAGTTTGGACTGACAATGCTACATATTTCAAGGCTGGTGAACAAGTCATCCACGATTTGTTAAGCAATGAACTCACACAATTATATATACAAAATTCAAACATAAAGTGGAAGTATATTCCGGTTGCCTCTCCTTGGTATGGTTCTATCTGGGAGAGGAATATACAAGCAGTAAAGAATTGCTTGAAGAAAGCAATTGGTAAAAAACAGATACACTTGTTTGAGTTGCTCACTCTCCTGGCTGAGATTGAGAACATCCTTAACAATAGACCACTCACTTATGTAAGTGACAACATTAATGACCCGGAACCATTAACTCCAAATCATTTGATTCGGGGAGAACAAGTTAGTCTCCTGCCGGACTACGATATAGACTCTTCAGAAGACCCAAACTGGACTCAACGACATGATGAGCTCCAGACTAAGTTACAACATTTAACTAGAGTTAAAGCTCATTTCATTAAACAGCGGAAAACTGAGTACTTGATGGGTCTAAGGGAGAGACATAAACAAATGACTAAGAAGGATTGGTCTGACACAATTAAGGTAGGGGACCTTGTTCTCATACATGACAGTACTCCAAGACAATACTGGCCTCTGGCTAGAGTTTTAGAACTCAGACCAGGGGCAGACGGGGTAACAAGTGTTCAAATTAAGGACTTCAACGGGTGACACAACAAGAGACATTTCTCTTTTGTACCGCTTAGAGCCTGGACCCAAAACAATGGACTTTGGAGAACCTTCTCCACCGACAGTAACAACTGGAGACACTGAACTTCCAGTAACTATTCCTTTGACAGTAGGAGTGGTAATGTATCCTACTACAACATTGACAGACACAAGACCTCAGCGACAAACAGCATTAAAGGCGCGACTAGTTTTACAACAAAAAATAGATGCTGGGGAATTGTAATTTTATCTTCTAACTTTCACTTTTCCTTTTCTTATGGTAAAGACCATAGACAGTTTCATCTTATGGATGTATATTTTCTCTTCTAATTAAATGCTACATCTTCTCCATGAGATGGTGAGGATAGTCACTGTTAATCAGATTAACAGGCATTTACAGTCAAATAGTTAGCTAGTCTACACTCAGACATAAAAATTGGTGACATTGACACCAAAATTTTTATCTCCCGGGGCCCCCAGTATATGGAAAACTGATGTGGGTAGTTGGGATGTAACGAAAATGGTTCACTGAGTAGGTAGGTAGTTAATCGAACAATTATTAAATTCCTTTTATGTCAATAACTGGGTGGATGAAACCAATTGGTTGCTCACCAGAGTTATTCTCCACACTAGTATTTATATACTGTGTGACAAGAGCGTGCTCGGTAATAGATATACATTACCGATCGACCAACCAAAAAAAACCAAGAGGACGCTGGTGGAAAAAGCCCCGCGAAAAGGTGGACAAGGGAGAACGAAAACGAGGAACGGGGCTACAAGACGGAACGAGAGAAGAGAGAAGAACAAACAACGGAAAAAAGATCCCCACCAGCAAGTACGCTCTCAACAATTAAACAAAAGGGGAAAAGGGACTCTAATAACTAGTAGTAAGTGACTAATTGTGTTTTTAACCCAGTTAGAAGTAAACGCAGTAAATTAAGCTGAGTCAGACAAATTAGGTCTACATTGTGGCCTAAGACCTAACATCAACTCATAGCTTAACAAAGGTGAAGGTAGATTGCCCTAACCTAATTTGGTGAGGAATCCTACTGTGGACCTCAATTTATCTGCCCGCTCTGGACCATTTCCGGAATCTCTAGGCTGACCCCTACAAGGCTAGACTTAATCTACTCTATAGTTAGACTGTGGATATAAGGGGTGGGTTAATTGTGGACCAATTGATACAGAGCATTTTTCACATAAGGTTTAAAATGAATGGTGAAGTAATTGAGGAAGTACAAGAGTTTAAGTAATTGGGTCAAACTATTACCAGCTCCTTGAGTGATGACTCGGATATAAGAAAACAATCTCGAAGCCTGTATGCTAAAGCGAATATGACCATAAGGAGCTTTCGTTTCTGTACAAGTGAAGCTAAAGACACACTCTTTCGTACTTTCTGCAGTAATATATACGGTCTGCAACTCTGGGTGAATTATAAAAAAGGTTCTGGCAGTACCCTAAATTTGCTGTACAACAGTTCTTTTAGACTCTTACATAAATTACCCCCGAGATGCTCAGCTTCGCAAATGTTTGCTACCCGCAATGTCCCGAGCTTCCCGGAGGTAACAAGACGTGCTCAACACATTCTAATGCAAAGAAATAAAAAATCAACCAACCCGATCATCCAAGCTATCCATGAGTCCTGCCATTTATCCTCTAAGGCCTAAGCTATGGACTTCTTGGTACGAAAACGTCTGTCTGTCTGTAGCTCCACTTAACTTCGACAGTGCAGTATTATTTCTAATCAATTGTGTATATTTCTACCCATAGTGTATGAACTGTCATTGTATAAATAATATTTGCCATATGGACTATAGTCTGCCAATAAACCTTTTCATTTTCAGTTTCATATAGCAAAATTGGGGTAGAGTTGCCAGATGCTCTTATTACGAAATGTATTTAAATCAATATATTTAATTTAAATACTCTTAACACGTGTACATATATATGTAATAATAACAATAAGTCAATATTTAAATTTAACACATTGTGGTTTGTCAAGACCATAGTTCTGGTACGTTCTACGGTCACAATGACTGAAAGGACAGTGAAGCATGCTGATAATGACATGAAATCATCATAAGATCTAATACTTTTTGTCTAAGTATATGCAATTTGCAAACTCCTCTAAAGTGTATAATTATAATCAGTCGTGTGATGGAATAAATCTTCAAACTACTTTTGCCGTATATATATATATATATATATCCCCGCAAGGGGGTGCTAAGCTCGTGCTCTTGAGTGCTCTTTGTGCTCGTTTGTACGTGCTTGTTCCTGGAGGTTTCACGTGCGCCCTCCCGGCCCTAGCACCCAAGGATGATGGGGCTCGACCCTGCAGTCCTTGTCATCCTTGGTCTTTTTCCACTTCGACTGTCCCCTCCACCCTTTCTTTTTCCTCTGTCTTTCCTCTCACTTTTTCTTTGTTTTTCCGCTGAGATATGCCCTTTAAATAGAGGCGAATCGGTTCTTCCTAAAAAAAAAAAAAAAAAAAAAAAAAAAAAATATATATATATATATATTCGACTCTTGTAAATATGCACAGCGGGTTATTATGAGTCAGAAGTTATAATGAGATCGATGTACAGTTCCCTCGAATGATCTGTTAAATAATTTTAAATTAAATGTTAGGGACTCACTTACGCCATTGCAGAATCGAATATCGCGTGATGATACAACTTTCAGTTTTACGTTTTTAATACAAGTGAAAAAGCGTATGGTGCGTTCTATGAGTACATTATTATGATTGAAAGTATTTTTGTGGCCATTTGTACAGAAAATGATGTTTTTTATACGAGATCTGATATCATAAGGTATTAAATTATAAGATTTTAAACGTTGTATAACGGTAGGCTTCAGTCTGTAAAGACATGATTGGTACAGCTAATGACAAAAACAATAAGCATGAACATTCTGTGTGATTCACGTAAATACTGGCATGACTGGTGTGAAAACAAATACGTTTATTATGAGAATTATGAGGAATTGTGAACAGCCGTTAAATTAGAGAAATGATAATTAAAGTAATGTGAATAGTCCTAACTATAACTACAAGTAGAAAGGTTCTTAATGAAAAATCTCTCAACTTTCAGTACCTATTTCCCACTGCATCTATTTAAAAATGGACAATCCACACAAATTCGACATCCCGTTTTCTTTAATTGCATCTAATAAGAAATTTTTTTACCCGAACCTACTTATTTGGATGTTATACATATATATATATATACACAAACTCAGAATGGTCCCCTGAGAAACTTATATGTTAAACACAGACCGTGCATGGAACAAGGAACTCTTCTGGGAAAATTAAATCCACTATAGTCCGAATAAATAATGGTAAATGACAAATACCATAGTTTTTCTTTTTCATGATGCTAGCCCGACGTGGGCAACGGGTCTCTCGCAAAGAGATCCCATAAATATAGCTTCCCTCACCAGCTATCTGCAAAGCAGACAGGATCCAGCTTTGGGACATGGACCTAGGGTTTAAAGCAAGCCTAGTCCCTACATTCAGAACCGCTATATAAGTAAAAGACCCGTTGCATTCACGTCGGATTGAATAAATCAAAGAAAAAGGGGTAACTATTGTATTTTTAGCCAAAAAAAAACAAAACTTAAACCTCAACCGGGACGTTGAGCGTCCACTTTTCAAGGCACGTAACACGTCCGTTTAATATACACAAACTCAGAATGGTCCCCTGAGAAACTTATATGTTAAACACAGACCGTGCATGGAACAAGGAACTCTTCTGGGAAAATTAAATCCACTATAGTCCGAATAAGTAATGGTAAATGACAAATACAGTTCTGAGTTTGTGTATATTAAAAGGACGTGTTACGTGCCTTGAAAAGTGGACGCTCAACGTCCCGGTTGAGGTTTAAGTTTTGGTTTTTTTTTGGCTAAAAATACAATAGTTACCCCTTTTTTTTTTTTATTCAATCCGACGTGAATGCAACGAGTCTTTTACTTATATAGAGGTTCTGAATGTAGGGACTAGGCTTGCTTTAAACCCTAGGTCCATGTCCCAAAGCTGGATCCTGTCTGCTTTGCAGATAGCTGGTGAGGGAAGCTATATTTATGGGATCTCTTTGCGAGAGACCCTTGCCCACGTCGGGCTAGCATCATGAAAAAGAAAAACTATGGTATTTGTCATTTACCATTACTTATTCGGACTATAGTGGATTTAATTTCCCAGAAGAGTTCCTTGTTCCATGCACGGTCTGTGTTTAACATATATATATATATATATATATATATATATATATATATATATATATATATAATAATAACAAGATTAGTAGCAGCTAATAGTCGTTAAAAGAAAGTTAAACTTAACTACTACTCTCAAAACAGTTACTGTGCGAAAATATAGCAAGATTGGGTAGAGTTGTCAGATGCTTTTATTACGAAGGGAATTGAAGTCAATATATTTAATTTAAATACTCTTAACACGTGTACATATATATGTAATAATAACAATAAATCAATATTAGTAATAATATTTAAGTGGATGTTTAGAGGAGGATAACAGAATTGATGCTTCAGTTTCAAAGCTGCGTTACGCAGCTTGATGTTCTTTTTAACATATGCACTTTTATAACGAAATTTGTTGTATAGTAAAATTATTAATTCACATACCAGAAGATGGCAAGTGAAAGTGAATGTGATGGTATATATCGGTGTAAATAACAGAAAACTACATATTTAAAAGTAAATAAACAAATATGCGTGTACTATAAGTATATATTGTATTTGAAGATCATCTCGTTTGAAAATAAGCCAGTTTCCCTTAAAAAAGAGAGAAATTAATTTATTTAAATTAAAATAATAAATATTCATTTTATTTTTCATAATACAGATATTAAACAAAGAACTTGTTTTTCGATTTAAAATATGTTCAATCTGATTTTGATTTATGTATTGTTCGCAATTTGTTAACAGACGAAAATTGGATGTGTTGATGCGCAATCTGGTTAGGCTTATTAAAACTTTTCAGATATTCATTTTAAGTTTTCAGCTCTACTGTCTGGCGGAATTTGCATGAACAGAAAGTACTTGAATGTATGTATGTATTTGCATGTTTGTTCTTGTTTGCCTCGTGAAAGAACTTTTTTAAAGGAGGAAGGCGAGGCTCAGTCCTTTCTTAATTTTTTTTTCCCCTCTTTTTTTCCCCCTCTTATTTTTTTCCCCTTTTTTTTTTTTAAGAACCATGAAGGACACCTCATAAAGGAGGGACCGCCATGAAGGAAGGTGGAGGACCTCCATGAAGGACGATGAGGGGGGGAATTTTCAAGTTGATCCATTCTCTGTCTCCCTTTTTGCGGCTATACTACTGGCAACAACCAATTTTTACAAAATTGACTACTATCCACAAATATGTTACACTCTATATCTATTTATAACTGACATGCAAATATATCAGATCCAAAGAATCCAGTCAATTTCATTACGGTACCCATCAATACTAGTACCTTGCCAACCAAAAATAAGTCACGGTCCATATCAATTGCGGACCAAGTCAGAATTTACATCCATATACATTACAATATATATACTTAGGAGGAAAAGTGTGGGTGTGGCTGTAAAGACTGTACAGTAATGTAGAAATGTGTGTGCACCCATTTTGGGTCTCCCATTTAAAGGTGTTTATGGGACAAGTGAAGGTCATGAGTGTTTCAATACCTCACAGTACTATGGGCCATGGGGGGCACCGCTTAGCAGAGGAATCTCTTTAAATGGGGTGTACAAAGACAGAGAGTATCACCTAACCCAAGATGCTGCCTCCCTATATCCCACAACACCTGTGTTGAGCTATGGGATCTATCACCCAAATGCACATAATATATATGAAATAAACTAGTACCATTCATGAGTAGTATAGCCGAAAAAGGGGAGAGTGCAAGAATGTTGCAAGTGATTACGTAATATTGCAAAAGGGGGTGGGGGTTGTTGCAAAGGGTGTGGGTGTTGCAAAAAAAAGAAAAAAAAGAGTACTGGCCTTTGTCGCCAACCGGGGTTGCAAGGGGCATGCAACTTGGAGGCGGTGTTCTCCCCCAAGCTATTCCCCCCAAAGGGCCAGAAAGGAGAGAAAGGAGGAGAGGTGTTCACCTGGCAGGAGCCAAGTGCATATTAAGACTTCAGCCAAGTAGGCGTTGTTTTATAGGCTCCTAATCAGCCAGTTGGCTTAGAAGGCGTAAATGGCTTGAGTTGCCAGATAGCGCCATGTATTCGCTATATATTTAATTCTAATCGAAGACTGAGTTGCCAGATACCACTTTTTAGCGATACCATTGTATACATTATTATAGACTCCTAATCAGCCAGTTGGCTTAGAAGGCGTAAATGGCTTGAGTTGCCAGATAGCACTTTTTAGCGATACCATTGTATACATTATTACAGACTCCTAATCAGCCAGTTGGCTTAGAAGGCGTAAATGGCTTGAGTTGCCAGATACCACTTTTTAGCGATAGCATTGTATACACTATTATAGACTCCTAATCAGCCAGTTGGCTTAGAAGGCGTAAATTGCTTGAGTTGCCAGATACCACTTTTTAGCGATACCATTGTATACATTATTATATTTCTTATAGCGATACCATTGTATACATTATTATATTTCTTAAAAGTTGGTTTAGAATACCGGTAGTAGGTTTAGAAGGCGTAACATGATATAATTAAGTAAAACAACATGGCATCATTCTGTTTATTATAAATATATAGAAATAAATATACATTTCAATAATAATAGAAATATGCATATAATCATAACAGTACAGGGGAAATATCACGCAAAATATATAAATACATTTCAATAATAATAGAAATATGCAAATAATCATAACAGTACAGGAGAAATATCACGCAAAATATATAAATACATTTCAATAATAATAGAAATATGCATATAATCATAACAGTACAGGAAATATATACAGACAATTATGGAGATATATTTATAAAATAAATATACATTTCAAATAGAAATAAATATACATTTCAATAATAATAGAAATATGCAAATAACACTAGGCAACAAATTTCAACTTTTTTTTTGTTACAGACACGTGAACTACTGATTCCTACTAAAGCGCTGATGCTGATTTCAGATCTGATATCAAAATTTCTCTATCACGTCCAGATTTTGTGTAACCGAAAACCCCTATTTTTCATTTTTTTTCTCACCCGCTTCTATTACGAAAGCCGTCTAAGCTACTTTTCCGTGCCACGTTTTATGTTAAGCATACTTAAATAATTAGTGAACAGGGATGTCTTTCCTCCTTTATTCTGGCTTAAGACAGACAGCGGAATTCCGCTGGCGGAGTTACCACCCCTGCGCCCAACCATCCACCCAAAGCGCGTTAGTATTTTGTTGTTACTACTGAAAGGCAAATTCCTGTTCTTAAGTGAAACTTTGGTGTGTCCTCTTCCTTTGTCGCTTGTAGGATGACGAGCTCTCCTTCTGCAGGAACCAACAATAATCTCCCATCATATTTGGGTTGAAATTACCTTGGTATCTGTTTTCCATAACTGAGATCTGTTGGTGGAAGCGCTCACCATGCTCGTCACTTACAGCCCCAAGGTTGGCCGGGAAGAAGTCAAGATGAGAATGTAAAAAATGAATTTTCAAAGACATTCTGCATCCCATTATTTCATAAGATTTAAGCATGTTTTCTACGAGTTTACGGTGGTTTTCAGCTTTGTGGTTTCCAAGAAAATTTTTGACAACTTCAACGAAAGATGTCCATGCTCCTAGTTCATTCTCATTTAGGTTAGATGGAAACGATGAGTGGATGACACTGCGGATCTGTGGTCCAGTGAAAACTCCAGCTTCTAGCTTAGCATCTGTCAATATTCCTTTGAATTTATCCTTTAAATATTGGAAACCACTACCTTGATGATCCATACCCTTCACGAAATTTTTCATAAGGCCAAGTTTAATGTGAAGTGGTGGAAGATGTACTTTCTGAGGGTCAATAAGTGCTGGGTGTTTCACATTGTATTTACCAACAACATGTTCAGTTCTAGATGGCCAATCATGTTTTTTGTAGTGGTTCTTGTCATCTCTGCTGTTCCATAGACACAAAAAGCACATATGCTTTGTGTAGCCCAACTGTAACCCAAGAAGTAATGATACAACTTTAAGGTCGCCACAAATATTCCATGTGTGGTCCTTATATTTGATGAGTCTTAGCAGCAGTTTCATCGATTCATAAGTCTCATTAAGGCCAGTGGCATGTGCTACAGGTATTGAAGGTTTTTCATTGCCGTTGTGCAGTAATACAGCTTTAAGGCTAGCTTTACTAGAGTCAATGAACAGTCTCCATTCTTTTGGATCATAGCGACAGCCAATCCCTTGCATCAGACCACTGATATCGTGGCAGAAACAAACGTTTTCTTCCTGTAAGTAAAATGATGAAAACTGCAAATGGCGATGGCGGAAATGGGAAACTTTGGTGTTTGGTTGGAGAAGATTAAATTCTTGAAGTCTTGAACCAAGCAACTCTGCCTTTTCTTTTGGTAATTCCAAATCGCGCACTAAGTCATTTAACTCCGCTTGACTTAACAAATGTGGGGAAATATTTGCATCTGGAACATATATGCCATCTTTCCCTGTTTCTATATCACTAGCAGAATCTTCAGATGAACTGCTGTCTGTTATCGTTGCTGGTGGAACTGGTAGTGGATTTGTTTCATCATGTGGTACTGGTTTCATTGCTGATTCGCAGTTTGGGTACGTGATCTTTGATTTGTTTTTCTTTGTGAAACCAGCAATCTTTGTCAAACAAAAATAACAATCATTGAAGTGATTTTTCGGCTCACGCCAAACCATGGGGACTGAGAACGGCATAGCTTTTCTTTTACCATTCATCCAAGCTATTAACATTGCATTGCACTGTGCACAGCAAATATGTGGTGCCCAGTCCCTCTGTTGGTCTCCTAACTTACAGTCAAAATAACACTTGTAGGCAAGTTTAATCTTTGTTGTTATGTTTCTACGTTGTGGCTTAGGTGTATATTGTCCACAGACAAAGCAGAAGTTGTCTGGGTGATTTACACAAGCACGTCTATTTGATGCCATTTTGAATACCATACAATATCTGAAGAAACGTAGAAAGTAATTATTACGATGTGCAAAATAAAAAGAAATACACCGTAGTACAAAACAAATGCTATAAAAACACACAAGTCACCACAACCTGTCACTTGCTCATCAGCAGAGTGCTTCAACAACCGTTCTGCTTGACTGTCACGTAGCGACTGACCGTTGGGCCGTTGCCCGTTACTATGCTCTTGACTCAGTGTTGCCAACTCGGGATAAATTTTATTTATCAAAATTGTTCGAATTTGTATATAGTTGGCAAAAAAAATTGCTTTAACCTTGAAAAGCAAGTTTCATATTACTGCATTAAGCCGATTAAAACCAAAATCTGGACGTGGTAAAAATTTTACTAAAAGTGATTTGCATTTTACACAAAATCTAGACGTGATAGAAAAAATCTAATTATAGATTTGAAATCAGCATACCGAAATTAGCTAGGAGCACCTATTTGGTCTTCTGTAACAAAATCTTTGTTGCCTAGTGTAATCATAACAGTACAGGAGAAATATCACGCACAATATATAAATACATTTCAATAATAATAGAAATATGCATAAAATCATAACAGTACAGGAAATATATACACACAATTATGGAGATATATTTATAAAATAAATATACATTTCAAATAGAAATAAATATACATTTCAATAATAATAGAAATATGCATATAATCATAACAGTACAGGAGAAATATCACGCAAAATATATAAATACATTTCACTTTTTTTTCAAAATACTAAACTCGGTCTTAATCGAGTTTACAATTACATCATTATTGCTCTGCATTACGCAGTATATGCGGCTTAATAATATTTCACCGCTTAAAGTATAGGGAAACCTGTATTAGATTGAAGGGCTTTCATATCGTTCAGTACTATTTTTGTTCCCACTTTACAACCGGTTGGTAAGTCATCTTTAAATACGTCTAGAATACAATCAAAAGCACGCACAAAGAGTTCATCGTTAGCTACATTATTAAACACAAGTTTATAAACACGCTTTTCCTGTGAAAAATGCTCTGTATGAATTGGTCGACAATTAACCCACCCCTTATATCTCCAGTCTAACTATAGAGTAGATTACGTCTAGCCCTGTAGGGGTCAGCCTAGAGATTCCGGAAATGGTCCAGAGCGGGCAGATAAATAGAGGTCCACAGTAGGATTCCTCACCAAATTAGGTTAGGGCAATCTACCTTCACCTTTGTTAAGCTATGAGTTGATACTAGGTCTTAGGCCACAATGTAGGCCTAATTTGTCTGACCGAGCTTAATTTAATGAGTTTACTTTAGACTGGGTTAAAACACAATTAGTCACTTACTGCTAGTTATTAGAGAGTCCCTTTTCCTGTCTTGTTTAATTGTTAAGAGCGTACTTGCTGGTGGGGATCTTTTTCGTTGCTGTTCTTCTCCCTCCTCTCGTTCCGTCTTGTCGCCCCGTTCCTCGTTTTCGTTCTCCTTTGTCTTCCTTTTTTCGGGGCTTTTTCCACCAGCGTGGTCTTGGTTTTTTCTTCGGTTGGTTGATCGGTAATGTATATCTATTACCGAGCACGCTCTTGTCACACAGTATATAAATACTAGTGTGGAGAATAACTATGGTGAGCAACCAATTGGTTTCATCCACCCAGTTATTGACATAAAAGGAATTTAATAATTGTTAGATTAACTACCTACCTACTCAGTGAACCATTTTCGTTACCTCCCAACTACCCACACATCAGTTTTCCATATACTGGGGGCCCGGGAGATAAAAATTTTGGTGCTAGTGTCACCAATTTTTATGTCTGAGTGTAGACTAGCTAACTATTTGACTGTAAATGCCTGTTAATCTGATTAACAGTGACTATCCTCACCTTCTCATGGAGAAGATGTAGCATTTAATTAGAAGAGAAAATATACATCCATAGGATGAAACTGTCTATGGTCTTTACCATAAGAAAAGAAAAAGTGAAAGTTAGAAGATAAAATTACAATTCCCCAGCATCTATTTTTTGTTGTAAAACTAGTCGCGCCTTTAATGCTGTTTGTCGCTGAGGTCTTGTGTCTGTCAATGTTGTAGTAGGATGCGTTACCACTCCTACTGTCAAAGGAATAGTTACTGGAAGTTCAGTGTCTCCAGTTGTTACTGTCAGTGGAGAAGGTTCTCCAAAGTCCATTGTTTTGGGTCCAGACTCTAAAGGGTACAAAAGAGAAATGTCTCTTGTTGTGTCACCCGTTGAAGTCCTTAATTTGACCACTCTTGTTACCCCGTCTGCCCCTGGTCTGAGTTCTAAAACTCTAGCCAGAGGCCAGTATTGTCTTGGAGTACTGTCATGTATGAGAACAAGGTCCCCTACCTTAATTGTGTCAGACCAATCCTTCTTAGTCATTTGTTTATGTCTCTCCCTTAGACCCATCAAGTACTCAGTTTTCCACTGTTTAATAAATGAGCTTTAACTCTAGTTAAGTGTTGTAACTTAGTCTGGAGTTCATCGTGTCGTTGAGTCCAGTTTGGGTCTTCTGAAGAGTCTATATTGTAGTCCGGCAGGAGACTAACTTGTTCTCCCCGAATCAAATGATTTGGAGTTAATGGTTCCGGGTCATTAATGTTGTCACTCACATAAGTGAGTGGTCTATTGTTGATGATGTTCTCAATCTCAGCCAGGAGAGTGAGCAACTCAAATAAGTGTATCTGTTTTTTACCAATTGCTTTCTTCAAGCAATTCTTTACTGTTTGTATATTCCTCTCCCAGATAGAACCATACCAAGGAGAGGCAACTGGAATATACTTCCACTTTATGTTTGAATTTTGTATATATAATTGTGTGAGTTCGTTGCTTAACAAGTCGTGATGACTTGTTCACCAGCCTTGAAATATGTAGCATTGTCAGTCCAAACTGTCTTGGGTACTGAATGTCGTGCACAGAATCTCTTAAAGACAGCAACAAAAGATTCTGCTGTAAGGTCCTCCACAACATCCAGATAAACAGCTCGTGAGCCAGCACATGTAAACAGTACAATGTACATTTTTTGTTCAGTGTCAACCACCCCTACAGTCAATGCTCCTGTATAGTCAATGCCTACAGTCTCAAAGGGTCTGTTGAGAGTAACTCTCTCCTCTGGCAAAGCAGGAGGATTTGGTTTCCTATAGGGCCTAGCATGAATACGCCTACATGTGACACACTCACTCAGGACTGTTTTAACAGTGATCCTTCCCTTGGGTATCCAATAAGTTTTTCTTAATGTAGTTAGTGTCTGTGGTACCCCCATATGATGTACATCATTGTGGTTTGTCTGATGATTAATGTGTCAAATAGCTAAATCTAGGTAAAAGGATTGGATGTTTGCTTTTGTATGACAGTTTTGATTTGTCTAATCTCCCTTTACACCTTAGAAGGCCTTCCTCATCTCTGAACAAATTTAGATCCACAACTACTGATGGTACAGGTTCTTTTGTTTGTTTCCCATTAGTCAAGAATTCTAACTCTTTATTGTACTCTTTTTGTTGTGCATGGCCTATCCAGTACTTGGTTGCAACTTCTGTATAATTATGATTGTTTTTATTTAGCTGTTTGTTTATTGTAGTTAAACAGTTGTGAGCAAACCTCAAACAGTAGGCTGTGACCCTGACAAGTTTGCTGAAATCAGAATACTGTTCATAATTAGTGATTGGTTCAACCTTTTCATTTGAAAAGATTAAATTTAATGTCAAGTTAACTTGTTCCACAGGCCATTGGTCTGTATTACAGAGCCACTTAGGTCCCATGAACCAAGTTTTGTTTGACTTCAACAACTTGTAGGATAAACCTCTGGTCAGAAAGTCTGCTGGATTTTGTTTAGTTGGAACATAGTGAAAGTTTACTTGTAGGCTTTCATTAGCTTCAGCTATTTCTTTTAGCCTATTTCTTACAAAGATATTCTTACTATTAATGCTATCATTCCGTATCCAGGCAAGACAAATCTGACTGTCAAGCCAGATGTGGATATCAGTTATGTTCACATCATGGTAAGCATCCTTAAGCAATGAAATGGTTTTAATGGCTAATGCAGCAGCCAATAGTTCCAATTGAGGTATGGTTCGGGTAGGTTTGAGAGGTGCAACTTTCCCTTTTGCATAAATTAGATGACTTTCTGTAGGACTTACAAGATACGCACAGCACCCATAAGCTTGTGTGCTTGCATCAGCAAACACATGAAGTCTCTGGGGCTTATCCCTAAACCCACAGCACCTTTGAATTTTAATGTTCTGCACTTTTGTTAAATCAGCAGCTAACTTCTTCCAAGATTTTTGATCTTCATTTGTTATTGGATCATCCCACCCAACATTTGTCCTCCAAACTTCTTGGAGGAGAATCTTTGATTTTATTGTTGAAGGCAGGAATAGACCCATGGGATCAAAAATTTTGGAAGCCTCTGATAATATTTGTCTTTTAGTATTTGCTTCCTCATCAAGTTTAAAACCTTTAGTACAGATTGAATCATGACTGTTAGAAGTTGCATCCAAATACCAGTTCATACCTAAAGTTTTAACTCTGTCTGATGGCTCAGTAAGACCATTATTATCCTTTAAAATCTTTTGTTTAAATCCTCATCATTTGAAATCCACTCTCTAAGTTCAAAGTTACCTTGTTGCATAATGTTTGAGAGTGTTCATAGACTTCAGATAATTCAGATTTTGTTGTTGTTGAGCCTATTAGATTGTCTACGTAAAAATGTTCCTGAGGAAGTTCAATGTTAAAGAGTTATTAAACTGGTTCAAATGATGTCTAATTGTCAATGCTAATAGGCTAGGTGAGCAATTGGCTCCAAACAACACAACATTAAATCTATAGGTTTGAACCCTTTATTCAAATCAAATGGAACCCTGAACCATAAGAACCTAAGTTGGTTCTTATCATATTCACTTTTAAGATTTATTCTCAAAAATGCCTTTGAAATGTCACTTTGTACGGCATATTTATCTAACCTGAACCTCAGTAAGATCTTCACAAGGTCAGAAATGAGATTAGGACCCTCAATCAGGCAATCATTCAAACTGTGTTTATCACTGTCTTTGAGGCTACTGTTATATTAAAGTTCTGTAATATAGGTGTTCATGTATTACAGTTGGTCACATTTGATTCTACAGTATCAAGTTTTGTCTGTTTGGCTGTAGCTAGTTGGTCTTGGGAACAGTCTTTGGTTTATCCATAGTCTGGGTCTTATTTTGTATTGTTTGGTCTCTGGCCAAGGGAGGCCATAAGACCCTTGTAATAGTTTTCCCTATGGCCAAGGTAGGCCATAAGACCAAGGTTCAATTGTTGTTTGGCCCATGGCCAAGGTAGGCCTAAGACCCTTATTGTTTGGCCCATGGCCAAGGTAGGCCATAAGACCTTTATTGTTTGGCCATGGCCAAGGTAGGCCATAAGACCAAGGTTCATTGTTTGGCCCATGGCCAAGGTAGGCCATAAGACCTTTATTGTTTGGCCCATGGCCAAGGTAGGCCATAAGACCTTTATTGTTTGGCCCATGGCCAAGGTAGGCCATAAGACCTTTATTGTTTGGCCCATGGCCAAGGTAGGCCATAAGACCTTTATTGTTTGGCCCATGGCCAAGGTAGGCCATAAGACCTTTATTGTTTGGCCCATGGCCAAGGTAGGCCATAAGACCTTTATTGTTTGGCTATGGCCACAGTAAGCCATAAGACCAAGGTTCAGTTGTTTGGCCCATGGCCAAGGTAGGCCATAAGACCCTTATTGTTTGGCCCATGGCCAAGGTAGGCCATAAGACCTTTATTGTTTGGCTCATGGCCACAGTAGGCCATAAGACCAAGGTTCAGTGTTTGGGCTATGGCCAAAGTAGGCCATAAGACCAAGTTCAGTGTTTGGGCTATGGCCAAAGTAGGCCATAAGACCCTTTTGAGTAACCCATGCAATCCTTGCTTATGTTCAGATAGGTTGAGTGTATTTGTGGCACATGTAAAGAGTACAGTGTATATATACATATATATACACACAGATTGCAAGGAATGCATGTGCCTGTTGAAAAAATCTGTTGAGTGATTCTTCCTTAAAAGAAGAATTGGATGCTTGGAGTTGTATGCATTTTAAATGCTTGTTCACTAATGTTGTTTAACTGGGGATCGTAATGAAATATAGGGGACAAGAAATTACCAGAGAAGAGAGATCACAGACAAAACAGTCAAGTTTTAAATTTGGTTTAATCCCCCCAAGTACTTATGTGTCACTCAGGTCTAAGCTTATAAGAGAATGAGACTCCTTAAATGTAAATGTTTCCTAGTTAGGCCCTAGGTTGTAGACCTAATTAGGCTTGATTAGGTTAGGCTTAGGCTAGACCATTTAGCCTAATTCTGCAATTTTTGTTAAGTAAGGTTAAGGTTTGTAAATTCCCCACACGGACCACCAATGTGAAAAATGCTCTGTATGAATTGGTCCACAATTAACCCACCCCTTATATCTCCAGTCTAACTATAGAGTAGATTAAGTCTAGCCCTGTAGGGGTCAGCCTAGAGATTCCGGAAATGGTCCAGAGCGGGCAGATAAATTGAGGTCCACAGTAGGATTCCTCACCAAATTAGGTTAGGGCAATCTACCTTCACCTTTGTTAAGCTATGAGTTGATATTAGGTCTTAGGCCACAATGTAGGCCTAATTTGTCTGACCGAGCTTAATTTAATGAGTTTACTTTAGACTGGGTTAAAACACAATTAGTCACTTACTGCTAGTTATTAGAGAGTCCCTTTTCCTGTCTTGTTTAATTGTTAAGAGCGTACTTGCTGGTGGGGATCTTTTTCGTTGCTGTTCTTCTCCCTCCTCTCGTTCCGTCTTGTCGCCCCGTTCCTCGTTTTCGTTCTCCTTTGTCTTCCTTTTTTCGGGGCTTTTTCCACCAGCGTGGTCTTGGTTTTTTCTTCGGTTGGTTGATCGGTAATGTATATCTATTACCGAGCACGCTCTTGTCACACAGTATATAAATACTAGTGTGGAGAATAACTCTGGTGAGCAACCAATTGGTTTCATCCACCCAGTTATTGACATAAAAGGAATTTAATAATTGTTAGATTAACTATCTACCTACTCAGTGAACCATTTTCGTTACCTCCCAACTACCCACACATCAGTTTTCCATATTTCCAATCGAGGGTTTATTTCTACCGACTCGAGCTTTTCAATCGTGAACTCACTCAACATAGCGGCAATTGAAATAATCTTCTAAATCGTTACGACAACTGCGCGTTATATAAAGAAATAGTTCTTCAGGGTGAACGGTGTAGGTGAGCTCAGCCTTGTACCGATCAATTGCTTTGTACCAAAGTTCATGGTATTTCAAAGAGTCTAAACTTTTTAAATAAACGTCCAGCACTAGACCATTCTCACCAGCCCTACACTCGGTAAACCCATCGAGCAGAGCGGTGTATGCGTATTCAAGTACTGTATCAAAATAAAGCATGTCCGTAACACGCGCGTCTAATATAGGTTTCAGCTTGCGGAATCCGACGATTTCAAACATTCTGTCGAGGATGAAACGGTTTCGCGTAGGAACAAGAGCGTTATTATCAGAAGCATTCTTCCACATCAGCCGTATATCAATGCACGGCCGATCGTTATTTATACACAACGTACATACAACGGCGTATGAGGGTGCGTCACTAATCTGCTCTCTTCTTGTACCTACGTTAGCAGGTATTTTATAACGATCTTCACTCCACTTCTCAACTATCACGAAGATTCTATTCATCTCCTCGACACTTAAATAAACCCGTTTGTTTGTTTGTCTACATTCCGTTTCCAGTACATAGCTAATGGTACCGGAATTACGCCTGAACACGCGCAACGATTTTGTCACGGACACATCGTACGAGGCGTTGAGAATGCTGCTCAAAGGAAGTTCCATCGTATTCGAGGAGCGCACGTCCACTCGGTTCAAGCTCTGAGATAACTATGAGCCGTGTGAGGCACGCAGGTAGGCAGGAACGGTTCGACGGGCGGCTGACTCGATGATACGTGAATGGGCTTGTTCGTATGATCCGCGAGTCGTACCGAATTGTTGTACATATTTGTTTTGCCGGTACAAGAATTAATTTCATCACTACCAGCCTACGCACCAGACATTTTACCTCAGGATAAGAACTAGGAACATTTTATGTTTTACTAAACATCTTCACACTCCGGCGCACTATTTGAGAGGAACATATGCTCATATTTTTCCTTTCTGCCCATCAAACGATACTCGTCTCTAAAGTCTGTTAAACTCACGCAGGGCACTAGCCACAACCTCACTACGAACCTCATCATGATATACGTTAATATAGTGATAAAAATACTTAAGATTGTCCATGATCACGAGATTCACATTTTCAGTCGTAGGGTATGAGTAATCGACATGGTGTAGCATGACGTAATACCGCTTGTCACACCACCCATCCGCAAGACTCATTATCCATACCTGCTGCTTCTCTTCTGCACGCGTTGTTTCTTTTACTTCACGGTGTATGTGAGACTTTATAAAGTTTAGCTCTGCAGTATACTTCAGCACATCGTCTGTGCAACGAAAGCCTTCAGCGGTCTCACCAGAACATCCGTAGAGTATTTGTACATCTTGGAACTTCGCACAATCCAATGTGTTTTTAAAAGAGGTATAGGAGGGAGGAATAGGAAGTTTTTCGGTATCCACCACATCCTGACACTTTGCTGAATACCATTTCATAAACGTTGTACAAGCAATATTAAAGGTAGCCATTTGAATACACGTCTGATCTGAATACACGTCTGATCTCTCGGGCTTACTGCAGTCGACTGACCACGCAGGGACTCCCAGATAGTAGCATGACTCACGGTCTTACAGTGGGCGGAGCTTAGAACTTTCACCTGCGCACACACACACAAAGGAGAAAGTGAAACGCTAATTGAAACATGATTTATTTAATAAACGAGATATTCAAGTTATATATATTTACAAATACGATTTAATAAACGAGATATTCAAGTTATATATATATTTACAAATACGTGTAATAAATCAATAGATACATCAAAGATTATATACAAGACAAATACGTGTCAGTTAACAATAGAAGCATCAAACGTTATGGTATCCAAAGGGTACGGTATCATAAGTACCAGGTAACTGGTAACGTTTCCTATAGGTGTTACGGCACACCTTCGTACCCCTAAGTTCCTTCACGCCCCCCAGCTTCTGCGCCCGAAAATTGTGGGTGCCTACAATTAGTTGGGGAGGTCGTTCGCCCTCATCATCGTCCAAACACACTAGATCCTTCAACGATTCAAAGTTAACAACCCGCCGATTCGCATGGTTGAGCGTAATACCCTTTGCCTTCACGATATATTTCATTTCCTCCCCCACCCTGACCCGTACCCCATAAGTTTTAGGTCCTGTTGAGACAAAAGAGTCGGCGTATGCGTTGTCCCCATACTCATCCTTGATCTCATCAGTGAGCTCGCCGAGGAACTCCCCAATAGCGGGCATGTATTCACCCTCCCTCTCTGTGAATATCACGCTATCTGTATCGGCATACAATACTCTCCGCCCAAGAGAATGCAATAGACCCCAAAGTTTTATACGGGCGTAGGCTGTTGTGAAGCTGGCCACAGGTATGTTTGTAACCCTTGAGGTATCTGTGGCCAATTCAGTGTTGTTGTACTTTATTATGTAAGTATTACCTACATTCACGATCTCCATGACCTCTTTATCAGGAGCATTGGCATAATCCCAGACATCGCTATAACTTTGTGCCAAATGAATGCTCCCTCTGCCGGTATTCTGCGCAAATTTTCCCCATAGACTGTTTAGACACAACTTTGCACTAAAGCGCTTGCCAGGATTCTTTACAATTTGGACACGATCAAGTTGTATACCTTCGCGGTCGCGGTAGCGTTGAACATAGGCAGACTTTTCATCCTCGGTATCAACTCCTCGCGGATACCCTGATGCCTCAACCTTATCCTTCAAAAAGGCGTTTATATATGGTGTGAAAAGGTTGGGTAGCTTCTGAAACCTCCACACCTCATGTATCTTCAGTATTCTATCTATAACCATGGCGTACAGCTAGGGCCAGCTCAGGACTTGTATATACGCCTCTGATCTTACGCTGGTGGGGTATATGGTTACATTCGCCGTTATCCTCTTCCGCGCACTTCACGCACAGGGGAAACATGAGCTTGTCGTCGATAACGACAGGTAAGATCGGCATCCATAAATTGCGTGGGGGGAGTACGTCTACGAAAGAGAGCCCAAAGTAACGATCATTCAAATTTTTTGAAAATTCATTGATGGAGGGTAGGCTAGGTCCCACCAGTTTCTCAGGAGCGCCCACGGGGTACGGATTGCTCTTCATCACGTATGGGTATAAAGAACAGAAATCGTAGTAATGGAGCTTCACGCCCTCCCTAGGTGGAAAGTATAGTCTGAAAGGATTTGTACGTCCTCAAAACAAGCTATCACCACATTTGAGAGGATCCAGCACCATTGAACGCTTGATCGTGTTTATTTCCTCATGGTACACCTCGTCTGTCTCCATCCGTGCATCATATTCATGCTCCCACAAGACTTTGTGAGTGAACTGTGATCCTATAAGTTGATCGCGGGTGCGGGTCGATGCAAGACAGTCGGCAGGAGACCTACCGTGGATATCTCCGGCGATTCCGCACTCAGGACGGGGGCATCCATGCCACCAGCAACCGTTAAAGGAGTACACAGTCTTCACACCAGTGACACGGTTTTCACTTAACCCATCAACCCAAAAAACACGTCCATTAATCTTAATGGGTACTTCACCCGTGTTGCGGGCGTGCTTTATGTATACACCTGTCTGTTGCTGTAGGTGTATGAGCCAGTAAATAGCCTTGTGTCCGTAACTGCGGGGGTTGTTTCGGTGAATAATGGCTAAGGTGTCTTTAGGCATGAAGTTATTCTTGAACACCGTAAAACATAATGATGCGATGGTGGTTGCGACTTGCAGTGGATCGCATTTGAAACGGGCTATGTACATCCTTCTAAAGGCCTGGAAACACTCTAAGTACGCGCACATCATTCACGCAATAACGCTCACATTCATCAGCTATATTATAAGGGTTACTTTCATTAAAACTGTCGTAGTATCGATCAAAGTCATCACGTTCATCCATACAGTCAAAATAATGTTTGGGGGGTGGTGGGCCTACGTAGTTTAAAGTCTCGCTGGTGAGGAAAGTGTAAGGGAAGTATCCTTTGGAAACTTCAGCTACTACTCCCATCACCTTGGGTAGCTTTGCTAATTTACAAGGTGTGAATAATAAAGTATCTTTAAATTGTACATTGCCTCTTATCTGCATCTGTATTAATTTGTTGCCTCTTTTCAATGGATCACCTGTAAATATCTCAGAGGATTCGTGTTCAAGCAACTCCTTATAAAGGAACTGCGTGTCAAACTTTGCCCCGTTATGGGCGAGAATATAGTCATTTTTTTTAACTTGTCGGCTAACTTGACAGTATAGGACACAAATAGTTTCACAGGACTATCGCGGACATTCGTTTTAAAAACGTTTGTCCGTTTACCACATTTGGGGCACTCGTCACATTCGATACCCATACACTCATCACAGATGGTCTGGCTCACAATTAAATGTGGAATTACCTCTTTAGTTTCAGCGTTCATATATGTTTCTATATCGTAGTATACAGTTATACAAGGGTTATTTTTAGGCTTAGCATCTTTCATATAACATACATGCTTTACTCCATCCGCCTTATATTCCTCCTGGCATGTAGGACAGTGAATTACGTCACACTTGTGCTTAAATTTCCCCCAATTATCCATTGTGTGAAACATACCACATTCACAGATTCTCATTTTCCTGCACGTGCCAATTGATTTATGGAAATCAAAACAGCTATTATTGAAAAATGTGCGTCTACACACATCACAGTCTCTCTTCTCAGCTTCAACTACACGGCTTTCACATTTGGTGCTTTTACACTGCTCACATACCATGTGACATTCTTTACAATGTCTCACTATATCATCCGCAAACTCGAGGCACCCCTTACACAAATTATGATGTCTCCCATATTTTCGACTTTTGTCATAACTCGCGTAAAGCCACCTTATATTACGGATGGGGAGATACGTTGTCCCTGACAATTCTAAAATAAGTAGGGGTCTTGTACGATCTCTCACACAGCTTTTAAAAACATACACAGTCCTCCGACGATCATCCAACCCAAATACAACTATGCGGACATTCATTTCCTGTTCTACCCTTCTCAGCTCTTCAGGACCCATATTACAGTCAAATTCAAGTTCACAGTCTACAGCTAGTTTACGGGCACGCTCCACGACCGTAGGCAGCCAAATTTTTTGAGTCCGTGTATTTTGTACAGTAAACATACGTGCTAAGAGTACTGCTATAAAGCCGCAACCACGATCGACGTTTATATGCTTTCGGTAAATAGTCGGAGAATTGAAGTTAAGAGTATACGGTATGGCACTATGACCCGCAACACGGAATACACGGTCAATATTTACCGTGAAGTTGTCCATATTGAAGGCTATACTACTTTGGGCGGCTTGCATTATACGTCCTAATATATATTCTACATCTTCAGCCGCCAAACGTCTAAATGGCACTATCACCCAATAATCGTCTACATCACCGTCATCTGACCAGAATCCAAAGGACAGACTCGTCCTGACTTCACGCTCGTCGCGATTCTGAAGAGCAAACTCTATAATACGCTGTACAACCCTGCGTAGCCCGCGCTCAATTCCATTGCTATACATGGCTCTAGGGTCGACCCTGACTCTATACCGATTTCTAGTCAAGGCTGGGGTGGGGGCTGCGGATCGCACCAATTCGAGCTTATAGCATCCTCAACAGAACGGGGGGCAACTGTGGCGGATGAATTAGTGGATATATTAGCGGAAGGTGCTGATGGGGGGCCTGTTGCGTAGTAGGTTGAGGGTTGGGGATCTATTATTGTAGACTTAACAGAACGGGGGGCGGCGGATGAATAAGGGGATATATTAGCGGGAGGTGCTGCTGGGGGGCTTGTTGCCTAAGAGGTTGAGGGTTGGGGATCTATTACCGCTGCAACAGGCGCGTATTTCGGGCGCTTTATACATGACGTGGGGTTCTCACACCTCCGCTTTGGACGTGCTACCGGTATCGCTGGTGAGTGTTCGTTGGCAGGGGAGGAGATCACAACTACACTGTCGTCGAGGTCATCCGTAATGTCAATGATGGGGTGCTCTACCTCATCGTCATTCACGGTTCTGTGGGAGAAGAAAGCAAAATATAAGGAACAGCACTCAAAATTTGTAATATTTTGTAAATGACCCACTTAGGAGTGTGACGTGTTAGAAATGGACTCTGTAGAAAAATTCAGATTCACGAGCCCATCCACATGTATTATATCTGGACCTACAGGATGTGGTAAAACTGTGTTTATGCTTAAAATCATTAAAGAAAAGGGAGAGATGTTCTCGAAATTTGTGCATAAAGTTATATGGTGCTATTCGAGGTATCAATCAGTGTTCAACGAGTACCAAGATGATATTTTGTTCCACAAAGGCGTATATGACGTTAATTCGTTAAAGGGAAATGAACATACAATCATTGTAATTGACGATCTCATGTTGGAGATGGATAAAACGTTTGCCGAGACATTTACAGTATTCTCCCACCATCTTAACATAAGCGTGTTCTTCATCAATCAGAATCTATTTTTCAAAAATAGATACATGCGCGATGTGTCGTTAAATACGCAATATCTAGTCTTATTCGCGCAACGTAGAGATGTATCACAAATTGGGGTATTAGCCAATCAAATGTTCCCGAATCAGCGTAAGGAGTTTTTGGAAGTTTATAAAGAAGCTACAAGCACGCGTTACGGATATTTGCTTTGCGACCTTCATCCGCGAAACACGTTTAGAGTGCTTCTGCGAACGAATATATTTCCAAACGAGCCTGAAACGGTGTATATTCCAGAATGACAAAGAGACTAAAGAAATACCGTGAATTAATAAAAATCTATCATCGACTGCCCCGGGCAATGCAGCAGATGTTTATTAAAAATATCGACGCCGACTTTTTAAAATGCATCTGTGAAATCTGTCTTAACGTTATAAATTGCAATGTATCAATGAAAACCCATCAGAAGGCTCGCCTACGCCGCTACAAGAACATAATACGTGCACTCGCTCGTAAAAGTCAAACTGGAGCGAAGAAAAAACGAATTATTGTACAAACAGGAGGATCATTTCTCCCATCTTATTTTCAGTTTTGGGTCCTTTACTGACTAGATTAATATAATGAAGAAAGTGGTAGTGATTCCCCACGAGGTGTACGCTTCACTGCAAAGGAATCCAGACACGGATCTAGATCCCCGTAAAAGCAGACTTAAAAGAATGGAAAGCGAATTGCTAGCTCTATTAAACAGTGAAAAAACACCTGATGAGAAAAGAATCTTATACCAAGAAGCTCTGCAGAAATTTCTTCACGAGTACGAAAATTATAAGAGCCCGACAGAGATTCCTGTGGTTATTAGGCACAGCACGGGGGACGATGGACATGGCGACATAGGATCTGAGCCCGACGATACAGCTGACCAACCAAAAAGATTAGCCACACAACATATCGAACATGTATTAAAAAGCACCCTTCCACATATATTGATGAGTAAAGGCTTAATTAAGTCTTTATAATCTATTGAATGAGGATCCAGCCATACAATGGACCGATACAGGCGAGCTCATTGTGGAAGGATCAAAGGTACAGGGATCGAATATCGTAGACATTGTCCATGATCTGGTGAGAAAGTGGGATAGGCCATCACCATCAGGATGGAAGCATATTAAAGCAAGACTACAACAAATAAATGTCCCTAAAACGTTGATAGGAAATCTGAACAGGTTAAAAGACTTGGAACATGCAACGCATGTGACACAATTGAAGACGCCGTCACCCCCGGTGGTAACACCTTTGAAGAGGAGAAAGAAGAGGTTAAACCAACCCTACCCACGTGCCTCTAAAATACGCAAATGGCTAACGTATTAACTAAACGCTATTATGACGTTTCTAACCCATCCTCTTACGGCGGCGTAGATAGACTGTACAGAAATGTTTACGGAGTAGGAAAAAAAGATGTTGAAAGATTTTTGAGGGAGCAGGACGCTTATACGCTTCATAAGCCTGTGAGAAAAAGGTTTAAAACAGCCAAGACAACGGCTTCCTCGATTGATTCTATTTGGCAAGCAGATTTAACAGATATGCAAAGATATTCTGTGTATAACGATGGTTACCGCTACATTCTATTCATAATAGACGTATTCTCTAGATATCTGTGGCTAGTTCCTCTGAAAAATAAATCACCTGAAACAGTTGCTAAAGCCACCAAAACGCTAATGTTAAAAGAAAACAGGGTTCCTGGCTATTTTTGTACGGATATGGGGAAGGAATTTATAGGCCGTGCTTTTCAGAACATGTTGACAGAGTTTAATATCAGCTATTACACAACCAATTCTATACATAAGGCTTCTTTAGCTGAAAGAGTTCAGCGCACCATAAAGGAACGCATGCACCGTTATTTTACACATAAAAACACATACAGATTTCTAGACATTCTGGAATCATTGGCAGCATCCTACAACCGTTCACACCATCGCACGATTGGGACAACACCTAACGAAGTTTTAGAAAGAGGTACGCTCCCGAGAAGAGATGGATCACCACCACCACCACACTCTGCGCGCTTCAAAATCAATGATTATGTAAGGCTGTCGCGTTCGGGGAATAAATTCGCGAAGGGTTTTGAGCAAGGATGGACACGCGAGATTTTTAAAGTTAGGGCTATGAGACCTAAAGGTGAGATAATGATGTATTACATTGAAGATTTGAATGGGGAAGAAATCTCAGGAGGTTTTTACCGCGAGGAATTGCAGAAAGTTGCGTTTAATTTAGAAAAAAATGTGTTTAAAATTGAGAAAATTTTAGGAAGCAAAGGTTCAGGAAAGAGAAAAATGTACCTGGTGAAATGGCTAGGGTACCCAGAAAGCTTCAACACCTATATAAAAGCTGATGCAATAATGAAGCTTAAATAGTATGCAACATGGCTCCTAACCATTTCTACGTCACACTCCCGTCCTCCTCGTCCCTGTCTGTACACCCTAACAACACACTAGCCAACTTTGTAACAGAGCTCCACAAGCACATTGAATTGGGTCGTGATTCGTATGAGGTGGGGATATGCGAAATTCAGCTGGACACCATCTTTTTAAATATTGAACATAAAGAGCCCGTTTTTACGATTCTTAGAGACATTGACGAGTGTGAAAAAGCTGGGGTAGCTATGGATGAAACTGCGTATCGCTCGGACTAAGGTTGCACGGTATTACAGTACAGAAGTAAGACTAGGACCGGGTCAATATGGTTCGGCCGAGGATGTTGTGAGAGGCTTAAACGTAAGTTTAAGAAACTCAAACCTTACGAATGATTTAGTATACGAAATCATAAACAACCCTGCACATACACTAATCCTAAAATCAAAGACTAACAGACGTATTAAAGACCATATAAAGTTCCAAATTCTAACCAATGGTCGATATAGCGCAGCCTTCCAAAGAGACACATTTCACGAGACACAGCATGACTTGTCCAGATTAATGTATCAGTTGAAGATGGAGAAATTGGCTGAAAGGTCCCCAGACATGTATATTTACAGTAATATAGTGGAGCACCAGTTTGTTGGGGATACCCAGGCGCGCCTGCTGCGCATTGCTCACATCCCCAACCATAGAGGAAGGAGTTTGAGTATTACATATGACAGACCCCATTATGTGAATGTCGCAACTAATTTAATAACCAATATCTCAATATATATAAGAACGATTGAGGGTGAAAACTTCCCATTCGGTAACGGGAGCTTAACAGTGAAGCTACACTTTCGACGCACTGAGTTATAATGGATAGAAAGCCTTTCACCGTCTATCGAGGGGTGAGATACCAGCGCGGAAGTGGACTTGGGTCCATTTTTTCATCCATACTACGTACGGCTGTTCCTTTGCTGAAGAGGGGGGCCAGATACCTTGGAAGGAAAGCGCTACAATCAGGTATTAACACTGCAGAAGACATATTGGCCGGGGCTAAACCTAAAGAAGCTCTAAAAAAACATTTAAAGCGTACACGGGACGAAATCATCAAAGATGCAAAGAGAAAATGCGTGGTGGCGGGAAGAAGAAGAGGGCTGCCCGGAAGAAGAAGGGGTCACGGTATTAAACGTAAAAGGCTATCAAAAAGAAGTGCTGTAAGCGAATGAAACCTATGGTTGACCACTTTTTTGACTGATATAAGCTAAGGACATTGATCTCATGAATCATAGTTTGTTTACCACTTGTCGAGAGAGGAGTCACTATTTCGCCATGGCACGCTTCATCCACCCATGTAGTTCACAATGCTGTAAATCGGAGCTGTCCCTTTTTGAGCTGCCTCCAACCCAAGTTTCTATTGAGCACAGTGACTTTATTACAATTAACCCTTTAAACACAATTAGTTCCCCGAGTGCACCTATAGAATTCGTGATACCCAGCTCAGGTCCTTACTTTTTTGATCCAAGCTGTGTGCACATGTACGCTAAGCTACGTATAGCCCATTCTGATGGAACGGTCTGCGATGACAAATATGCTGTATACCCTGAAACAAACTTTCTGCACTCCATATTCAACCAGTGTGACGTATATTTAAATCAGACCAACATATCGGCAGGCACGGGGTACTATCATCTACGAGCCTATCTGGAAAATGTCCTCAACTTTTCCAAAGAAGCGAAGGCTACCTTTTTAAGTGCCGAGGGATATTATCAAACTAAAGATGAAAGTAGTATAAAGGACAAATTTAAAAATTCTAAAAAGAAAATACACGAGTGTTTTGGACGGTTGCACACAGATTTCACTTTCTAGGAGAAGTTGCTTGTCAATGGGGTGGATATGAAAATAAAGCTCACCCGCACGAGTCCTGAGATCTGCTTAAATCTGGATGCTGATCAAGAGGAGGGTGCAAAGCCCGTTGTGGTTCACATTATGGACACATACCTCCGCGTACGGCGTGTGAAATTAAGTTCACCAAAACAACTAGAAATTGAGAAAAATTTACTAAACGCTACAGTGAAATATCCTATTAACAGAGTGCAAATCAAACTATATACGGTTCCTGCAGGGTTGGCATCGAAGCAGATAGAAAACATTGCCCTGGGAAATCTTCCTAAAAGGATATTAATCGGTATGCAGGACCATGCTTCGGTGAATGGAAAATATAAAAAGAGTGCCTTTAAATTCGAGAATTTCGGACTTAAAAATATAACTCTATACGTTAATGGCACTGCTTTGGGTGGAACAATGGGTACGGACTATTCATCAGACGCTGTGTTACCTCTTTGTGCCAGAGCCTATAGTAATCTGACCCATATTGCAGGTGATTGTGATGAGCTTGGTAATGGGGTAACGCAGGAAGAATTCATTGATCAATTTAACCTTTATCCATTTGACATTGCACCTGACTTATCTGCTAGCGTAAATACCCATTTAACCCCACAGCAGAGCGGAAACATCTCAGTGCGGCTCAGTGCGCCAAGCCTATAGACGCTCCTATTAGTGTACTAGTATATCTCGAATCGCAAGCCCTAATAGAAGTAGATAGATTTAGGAGCGTTATCACTGACTTTTAAAATGGATGCTAATACACTTCAGAAAGTAATGGAACGAGTCGCACGTTCCAAATTTATCGGAGTGTTTGCGAAGAATGAAACATTGAGTTTGCCAAGTACGCGAGAATGCGGTAGTCTTATTGTGAACACAGATGTCATCGGTAATGAAGGGATTCACTGGATCGCTGTCTATTTTAAAAATAGACAGCGCCTGTACTATTTTGATTCACTCGGTACTCAACCCTGGAGTGACCCTATTATTGTAAAATTTCTCGCTCAGTTACATATTCCCGAAGTTGTATGGAACCCATTTCGTATACAAGGATATTTTAGTAATGTTTGCGGAATGTACTGCGTCTCATTTCTCACGCATATGTCATGTGATAAAGAATTTATAAATTTTTTAAATTTATTTGACCCGTGTCACACTCGCCGAAACGATGAAATGGTATGCAGACAGATAAAAATCCGTTTTCCAATTGTACGTACTCGTTGTATAGTATAATGTTTTTGTTCGTATATTTGTAACGATATATTCTGTAGTTGGTTATTGTACTGATTTCTTTCATTTAATAAATTTATGAAAATATATTGTGTCTTCTTACCCCAAAAAGATCGAAAAACACTTACATTATTTCGGTGTGACATTGCTGACTGATCAGTATACTCTCCGTATTCATGACACGAGATTCTTCAAAAGATTGTATAACACGTGTCAAATCCTCATCGGACCTTAAAGGAATAATGTTCATTCTTTTAAAACATATACAGAGTATACAGACAGATCCCCATTATGTGAAGATATCTTTGGTTCATTTAAGAGGAATAACATTGATTACCATAAAAATTTCGATTTTAGCATAATGGGGATGAGGTAAAACCAAATAACATTGATTGCCATAAAAAAAAATTCGATTTTTGGTGAGTATCTAAATGAAATATTTGACGAGATACAACAACCCATCCATATATATAAATCGAATTATAGACACTTACATTTCTATGGTAGTCCCTTGCGTCGGATTGTAAGGAGCGTCACTGCAAATATCTTCAACGGTTTGCGTTGGAAATAATTCATCACGGTCAATCGCGTTAAAAAGACTAATTGTCGTTAATGCTGCAGTGTCACTTTCTTCATACAAATCTGGGGAGACGTACAGGTCCATGGTGGAGGGAATGATTATTCACTGACGCGAAAATAGCTACTGTTACTCCAATTGAAAAATATCCCTTTTATATGCACAATCGCCAAGCTCCGCCCCAAAAGACCAGATGTTCGTCGTGATTGGCTGCGGTGTAGCTGGGTGGAGCTATGATGTGTACCAATCCGCTATAACGGGTCCGGACGAGTAATTGCATCTTTATATTTTCACTAATAGATTTAATGCTCGTATTACTCCTTTGAAAATTATTTGGTGATTCTTATAGAACTTTTGATACTGATTCCAAATATGGTTTCAGAATGTTTCTATCACCCATAGTTTTCGAGAAAATAATATTTCCATTTACTCAGAGTTTCCCGCATCATTAGTCACTAATGTAATCGAGAGGATATAAAGAAATATATCCTAATTATATTTTTAAAAGAGCATTCGGTTTCAACGTTAAACTGGGTCTGAGGTGGAGTGAAAACCTTTCCAATTCGGCGAGAAATTACGCTAGGGTACAACATTTCTGGAAAACTAATTGGTGATTCTTATAGAACTTTTGATACTGATTCCAAATATGGTTTCAGAATTTTTCTATCACCCATAGTTTTCGAGAAAATAATATTTCCATTTACTCAGAGTTTCCCCTTATAGACAATGCAGGTCCTGTACACAATTGTTTGAACACAATTGTTCGAAAACCATAGTTCGAAAAACAAAAAGTATTAAAAAACATTAAAAGTTAAAAATCTTTATTCATACGTTATTCAAAGTTAAAAATCTTTATTAATAAAACAGGATAGAAGCATATGAAAGTCAAGGTAAACTATAGTTGCAAATTATGGTTAGGTTAGGTTAGGTTAGGTCTCTTACATATAAAAACCCATTCACTAAGAGCATTGGCTTTCCTTTCTCACTAGAAACAAACTCTGCCATTTTAAGGGTGGTTTAACTGCAGCACTATAAATGTTATAGTTTAAATGAAGAGGCTAACCTTCTTATTTACATCTTCGTATTTGCGTCTTGGCAACTAAGATTTTATTTAGTTGGTTGTTCATTCGAACAATTATAACGTCGAATAATTGTTGCTTCGAACAACTGTTTTTCGAACTATGGTTTTCGAAGAATTGTGTTAGAACAATTGTGTTAGAACAATTGTGTTCGAACAATTGTGCTCGAAGAATTGTGTTCGAAGAATTGTGTTCGAACAATCGTCCGTAATTCGATTATTATTTATTATAATTGTGGGTATAGTTAACCTGAAAAAAAGAATAAATTTAAATTAGTACACTTAATTTAAAATAATATTTTGGGAAAACTGAGTAAATGGAAATATTATTTTCTCGAAAACTATGGGTGATAGAAAAATTCTAGGTTACGTGAATGGAATTTGCTGGCAAAAGATACAAGCATATTCCGTTATTTGAACAAAACTCTCTCTCTCTCTATATATATATATATATATATATATATATATATATATATAATTGTGGGCATATCTAAGAAATGGAGTCGAGAGAGGATTTGATCAAACTGTCTGGGAGAAAGGTAATTATGGTCAGAAAAAAAATCGCCTCTGGCAATAGGTGAACCGATTTGACCCAGATTGTCGGTATCCCTTTCCTCGTGTGCGTGTGTGTGTGTGTGTGTGTGTGTGTGTGTGTGTATAGATTTGAGAATACGATCGTGTGTTTTGGTTAATTTAAATTGATTAATTTCTTTAGAATTCGTTTTTTTGCAATTTTCTTCGTTTCTTCTTTCGTTTTTCGGTATTTAAATAGGAAATAAATGATTTATTGGAACGTGTGTTTAAATGAATCTTCCAATTGATTAACTATATAAATATATTGTGGTATTTTATATGGTTGAATCTTCCAATTGATTAACTATATAAATATATTGTGGTATTTTGATTAATATATGTTTCTTCGTAAGCGCATTGAGAATGTGTTTCATTGTAGAAGTAATTTAGATTTCGGTTTTTTCAATTTTCTTCGCAGGGGATTGGGGGGGAATGAGACCCGACCCCGTTATAGCGGATTGTGTTTTGGCTAATTTCAATTGATTAATTTCTTTAAATTTCGTTTTTTTCAATTTTCTTCGCAGGGGATTGGGGGTGAATGAGGCTCGTGTGTTTCATAAATTTTCATTTCGTTTGGAGTGAAGGGAGACTTATCAGGGATTGGGGGCAGGCACGTGCACAGGGGGGGGCTTGGGGTGCTTGAGCCCATGCCCTTTTTCTTCTTCATATCAAAAGTGCCCTTTTAGTCAAAATTCATAAATATATTGATTCGACATAAATTTGAATTAATTAGTTATATTTTTATTTAGTTACTGCTACTTCAACAGATTTTCAAAACTGGAATTACTTTGATCTATGATTTTTTTATTAGAATAATAAACTTAACATACCGTTACTATTATTTTGTCAATCAGGGAGGGCGTCCCTAGTGGTAACACTGACTGCAGCTGTTCACTGTTGATCGCGTCTCTCGGGTATGTGGGTGTATTGTTTACTGTTTGTTTATTTTACGTTAACCTAAGCTAACTAGTGATTTCTCACTGATAATTATGGTAAGTTGGAATCCAAAGCAGTGTGACATTACTCCAAAAAAAATTGTATGACATTACTCGTAAAGTTGGTAAAAACGTCCACGTCCCCTACTAGGCTAGGCCCATCAGTACACCAGTGTGTCAAACGATGGATTTTGGGTTTTAGTACTGGCATGAATTTCATTAAATTAATAAATGATTTATTAAACAACATATCATAACCTTTTCATTTTTAATATGAAATTGATTTTTAAAAACAATACAATTTTCATTAAAAGTGAATAAAAATACCGAGATTATTTATTATAAAACGATGCAATAAAACGATGCAATCTTGCAATAAAAACATGCCTTTTTACAACAAATTTTCATTTATTTTCTTTAATCAGCTTTATATACAAAAATAATGCATTGAATTTAATGGAATTTAAGAATATTTACCACATACAATTTTAAAATTTTTCTTTGTGTGTATACATATATATAGCCTATATGGCATCGCGGATTTCATTTTTAAAACTGTTAGGGGAGTGCCCTTTTTTCAACTGAGCCCCTGTCCTTCTGAAAGTCTGTGCACGTCACTGATTGGGGGGAAGGTCTCTCAACCAGCAGGTGTTCTTCGAAACCGACCCCGTTATAGCGGATTGTGTTTTGGCTAATTTCAGTTGATTAATTTCTTTAAATTTCGTTTTTTTCAATTTTCTTCGCAGGGGATTGGGGGTGAATGAGGCTCGTGTGTTTCATAAATTTTCATTTCGTTTCGTTATTCGTGACTTAAATATTTATAATGAAAATTAAGTGTGTAAAAATTATTTATTTAATAAACAGAATTTAATTGGATTCATCTACCGTCATATAAATATATATATTGTGGTACACTATTTAAATAGATGATTAATATATGGTTTTTGCTATCTGGAATACATGCCGCTATCTGGCAACTGAATACATGGCGCTATCTGGCAACTCAGCCAGAATAGAGGTTTCTAAAAGACCGAGAGACGACTGACGGAGTCATTACAAGCTCGGCTCCCAGCCGAGCAAGGACCTCTGGTCCTTCTCTTTCTGGCCCTTTGGGAAAACCCCTTAGAGGCCTCTTAGGTTAGGTAAACGAAAATAGCTTGGGGGAGAACTCCGCCTCCAAGTTGCATGCCTTGCAATCAAAGGCAACTACTCTCTCTCTCCTGCAGGTGTACCCCTACCCCCCCTTGGCTCAGCCAACTGGCTGATTAGGAGCCTATAAAAAACGCCTACTCGGCTGAAGTCTTAATATGCACTTGGCTCCTGCCAGGTGAAACACCTCTCCTCCTTTCTCTCCTTTCTGGCCCTTTGGGGGGAATAGCTTGGGGGAGAACTCCGCCTCCAAGTTGCATGCCCCTTGCAACCCCGGTTGGCGACAAAGGCCAGTACTCTTTTTTTTCTTTTTTTTGCAACACCCACACCCCACACCCTTTGCAACAACCCCCACCCCCTTTTCTCCTCTGGAAGCCCAGAAAACTGTAGTCTACCTCCTACTCTCAATAAATCCTGATCCAAAAACACATCCAAACCCTTGAGCGCAGAATGTGTTGGTAGAACCTGTAATGGATGGCTGGTGAGCAATTCCCGCTCTTCACCAAATTTTTCCTTCTGCGCATATACCACCCAGTATTTCCTGGCTTGCTGAATCTCATTACTGTTCAGAATTCCTTCCCTTCTTGTTTCTCCCTTAATGTTGTTGGTAAATCTATATATCCATGCTGTCGCTCTTAACAATCTTTTCAGACTGCTAATGTCCTCAAGCCTCAATATGGGGTCCTGCTGCAAACTTGACAACTGTTCACAGCGCATTTTCTCACCTCACTCACCCATGCTTCTTCAGCCTGGCATTCTCCTACAATAGGCTGATTAGAAGGCCAGTTTTCACTTCAAGTTTTAGCCACTCTGGCCCATTCCACCACAAACTTGATTGTGAAAGATCTTTCACCGAAATTCCTCGTGTTGGTAAATCAGCGGGGTTTTGGATGCCTGGACAATGCTTCCATTGCTTGGGATCTGTGTGCGCTTGAATTTCCTCCACCCTATTGGCAACAAATGGTTTCCATTTCCTTGCCTGACTTCTTAAACCAGTGCCAAACTATAGTGGAGTCTGTCCAATAATAGCTTGGAATTTCATAGAGGGCCAAAGACTTTCGCACTGTAATTGCAAGCCGACTAGCCAATAACGGCACCCATCAATTCCAACCTTGGAACAGAAAGCCTTTTCAAAGGTGCTACTCTACTCTTTGCAGCAACCAACCTGCAACTTACTTCCTCTTGCAATGCGCCTCTTATATAAATACAAGTTGCATAGGCTTCCTCACTTGCATTACAAAAGATGTGCAGCTCCAAATTGTCTGGACTATTGTTCAACTCTCCAAAGTACCATCTTGGGATTTCAATGTCTCCAAGATGTGCCAATTCTTTGAACCAATATTTCCACCTTACCACCATATGATCAGGTAACTCTTGGTCCCAACCAAGTCCAATTTCCCAGAGGCTCTGAAACCAAGTTTTTTTACTTTATCACAAATGGAGCCAGGAATCCAAGAGGATCAGAGACCTTTGAAGCCAAACTAAGAGCTGTACGTTTTGTCCACCTTGTCTCATTCTCAGCCAGCTCTACTAAAGATTTCCCATTGAAGGTAAACAAATCATCATCTTGCTGCCAAACGATGCCTAGCACCTTTGCGTCTATTGCCCACAACTCCTTAATACCAGAATCCTCAATACTTTCTGCTGCATCAGGTACTACAGAGGAATGACTCATAAACTTGTAATTGCGAATGATTGGTCTGCCATTTTCTGAGCTCCATGCCAGCCTCCCTCATTATAGCTCTAGCCTCCATGAATATCTGTTTAGCCATTTCTGTATTATCCACGGAACATAGCAAATCATAAACATAAAATTTTTTCCTTATGTGTTCAATAGTGTTAGGATAGACTTCAGAATATTTCTTAAAATGGTACTGCATAGTAGCTGCCAACAGAAATGGACTAGAGCTGAGGCCAAACAAACTGACTTCATTCTATATGCTTGAACCTTAGGTTCATTTTCCAACAAGTCTTTCGTATCCACCACAGATACCTTACTGCATCTCTGTCCTTGGTTTTAACTTTATCCGCAAAAAGGCTTGCTTCACATCTGCAGTCAATGCTACTCTACCAAACCTGAATCTCAGTAACAAGGAAAATAAATCTGCATTTAAATTGGCCCAGCATCCAAACAGTCATTCAAGGACACCACCTTTGTCCTTGGCTGAGCCATCAAAAACTACCCTCAGTTTGGTGGTAGTTTTGTCTCGCCGTACCACTGCATGGTGTGGCAGATAATGTGCCTCCTGGCTCACCAGCTCACCTTGCACCCTTTCAGCATAGCCCTCCCTTACATAACTTAGGATGGCCTCATCGTATTCAATTAACAACTCCTCATTTTTTCTTAGCCTGTACAATGAAGTCTCCAACCTCCGATTAGCTAGCTGAAGGTTTGAACCGGGTTTGCAAGAATCCTTCCATGGTAGGCCAACTTCATAGCAACCATCTCTAAACCCAATCCCTTTTTCAAATTGCTCTAAAACATCATTGTTCACTGTACTTGCCTGGTTGTCCTTTATACCAATAGATTCAAGTTCCCAAAACGCTTTCAAATGCCTTTCCAGACCATGGCTGTTCTCCTCAATCTTAACAAAAAGAGCCTTAACTTCCATTTCATTGCAATAACTACCCATGTAGCATCCAGCCTAGCTTACTTTCAACAGCTACCGGGCCTTGAGATGTACGGGACAAATTACCAGTGATGAAGTCCCAATAATAGTCAGCTCCAATCAAAAGACTAATATCTTCTGTTCCCTCATACTTATATTGCCAAATTAATCCTTTAACTTGCAATTCTTGGACACATGCCATATCTAAACAAGTAGTGACTGGAGCACAAAGTTCCTCAATCTCTACAGCTTGGACCGTGATAGTGGGACTTTGCGGTAACAACCCTTTAACCAGAATTCTACCTTCTTAAATTTGGTTCGGTTTGAACGGAACCCCAAACCCAGAAATTCTTAAATTTTCCCTCTTAAGTTCTTTAAACTTCAATTTTCTGGAAATTCTGGTCTTAATAAAACTACACTGGCTACCACTCTCAAACAACACTCTTACAGTAGCTTTCCCTCATTCCAATTAATAAGGCTGCAGTTGTTTGCAATAATCCCCCTTTACTTTTACTCCCTTGCATAGCAGTGGCATGTGCCACTGATGTCTCTACTTCTGGGGTAGGCCTACTAAGAGTGTTTTCACACAATAATGGCTGATGCCTACCATGACATTTTTTGCACAAAATTTTAAACTTACAAAACCTTGCTCTATGACCTTTCAAAAAACATTTAAAACATGCTGTGGATTAGTTACCCTGTCCTTTCTCTCCTCAAAGGGTAAGGCCTCAGCACTTCACATTTATATGACTTGTGGTTGCCTTCGCAAAATATGCATTCCTTGATTCCCTTTAATTTTTCTCAGAGGAGGCATGTAGAGCTGACACTGTACCTGGGCTATTCCTTTTTGTGGAAACTTTGGTGCTGTGCCTGCCTTTGTCCCCTTGTTTACCATCCCACTGTGCAAACTCAACTCCCTCTCGTCTTGCTAATTCTGTGCCTAAAAGACTTAACATCTGCTGAAGGGGATGTACACATGTTCTGCAGAGTGTCCCCTACTTAATTCAAGCAAAATTGAGCTAGGCAATTTAGACTCCAGTGTAGGAACCAACATTATACCATACTTTTCCATTCCTACACCCAAGTTGTCCAGGGACCTAGTTCTAATTTCAAATTCATCATATAACTGCCGTAACTCCTTGACACTATTAGGATTATTAACAGGAGGTATAGCTAAAAGTGCACGGAGGTGGCTTTTAATTAAGATCTCTGGCTTACCAAACCGTTTCTTTAATATATCCCAAGCCACATTATAATTAGCCTCTGTTAATGCTAATCCTGCTATAGTCTTTGCTGCCTCCCATTCCAAGAGGGACCGCAAATAATTAAACTTCTCCACGGCACTTAACACTTGACTAGAATGAACTGCTGATTGAAAACTGTCTGCCCATCCTTGCCATTCCTGAATACTCCCAGAAAATGTTTTGAGTACAAGCCTCGGTAATTGAACTACAGATCTGTTAACCTTAACTTCACAAGCATCATTTGTTGAGTGTTGTGTTTCATTATTAGACCTGGTCTCTAACTGTACTGAGCTGCTAAACTCTTTTGCTCGGAGGCCTACGTTAATCATATCATCAATAATCTCTTCAAAGTAAATTATGTTATTTTCTATTTCTTCCTCTTCTATAAGAGCCTCAATTTTAACATTTACCTCACTTAGAGCAACCTTTTTAGTTTCTAATATGGAAAGCTGCGCAGTCACTAAGCGTAAATCCTCTTGCTCTATGGCAGAATCTATAGTGGCAATGACCTTTGTAATTAGACCTTTGTAGGCGCTTCTCCTTTTTATAAATTTGTTCAATTCAGATGCACTCATCTTCAATGTAAACAACCTTGGGCTCAATACCAAATGAGCTGAATTGGCAGAAATACTTAACCAAACTGATCAAACGCAAATTTTACTTTCAAATAAACTGAATTGCTGGGTGGGGTACTAACCAAACACCAGTATGGAATACCAAATTTTCCACCCCAGGACCTTAATTCAATAATGACCCAAAATTAACCAAACCGGAAAAAATGTAGGCCAAAAACGACAGACGACTGGCCAAGTTTCGCAATTGGGCGACCAAACTTTACCCTGGGACCTTAATTCAATAATAACCCAAAATTAACCAAACCGGAAAAAATGTAGACCAAAAACGACAGACGACTGGCCAAGTTTCGCAATTGGGCGACCAAACTTTACCCTGGGACCTTAATTCAATAATAACCCAAAATTAACCAAACCGGAAAAAATGTAGGCCAAAAACGACAGACGACTGGCCAAGTTCGCAATTGGGCGACCAAACTTTCAATAACCCAAAATTAACCAAACCGGAAAAAATGTAGGCCAAAAACGACAGACGACTGGCCAAGTTTCGCAATTGGGCGACCAAACTTTTTACCCTGGGACATTAACTCAATAATACTCAACCCGTCTAGGCCTAACTTGGGATACAATTTGCACAATCAGAACTTTGCCGAAAAATAGTCACTGACTCAGTCTTGGGGTAGAATCCGGTTCTGAAGGACCATGTTATTTTATTTATTTGTCGGGTTCAAAATCCCAGCTGAGCCGTGAACGGCCAAATTCTAAAGGGCAAGTTCTACCTAAAGCCCAAGTTAAGCTAAATTAAAACTTACGGATTTGAGATCCTATTAGGTCCTACCTCAGGGTAACCTCAGGGTTGCTGACTCGATGCGGGCCTACCTTAGACCTTAATTACATGAACTTAAAGTAAACAAAAAGGGTACTATTTGTGGTCTTCTTTCTGAACCTTGCAACAACAACGCAACCTGGACTATTGCACGATGCAACAATCATGTATCTAAACAACCAAACTGAATTGCAAGAGAGCTCTCTATCAGACCACACCTTTACGTACGACCTTCCACAAACGAGTAGGAAAGACGCGCAGCGTCCCAAAATGATGCCAACAGTGTGACCAAACAATGATGCCACAAGAGCTCAAAAATGCTAGCTCTAAATTAAGTTAATTTTTCACTAACCTTACAATTATGAGATGGATATATATACACCTTAACTTAATATATATACAAGCAATGCTGCATCAATCAGCTTAGTCATCGTATCGCCTTGGGACAACAATGGTTCTTCCTCTTCTAGATTTTCTAACAGATATAGTTGCTATCACTGAAACGTGGTTAAATACCGTGATTCGGGACTTGTTGGGGGGAACTTGATATACCGGGTTTTAAACTCTCTACTAATGATAGGTTACATAGGTTTGGTGGAGGCGTTTTGCTGTACATTCGTAATTCCCTTAGTTATCGAGGTTGTTAGATTTTCCGGCAGCAATTAATGCGATATGTGTTGAAGTTAGGGCGCGCAGTATTAGTTTTAATTTTGTTGTTTATAGAGCTCCCGTTCAACCCCTCGATACAGATACTAGATTTTACTCACTTGGTAATTTTATTGAAAATCGGAATAGTATAATTGTCGGAGACTTTAACTGCCCTAATGTTAATTACGAGAATTTTACTGGTAATGAGGAGGGTTTGAGATTGGTTGAGTTTATGGACGATAACTTTTTACGACAGATACTGTAGTTACCGAACCAACGCGCGGTGACAATATTTTAGATTTGGTGATGACGAACGGCGAGAATATAGTCGAAGGTTTAGAAGTAGGCGAGAGTTTAGGATGTAGTGATCATCAAATTCTTAGGTTTAAGTTAGCGATAAAAAACACAGGATAGTAACGTAATAGAAGTCCCTGATTTTCGTATTGCTTATTTTGGTAGTTTTGCGGATAGGATGAGAGTAGTGGACTGGGATAACTTATTTATGGGCAATGAGACAAATTTGCATTGGGTGGCGTTTAAAGGAAGTTTTAGGAATATTGAAAGGGAGTTTATTCCTCGTAGGCCCAAGCGCGCTAGAAATCGTGGTAGGCCGAAGTGGTGGACTAGGGAAATAGGCGAGTTCATAAACGAGCGTAATAGGGCGTATAGACTTAATAAGCGCAATGGCACGTCAGCTAACTTTAATATATATATCGAGCTTAGACGTCAGGTCAAAAGATCAGTTAGGAATGCCAAGCGTAATTTAGAGATACTTATAGATGCGGATCGTAAACATAATCCAAAAAAGTTTTTTTGAATACGTTAATAATCGTAAGCCGGTAAAAGATAACATAGGGCCTCTAGTGGATGTTAATGGCGCTTTGGCTTCTGACGCTCAGGCGGGTATTTTCAATAACTTCTTTGCGACAGTTTTTACCGTAGAAGACGTAAATAATGTCCCCGACGTGGACGATATCGTTCCATTTAGTAGCGAGACTATTTTGGATGAAATAACTGTTTACGAGGCTGAGATTGCGCATTATATCGATAGGCTAAAAGTTAACAAGGCTCCAGGCCCTGACGCTTTTTATCCCAGACATTTGAATGATTTGAAAGACGTTATCGTAGGCACCTTAAACGAAGATTTTTAATCAGTCATTCGAAACGGGGATTATTCCTGAAGACTTCAAATTGGCTAACGTCACGCCTATTTTTAAAAAAGGCAGTAGCTATAATTGCAGTAGCTAGCAATTATAGGCCCGTTAGCTTAACGTCAATTGTCGGTGAACTTTTGGAATCCGTAGTTAGAGATCGTATCATCGATCACTTAGAAAGTAGAGATTTGATTAATAGTAGTCAGCATGGATTTCGACGCCATAGGTCTTGTTTAACTAATTTGTTAGAATTTTTTAATGAAATAGTGCGCGAATACGATAGGCATAGAGCAGCTGACGTTATTTATTTAGATTTTCAAAAAGGCGTTCGATACAGTTCCGCATAGGAGACTAATTGCGAAGGTCAAAGCGCACGGTATACGCGGTCAGGTAGCTAACTGGTTAGAAGAATGGCTTCGTGCTAGGAGACAGAGGGTCGTAGTTAATGGTAGTGAATCGGGGTGGTTAGATGTAGGTAGCGGTGTCCCAAAGGGTTCAATGTTAGGCCCATTGCTATTCGTAATTTACATTAACGACATAGATGTAGGATTGACTAGTAACGTCAAAATTCGCGGACGATACTAAAATAGGCGGTAAGGTTGTTAACGAGGACGCTAGTAATAGGCTCCAAGATGATGTAAATAGGATTATGGAGTGGACAGATAAGTGGCAGATGCAATTTAACGTAGATAAATGTAAAGTTTTGCATATAGGTTCTCGCAACAATAATTACACGTACACGATGGGTGATAGGGAATTAGCGAGCGTTGACGAGGAAGTAGATTTAGGCGTACGTGTAACTAAGGATTTAAAGGTTAGGACCAGTGCCTGGAGTATTGCGCAGAAGCTAATGGGATGTTAGGCTTCAGAGCGCGTAATTTCGAACTTAAATCTAGGGATGTTATATTGCGCCTTTACAAGTCCCTAGTCAGGCCTCATTTAGAATATGCCGTTCAGTTTTGGTGCCCGTATTTACGCGAGGATGTTGATAGGTTAGAAAGGGTTCAACGTCGTGCCTCGAAACTAATTCCGTCATTGCGCAACAAGCCTTATGAAGATAGGATTAAAATGTTAGACCTGTATTCACTCGAAACTAGGAGATTAAGGGGGGAGCTTATTGAAATTTTCAAAATCGTTAATAACATCGATAACATAAATTTTGACAAATTGTTCACTTTCGATAATAGTAATACTCGCAATAATGGATTTAAGTTGCGTGGCAGACGTTTCATTACTAATATCGCTAAAAACTTCTTTACGTTTAAAGTAATTGATAAATGGAATAATCTTCCAGCGTCAGTCGTTCATTCTACCAGCGTTAATATGTTTAAGAACCGTTTAGATAGACATTTTAAAAATATTAACGTTGTTTAAAATAAAAAACAATTGGTCACAGGAGCTCTGGGGGTGGTGGTCGAGGATGAGTCTGTTGACGATTAATGCCAGCTTTGACATGCCGGCGTGTGATGCCAGCAATGAAAAAAAAAAAAAATTCGACTAACACGAACGTAGATGTAGCTCGTAGCGTAAACTAACCCACTTTTTGTTTAACTTTACCTACTTCCCCCCCCCCCTTATCTCCTTACTTTGCATGTCTGTAACTCTTTCTTGCATGTTTGTAGTTTGCATGGTATGACAGTGTAATGAGTCTTTACTAATTATTGTTTTCTGTGTAACAAGTCTTTACTAATTATTGTTTTCTGTGTTTCAGATCTATGCTATGTTTATGTTGAATAAAGCCTCAAATTGGCCTTTACTTTATCTTTAGCCCGCTAACAAACGCGGCACCACAATTTATTCAACATTTCAATCAGCCATTCAGTCGGCCTTTCAGATACAGCAAGCAAATATTCATCCAGTAATCTTACTATATCATGGAGAAGGTGATTCGCCCGGATAAATTTATTACTTCTCCGAATTCTCCCCAAGCTGGGAAACTATGGAAATTATGGTCGCGCGGATTCAAATATTTCTTGAGTACTATCGCCGAACACAACCCCAATAAATTGGAGGTTCTATTCATACATATCGGCCCCGATGTCGCTGATATCATTCAAGACTGCTCTACTTATGAGGATGCCATGGCAGCCTTAGAGGCCACCTACGTCAAGAAGCCAAACGAGGTATGCGCTCGCCACCTGTTGTCCACCCGTCACCAAAAGCCCGAGGAAACCCTCGATGAGTACTTGCAAATTCTTCAACAACTAGCCAATGACTGCAACTTCAAATCGGTTTCCGCCGACGAAAACAGGAGTTCATCTGTGAGAGACGCTTTCATCCGAGGAATTAGAGATAGCGCCATCCGTACCCGCTTACTCGAAAATGACACACTCTCACTGGAAAAGGCTATCGTCCAGGCTCGAACATTAGATCAGGCCCAGAAAAACTCAGAATCGTACCTCACTCATTACGGTGCTGTTGCAGCCACTGGCTCTCGCCACGAACCGTCGCCGACTACTGACTCTGCCCGGCCTGCCTGCGTCCAAGAAGACGATCTCCCAAACTCTTCAGCCGCTACGAATTTCGACAACAAAGCCGCTCTGTGCTTCTTCTGCGGGTCTCGACGCCACCCACGAAGCAGGTGTCCAGCAAAGGATTCTATCTGTGCGAAATGTGAAAAGACCGGCCACTGGGCCAAAGTCTGCCGCTCAAGTACTTCCTCGGCACGTCAAAAACAGGATAAAACCACAGCGTCTCATTCAGCCGCAGCATTAGCGACCATTAGTACCACTCTATCGTGTAGCTCCTCCATGCCTACCAACTCAACAGTCGATATCCTCGTCAACGGCCGTTCGTGTCTCGCCTTGTTGGATACTGGCAGCTCGGACAACTTCATTCGTGAGGATCTAGCCAAACACTTAGAGCTGCCCATTCTTCCGCACTCGGGCGTCGTATCAATGGCTTCGCCTAATCTATCCGCAGCCATCTCAGGTCGATGTACAGTGAAGGTTACGATGGGAGACCGCGACTACGAAAAGCTCGAACTATCCGTCTTGTCGGATCTGTGCGCTGACATAATACTCGGTACCCCATTCTTAATCAGACACAAGGAATTGAACATCAATTTCGGAGGTCCGGAGCCAGCACTCCATATATGCGGCCTTACTCGATCAAGAATTTCAGCCCCACCACTATTCGGCAACTTAACTGCCGATTGTCGTCCCATCGCCACGAAGTCCAGACGATTTTGCTCTGAGGACAAAATTTTCATTGGGAAAGAAATCGAAAAGCTACTCAGGGATGAGATAATTGAACCCAGTAACTCACCCTGGCGTGCTCAAGTAGTCATCACATCTACCGAAACAAAAAAAAAACGCATGGTAATCGATTTCTCTCAAACCGTCAACCGATTTACCATGCTAGATGCATATCCTCTTCCGCGAATCGATGATATAGCCAACAAAGTCTCACAACACAAATACTACAGCGTAATTGATCTGTCAAGCGCATACTACCAGGTAGAAATCGATCCGTCTGAACGACCTTTCACAGCATTCGAGGCTGACGGAAATCTATACCAATTCAGAAGGATCCCTATGGGAGTAACTAACGGAGCCGCGGCCTTCCAGCGCGTCATGAACGAATTCATATCCTCGAACAACTTATCATCAACATACGCCTACCTCGACGATCTCACCATCTGCGGAACCACTTGGGAAGAGCACGATGAGAACCTTCGACATTTCTGGGAAGCCGCTAAACGAGTAAATCTGAGTCTAAACAAGGAAAAATGCAAGCTTTCGATGACATCAGTGCACCTGCTCGGATATTCTATCTCTCATGGCGTATTGCGGCCCGATCCCGAACGCCTCCGGCCACTACAAGAACTTCAAACTCCTCGCAACAAGTCGTCTCTACAACGCGTAATCGGACTATTCGCATACTATGCTAAATGGATTCAGAACTATTCCCTCAAGATCAAACCTCTGCTCAACGTTTCATCATTCCCATTAACTCGCGAGGAAGTATCAACGATCCAAACACTCAAAGATGATATCTCGAAAGCTGTCGTCGGTTCAATCGATGAAGAACTGCCGTTCACTGTGGAGACGGACGCTTCCTCTTCAGCAATCGGAGCCACCCTCACCCAGAACGGCCGCCCGGTGGCGTTCTTTTCTCGCGCTCTGAATAACACAGAACGTCGCCATCACATCGTTGAAAAGGAGGCATACGCTGTAATCGAATCCATTCGCAAGTGGAAGCACTTCTTAGCTTATCGACACTTTACTGTCGTCACCGACCAGCGGAGCGTATCTTTCATGTTCGATGGAAAAGCTACTGGTCGTATTAAGAACGATAAGATTCTCCGTTGGCGTGTAGAACTAGCCGGCTACTCATTCACAATAAAATACAGACCGGGCCCCGAGAACCGAGCCGCAGACGCATTGTCGCGATCCTTTTGCGCTGCTACTCCAAGAATATCCCTCGCCCAGCTGCATGTTAATCTGATACACCCAGGAGTCCGCCGAATGACTCATTTTGTGAGAGCTAGGAACCTACCATTCTCAGTGGATGACATCAAACGAGTTACGTCGGAATGCCAAACATGCGCTAAATGTAAGCCACAGTACTATAAACCAGAAGTTAGTCACTTAATACGGGCCATGTCCCCGTTTGACCGACTTAACATCGACTTTAAAGGCCCGCTTCCGAGCGCAACTTCGCGACCTTACATCCTAACAGTAATCGACGAGTATTCACGCTTTCCTTTTGCCTTCCCGTGCCGTGATACGAACACGTCAACCGTTATCGCCCGTCTCACCGAGTTATTTTCTACCTTCGGAACTCCCTCTTACATCCACACAGATCGAGGGACATCGTTTATGTCTTCGGAACTAAAACTGTTCCTAACTAAACATGGTATCGCGACTAGTCGCACAACGCCGTATCACCCCCAAGGAAACGGGCAATGCGAACGTTACAATGGAATCATCATGAACACCATCAAACTAGCCATAGAAGATCGCGGGTTGCCGATGTCGCAATGGGAGTCCGTCCTACCAGACGCGCTGCACTCGATTAGATCGCTGCTGTGTACGGCCACGAACGAAACTCCTCACGAGCGTCTATTCACGCACCCGCGGCGTACTTCTACCGGTTCTGCACTACCGACGTGGCTGTCTTCTCCGGGAACTGTACTCCTTCGCCAATTCATTCGCCGATCCAAGAACGACCCCCTCGTCGAGGAAGTTGAGTTAATTGAGGCAAACCCCAACTACGCGTTTATACGGCATCCGAATGGGAGAGAAGATACCGTATCCATCAGGGACCTGGCACCGGCGGGACGTAGCAATACGGATGACACGAATCACTATGAACCCCCCGTACCCAGTCCGCCAATCAATTCCACCCCGCTAACGGACGACTCAGAACCCGCTGAGATCCGCCGACACACGGTCCCAACAGCTCCCGTCGAAGCGACTCCAGTCGAAGTCGAGAGAGGCCCACCTGTGTCAGTAACCTCCGAGACGAGTCCCCCTCTGAGAAGAAGCACTCGAATCAGATACCCAGCTCAACGCCTAAACTTGTAGACTCTTCTTTCTTCCAAAATATCTTGAACTTGTCGTTTTGTTTCTTACCGTGCAATGTATCAAGTATTATAAAAGAAGAGAGGAATGTAATGAGTCTTTACTAATTATTGTTTTCTGTGTAACAAGTCTTTACTAATTATTGTTTTCTGTGTTTCAGATCTATGCTATGTTTATGTTGAATAAAGCCTCAAATTGGCCTTTATTTTATCTCTAGCCCGCTAACAAACGCGGCACCACAGACAGTGAGTTAATACTGTGTTGCATGGTTTGTAAGCGTCCTTATTTTACTTCTTTTCATCTTTCACCCCTCTCCTATTCTCTCCGACTGTTTTTCTGACTTGTCGGCAGTGGCCGGCGGATGATGGTGAGTCTTTTTTCTCTTTCTGAATGAATGTTAACCCACGAGTGATAGGTGTTGCTCCTTACTTAACCCCTTATTCTCTTCTCTTAACCCTCTACTCTTTCCTTTCTCTCGGGCTAACCTTAGAGTAGATCTTAGGGTCTTTGTTAGCCTTAGCTTCTGTAGATCTGTAGATCTATATGGAGTGGGCCAATTTTATTTTTCACTCTACTTTTCAAATAGAAGTGACTGAAAAACTTCTGATGATTGTTTTTTGAATTCTTGGCTAGGCTTTTTTCCAGGTTTCGTTTGCTATCTCTGATTGCTTTCTTGCAAATGCTTGTTTTACTTTTATATATTTCGGAGTCTGTGCCATTTTTAGTTCTTTTTAATTTATGAAATGCTTTTGTTTTTCTCTGGTTGCTCTTTTTACATTGCAATTTATCTAAGGTTGTTTTTTATTTTTTCCAGTTCTGATTTTATACTGTGGGATATGCTTCCTTTGTGTGTGCATTATTTTACGTTTAATTTTTCCCCACATACTAGTTACTGTCTGTTCAGGCTGTAGAATATCTGTCCAGCTTATTAGACACAGACCATTTACTAGTCCATTTGTATTTCCTCTTTTAAAATCTGGGATTTCTATTTTATTTTCACTAGGTCTTGAATTACAACCAATATTAAACCGAAGGATACAATGATCACCTGAACCTAGTGTTTCTGGAACTGAGATATCCTGGAAGGTATCTGGATTATTTGTTAGAAATAAATCTAGAATGGCATCGGCCCTGGTTGGCTCCTTTACTAACTGGGTTAAACCGTTTTCACTTATACAGTCAAAGAATCTCTCATTACTTTCTGGTGTTTGTAATATTTCCCGTTCTATATGCCTATAATTGAAAGCTCCAACAATAATAATATTGCTTGTCATTGCTTTATTTATTTCATCAATAAGTTTATTTTCTACATACTTATTTTCTTCTCTACTTTTGGGGATTCCTTCAATTGAACATCCCTCAGGTGGTCTATAGATACCCCTATCCTGATTTTCTGCCATTTTTATGCCCAATATCTATCCATATAGATTCAACTATTTCTTCTTTAACGGAGGTAACTTCAACTGGATTCAGATTTGTCTTGGCATAATAAATACTCCACCACCTTCTGAATATTTACGTTCATAATAAAAAAAGCTCATAGCCATCAATTTCATAAGTAATGGTATTATCTCTTTCACTAAATGGACTATTTGGTATCGTACTGAATTTTGTCCAAATTTCAGTGACAATCATAACATTAGGATTTTCAAAACCTATGTATACCTTGAATTCATTTATTTTATCTTGGATACTTCTTGCATTTACATAGAAAAATGACAAAGAATCCTTGGAATATTTTGCTTGTAATTTAGTCTGGTTCTTGTTCTGTGATGGTATATTATTTGCATCTCTTTTACTTTCTTTGTTGACCTTTTTCTTTTGAGTTTTAATTATATTTTTTATTAGTTTATTGTTATCAAGAGTATTGGTATTTGTACTAATTTGGCCTATTCCTTTGGTTTTTAGTCAATTATATGTTACAATCTTTGAAAGTAAATCAGTCCCTTTACTATTAAGGTGAATGCCATCTCTGTTATAGAACTCTCTTTTTTTGTAAAATTTATTCCATAGTTCGATATATGTAATTTCCATGCTCTGACATAGTGTCTTCAGCCTACTATTTATATATAGTGCTTGTGAGTACCACTTATTATTCTCATGTATCCTGGGAATTATACCTGTGATAGATGTTTTAAGGTTCGGTCTCCGTTCCTTTAACTTCGTTAATAGCTGTTTATATGACTCCATGATTTCTTCGGAGTGCTTACCCTTTATATCATTTCCACCTACATGTATAACCATATTCTTTGGTACAGTTAGGTCAACACCAGATCCTTTTTCTATAATTTTATATTTATTTTATTTTGCAGTTATTTTCGTGTTCGAATCCGTCGTGTCGGACAAAATTACCGTACATGTAGGAATCTGTGAATCCGTCGGCCAACTTTTATCACATGTTTAGGGGACTGCACTGGTACTGATATATTGATTTGCTGAACTTCAATGATCTTTGCAAGTGTGTAATCCTTGGCAGTGAACTTAAACCTAGTTTATTTGGTATTACCAGTGAAAAATAGGCTCCAGCCTAGCAGTCAGAAATTATTACCTTGTTTGATGAGAAAAGTTTTACATTTCACTTAGAGAATGTGAAGCCAGTAGGGCCTATCCAGGTTATCCAAGTTATGAGCTAGTAACAAAAATCCTGCAAAACATCAATCTCAATTCAGCTAAGTAATATGGCTGAAGCCGTTTTCTTTGGTCAGAGGGGCATCAATCTTCTTTTTAAAATAGCTCGCTCTTGGGGTCTAAGTTTGAATAACAAATGTGTGGTGTTGCAGTTTCATTCAGGGCTAATTTAGAGTGTTTCATCTAAATGGAAATAAGTCTACTTGGAGACCCATATTGAGCGGAGTCCCACAGGGGTCTGTTCTGGGACCTCTGCTTTTTGTTGTCTATATAAATGATCTAGAGAAGGGCCTATCATGTAAAACCTCAAAATTTGCTGATGATACAAAATTAGGCCATAATGTTAAGTCAGTAGCAGGAGCAATGACAATACAAAAAGACTTAGACAGAGTAACAGCCTGGGCAGATAAGTGGGAGATGAAATTTAATGTTGATAAGTGCAAGGTTATGCATATTGGGCCAAAAAATCAAGAATTTGAATACAATATGAATGGACTGGATTAAAAATGATGATAAAGAGAAAGACGAGTGTCACTGTGACAAATGAACTTAAACCCTCAAATCACTGTATGGTAATCAGAAATAAAGCAAATGCTAGACTCAATCTCATGCAGAGACACATTGAATACAAATCACCCAATATTATAAAGCAACTTTACATTTCATATGTGAGACCCCTCCTCAAATACTGCATTCAATTTAATAGTCCCTATTTGATACAAGATATTGAAAAACTGGAAAAAGTACAGAAATGAGCAACAAGAATGATCCTATCTCTAAAACAATTGACATATAAGGAAAGACTGGCGTATCTAAGCATGTTCTCATTAAAAAGGAGGAGGTTAAGGGGTGATATGACAGAGGTGTATAAAATGATAAAAGGGTTGGATAAGATAGATTTTGAGTCTCTCTTCATTAAAGATCACAATAATCAGACTCGAGGTCATAGTATGAAATTATTTAAGCCAAGATGTAGAACAAATTTAAGAAAACATAGTTTTACAAACAGAGTAATTAAATTTTGGAACAGTCTGACAGAAGAAGTGGTGACTTCAGATATACTTGATTCTTTCAAAAGAAGGTTGGATAGTTTGATGTCTGCAAGGGACATCTGGTGATGGTGTTTAAGCCCATTTTTATTGCATGAATGGTACTAGTTTATTTCATATATATTATGTGCATTTAGGTGATAGATCCCACAGCTTAACACAGGTGTTGTGGGATATAGGGAGGCAGCATCTTGGGTTAGGGGATACTCTCTGTCCTTACATACCCTATTTGGTTATTATATAGAAAATGGCGCAACCCGAAGTATGATGTAAAAAATATTTTATTAGGTCAATTTTGATGTGCTGAAGCCAAATCTGTTAACCATTTGGTGTGCAAATTACATTTTTACAGATTACAAATAAAATTACAAATTTTTGAAGTTCATTCATTTGCTTATCATTTATGTTTTGGTTCCAATAATTTTGCTCCGCGAGTCAAAGTAGGGTAATTATATAGAAAATGACGCTACCTGAAGTATGATGTAAAAAATATTTTATTAGGTCAATTTCGATGTGCTGAAGCCAAATCTGTTAACCATTTGGTGTGCAAATTACATTTTTACAGATTATAAATAAAATTACAAATTTTTGAAGTTCATTCATTTGCCCATCATTTATGTTTTGGTTCCAATAATTTTGCTCCACGAGTCAAAGTAGTTCTTAACAGAAGCAATTTTATAACCCTTTTAAAATGCGCCCTTTTAATGTTGGTATAGCAATGGAGTGTGAAGGGTGTTCTGTTAGATACATTGGGTTAGGTTAGGTTAGGTTAGTTTTCATGTGCTTGTTAGCCATTTTTTTGGCAAATGCTTCAAAATAAGAGTAAAATTTAAATAATATTTACTTTAATTTGAAGCATTTGCACACCAAATGGTTAACAGATTTGGCTTCAGCACATCGAAATTGACCTAATAAAATGTTTTTTACATCATACTTCGGGTTGCGCCGTTTTCTATATAATTACCCCCTATTTAAAGAGATTCCTCTGCCGAGCAGTGCCTCCCCATAGTACTGTGAGGTATTGAAAAACTTAAGATCTTCACTTGCCCCACAAACACCTTTAAATGGGAGACCCAAAATGGGTGCACACACATTTCTACATTACTGTACAGTCTTTACAGCCACACCTACACTTTTCCTCCTAAGTATATATGTAATGTATATGGATGTAAATTGTGACTTGGTCCGCAATTGATATGGACCGTGACTTAATTTTGGTTGGCACGGTACTGGTATTGATGGGTACTATAATGAAATTGACTGGATTCTTTGGATCTGATATATTTGCATATCAGTTATAAATAGATAGTGTGTAACATATTTGTGGATAGTAGCCTATTATGACTTTGATCCTCTGGATCCAGAGATTCTATCTTTAGTTTGAAATTGATAATTAATTAGTTTTAAATTTATACTTAATTGGTTTTGTAAAAATTGGTTTTTGCCAATGTACAGGTAGTTTTTACATAGTGGAGCTACCTCGATGGGCCGAAGTGGCCCCTAGTGTGCCCACTATAAAAATTTCTTATGTTCTTATATCATTACAAAGTTGCTCAGTATTACATAGACAATCAGCTACTCAGAACTGTCCAGCATACTCAAGATTTAGGAGTTACCATTGATACATCATTGAAATTCCATGTAGGTAAATGTACAGTATTATACCCGTCTCCCTTTCGAGGTGAAATTTATGTTTTCCCCATGGTTTTTGATGTGTTTTGAATGAATCTGATCTTCAAAACCGTCGGAAATGACTCGTTTTTGAGATAATCCCCTCCCCCCTCCCCCTAGCCGGCAATCAAAAACAAGTCATTTCCGATGGTTTTGAAGGTCAGATTCGTTTAAAACACATCAAAAACTATAGGAAAAACATAAATTTCACCTTCAAAATTGACCTGACCTAACCTATCCTAACCTAAATCACTTAGTCTTGTAGGCAGCCCAGGAATCATTATAAATCACAGAGCCAGGCCTAATGTACTTCTGAATGAGTGGAATGAGTATTCCATTCCGATAGGAAAGTAATTCAAATTCAAAATGGATGGAGCGCAGTGATTGGGCAGACATGTAACGAACACACAAACAAACATACGAACACACAAACGAACGTATGAACACGCACTAGATACACACCAAAAAAATTTTTATATCTCGAAAATGAAGCATTTGCGACGGAAACGCTATAGAAGGAAAGTGTCTTAGAATTAAAAAATCTACTTAATGAACATATAATAATTGCTGGACGTTAGACGGGTGTAATAGTAGAATAATACCATTCCATAAGCATGTACAAACTACAGTCAATAAGCTGGTGGTCTTGCAACTAATCTTTTGAAAACTACAGTGAATAGGGAGAGTGGGTTTATGGTAGCATTATTCACTACTCATATTCACCCAATATTGGATTATTGCTTATGTGTGTGGAATACAGGTTATATAGGAAACTTGAAATTGCTTGAGTCAGTCCAGAGATGTTGGATAAAAAATATTAGAGGCCTGGAAACCTTTCATCATGCAGACTACTTGAAGGCCTTAAGTTTGTACTCAATCCAAGGTAGGCTTATTAGGGCTGACATGATTAAATATTGGAAAATTTTTAATGGCAAGTGTAATCAGATGTGCCTAGGCATCATATGCCTAGACTTGCTTGTTAACAAAAAAGTTCAAATTATGGTAACGGTTCAGAATAGGGGCACCACCTCAATTTTTGTTTTTTCCATCAAAACATGCTAAAACCATTGGTTTCCTGTTGTTTAGGATGAATGTGACCATTGCCATTACAGTAAATTATTGCTTGAAGTGATTTCACCCCCCTAACCCCTACTACAATCTGGGGGACCACCGTGGGAACTGGGGGTTTTGGGTTGGGGAGCACAGTACAAGCAATAATTTATTGTAATAGCGATGGTCAGATTTATCCTAAACAACAGGAAACCAATGGTTTTAGCATGTTTTGGAGAAAAAAAACATGTCATGAAACACATCACAAACCATGAGAAAAACCTAGGTTTCATGGAAAACCTAACCTAACCTAAAAAATATAAAACTCTATACCAATCAATTTGTGATATGTGATCTTTATGGGGGCTCTGCCCCTGTACCCCCGAGACCTAAATTATACAAATTGGACACTACATTTAAAGGGAGAACACCATGCAAGCTCTACTAGCGTCACTGCACATCCATCACAGACCGAAGCCATTTTCAAACTGAAGTGAATGAATGATACGATAGTAGGGTTGCCAACTCAAAATTTCCTAGATTCATACCCAAAAATATGTTTTTCTTAATTTTCTAACTTCATTTTTTTGACTATGCGACACATGCAATCAACGTATTTTAATGAGAGAAACAACTTTGTCTCTATGGTATTTTTCGAAATTTTGCTTAATTAAGTGGCACCCGTATTCTGAACCATTACCCAAATTATATTATTTATTACTGAAACCAGGAGTGTGGTGAAAAATTTTTCCAGGGTTGCAGTTGAGATTGATCCTGCATTTTGAAGTTGGTTTTTTGACTGGTATAAGATCACTCTGGTGTTACTCCCACTTGACCTAACCTGAGTAACTATTTTAATATAACTTGATAGTATCAAAGTTGGTGAGTCAACAAAATTTTTAAGCCTAGGACTTAACTTAGGAACATAGTCTACCCTACAAAAATGGGTTTTGACAGTGACTGTAGAGTTTGTAAAAAGGAAGTTGAGTAAAGATAGAGCTATTGCATGTGATAGCTGTGATGACTGGTATCACATAAGCTGCAAAGGTGTTACAAATGATATATATAAAGGTATAAATGCTGCTTCTAAGCTTAATGTCAACTTGATGTGGTTTTGTGACAAGTGTAGTACTGTAATAACAAATTTTAATAAGTCCAGAGGGTTTATTAGTGAGGGAGAGGCCAGACCAACTTATAGAGATACTGCAGTTGAGCCTAAATCTAGTGAAGTAGCAGTTCAAGTAAACTTAAATGTCCCTATACCTCATAGTGAGCCCAGGCCTAGATATCCTCATACAATTTCTAAAAATGATGAGTGGACTAAACCTAGGAAAACTAGAATTCAAGAGCCAAGGAAAGTTGTCATTATAGAACTAACCAATCCGTTTCATACTTTCTCGCTGGTCCAGGATCAAGATGAGAAAGCTGAAGAAAGTAGGACTATAAAACAAAATGTTAGCAATAATAATCCAGACTCAGATAAACCCAGGCACTCTAAAGCTATAGGTATGTTTGAACCAGCATCCGTTATAGGTGACTCAAGTGAGGGGCCTAGGATCTAAATTACCTGGAGGTAGCATAGCTTACTGTTATCCAGGTGCAGGGATAAATAGAATTAGTAATAAAATTATAGAAAAAGGATCTGGTATTGACCTAACTGTACCAAAGAATATGGTTATGGTGGAAATGATATAAAGGGTAAGCACTCCGAAGAAATCATGGAGTCATATAAACAGCTATTAACGGAGTTAAAGGAACGGAGACCTAACTTGAAAACATCTATCACAGGTATAATTCCCAGGATACATGAGAATAATAAGTGGTACTCACAAGCATTATATATAAATGGTAGGCTTAAGACACTGTCAGAGCATGGAAATTACATATATTGAACTGTGGAATAAATTTTACAAAAAAAGAGAGTTCTATAACAGAGATGGAATTCACCTTAATAGTAAAGGGACTGATTTACTACTGTCAAAGATTGTATCATATAATTGACTAAAAACCAAAGGAATAGGCCAAATTAGTACAAATACCAATACTCTTGATAACAATAAACTAATAAAAAATATAATTAAAACTCAAAAGAAAAAGGTCAACAAAGAAAGTAAGAGATGCAAATAATATACCATCACAGAACAAGAACCAGACTAAATTACAAGCAAAATATTCCAAGGGTTCTTTGTCATTTTTCTATGTAAATGCAAGAAGTATCCGAGATAAAATAAATGAATTCAAGGCATATATAGGTATTGAAAATCCTGATGTTATGATTGTCACTGAAACTTGGACAAAATTCAGTACGATACCAAATAGTCCATTTAGTGAAAGAGATAATACCATTACTTATGAAATTAATGGCTATGAACTTTTTTATCATGAACGTAAATATTCAGAGGGTGGTGGAGTATTTATTTATGCCAAGACAAATCCCAATCCAATTGAAGTTACCTCTGTTAAAGAGGAAATAGTTGAATCTGTATGGATAGATATTGGGCATAAAAATGCCAGGAAAATCAGGATAGGGGGTATTTATAGACCACCTGAGGGATGTTCAGTTGAAGGAATCCCCAAAAGTAGAGAAGAAAATAAGTATGTAGAAAATAAACTTATTGATGAAATAAATAAAGCAATGACAAGCAACATTATTATTGTTGGAGCTTTCAATTATAGGCATATAGACTGGGAAATATTACAAACACCAGAAAGTAATGAGAGATGCTTAGACTGTATAATTGAGAATGGTTTAACCCAGTTAGTAAAGGAGCCAACCAGGGCTGATGCCATTCTAGATTTATTTCTAACAAATAATCCAGATACCTTCCAGGATATCTCAGTTTTAGAAACACTAGGTTCAGGTGATCATTATATCCTTTGGTTTAATATTGTTTGTAATTCAAGACCTAGTGAAAATAAAGTAGAAGTTCTAGATTTTAAAAGAGGAAATATAAATTGACTAGTAAATGATCTGTCTAATAAAGTGGACAGAGGCAATTTCTACAGATATTCTACAGATATTCAGATATTCTACAGCCTGAACAGACACTAACTAGTATGTGGGAAAAATTTAAAAGTATAATAATGAACATATAAAGTAAGCATATCCCACAGTGTAAAATCAGAACTGGAAAAAATAAAAAACAACCTTGGATAAACTGCAATGTAAAAAGAGCAATCAGAGAAAAAACAAAAACATTTCATAAATTCAAAAGAACTAAAAATGGCACAGACTCCGAAATATACAAAAGTAAAAGAAGCATTTGCAAGAAAGCAATCAGAGATTGCAAACGAGACCTGGAAAAAAGCCTAGCCAAGAATTCAAAAAACAATCCTAAGAAGTTTTTCAGTCACTTCAATTTGAAAAGTAGAGTGAAAAAGAAAATTGGCCCACTCCATATAGATCTACAGATCTACAGAAGCTAAGGCTAACAAAGACCCTAAGATCCACTCTAAGGTTAGCCTGAGAGAAAGGAAAGAGTAGGGGGTTAAGAGAAGAGAAGAGAATAAGGGGTTAAGTAAGGAGCAACACCTATCATTCATGGGTTAACATTCATTCAGAAAAAGACTCATCATCATCATCCGCCGGCCACTGCCGACAAGTCAGAAAAATAGTCGGAGAGAATAGGAGAGGGGTGAAAGATGAAAAGAAGTAAAATAAGAACGCTTACAAACCATGCAAACACATTCTTAACTCACTGTCGTACCATGCAAACTACAAACATGCAAGAAAGAGAGTTACAGACATGCAAAGTAAGGAGGGGAGAAGGAAAAAAAAAGTGGGTTAGTTTATGCTACAAACTACATCTGCGTTTGTGTTAGTCTATTTTTTTTTTTTTTTTTGCTGGCATCACAAGCTGGCATTCATTGTCAGCAGACTCATCCTCGAGCACCACCACCAGAGCTCCTGTTGCTAACTTTGTTTTTTTACTTTAAACAACGTTAATATTTTTAAAATGTCTATCAAGACAGTTCTTAAACACATTAACGCTGGTAGAATGAACGACTGATGCAGGAAGATTATTCCATTTATCAGTTACTTTAAACGTAAAGAAGTTTTTAGTGATATTAGTAATGAAACATCTGCCACGCAACTTAAATCCATTATTGCGAGTATTACTATTATTGAAAGTGAATAATTTGTCAAAATTTACATTATCAATGTTATTAATGATTTTGAAAACTTCAATAAGGTTCCCCCTTAATCTCCTAGTTTCGAGTGAATGCAAGTCTAGCTCTTTAATCCTAATTTCATAAGGCTTGCTGCGCAATGACAGAATTAGTTTCGTGGCATGACACTAAACCCTTTCTAACCTATCAGTATCCTCATGCAAATACAGGCACCAAAACTGAATGGCATATTCTAAATGAGGCCTGACTAGGGACTTGTCAAGGGGCAATAAAATATCCTTCGATTTAAATTTGAAATTATACGCTATGAAGCCTAACATCCTATTAGCTTTTGGGCAAGACTCCAGCCACTGGTTCCTAACTTTTAAATCCTTAGATATGTGTATGCCTAAATCTACTTCCTCATCAATGCTCGCTAACTCTCTATCATCCATCGTGTATTGTAATTATTGTTACAAGAACCTACATACAAAACTTTACATTTGTCTACGTTAAATTGCATCTGCCACGTATCCGTCCACTCTATAATCCTATTTACATCATCTTGGAGCCTATTTCTATCATCCTCATTAACAACCTTACCGCCTATTTTAGTATCGTTTGCGAATTTTGACACGTTACTAGTCAATCCTACATGTATGTCGTTAATGTAAATTATGAATAGCAATAGGCCTAATACTGAACCCTGTGGGACACCACTTCCTACATCCAACCACCCCAATTCACTACCATTAACAATGACCCTCTGTCTCCTAGCATGAAGCCATTCCTCTAACCAGTTAGCTACCTGACCATGTATACCATGTGCTTTAACCTTCGCAATTAATCTTCTATGCAGAACTATCGAATGCCTTTTTAAAATCTAAAAAAATAATGTCAGCCGCTCTATTACTATTGTATTCGTGCACTATTTTGTTATAAAATTCTAACAAATTAGTTAAACAAGATCTATGGTGTTGAAACCCATGCTGACTACTATTAATGAAATCTCTACTTTCTAAGTGATCGATGATACAATCCCTAACTATGGATTCCAAAAGTTTATCTAAAATTGACATTAGGCTAATGGGCCTATAATTACTAGGTACTGTGCGGTTGCCTTTTTTAAAAATGGGCATGACTAGCTAATTTAAAGCCTTCAGGAGTAATCCCCTTTTCGAGTGACTGATTAAAAATCTTTGTTAAGGGGCCTATGATAACGTCTTTCAAATCTTTCAAATGTCTGGGATAAATAGTGTCAGGGCCTGGAGCCTTGCTAACTTTTAGCCTATCGATATAATGTGCAATCTCACCCTTGTAAACAGTTATTTCATCCAAAATAGTCTCGCTACTAAATGGAACGATATTGTCCACATCGGGGACATTATTTACATCTACGGTAATAACTGTCGCAAAGAAGTTATTGAAAATACCCACTATTGCCTGAGCGTCAGGAGCCAAAGTGCCATTAACATCCACTAGAGGCCCTATGTTATCTTTTATCGGCTTACGATTGTTGATGTATTCAAAAAACTTTTTTGGATTATGTTTACTATCCGCAGCTATAAGTATCTCAAAATTATGCTTAGCATTCCTAACTGATCTTTTAACCTGACCTCTGAGCTTGATATATCTATTAAAGTTAGCTGTCGTGCCATTGCGCTTATTAAGTCTATACGCTCTGTTATGCTTGTTTATGAACTCGCCTGTTTCCTTAGTCCACCACTTAGGCCTACCATGATTTCTAGCATGCTTGGGCCTATGAGGAATAAACTCCCTTTCAGTATTCATAAAACTTTCTTTAAACACCTCCCAATGCAAATTTGTGTCATTACCCATAAATGAGTTATCCTAGTCCACTACTCTCATCCTATCTGCAAAACTATCAAAATTAGCCCTACGAAAATCAGGGACTTCTATTACGTTACTATCCTTAGTGTTTTCTATCGATAACTTAAACCTAAAAATTTGATGATCACTACATCCTAAACTCTTGCCTACTTCTAAACTATCGACTATATTTTTGCTGTTCGTCATGACCAAATCTAAAATAGTCACTGCGCATTGGTTCGGTAACTGTCTGTCGTAAAAAATTATCCTCCATGAACTCAATCAATCTCAAACCCTCCTCATTACCAGTAAAAGTCTCATAATTAACATTAGGGCAGTTAAAGTCTGCGACAATTATACTATTCCGATTGTCAATAAAGTTACCAAGAAGTGAGTAAAATCTAGTATTGGTGTCGAAGGGTTGAATGGGAGGTCTATAAACAACAACAAAATTAAAACTAATACTATGCGCCATAACTTCAATGCATATCGCATTAATTGCTGCTGGAAAATCTATCAACCTTGATAGCCCTAAGGGAATTACGAATGTAGAGCAAAATGCGTATGTAACTTATCATTAGTAAAGAGTTTAAAACCTGCTATATCAAGTTCCCCAAACAAGTCCTGAGTCACGGTATGTTTCAGTGATAGCAACTATATTGTAGTTGCTGAAATAATTTATTGCCTTAAATTCATTTAATTTATTTCTAATACTACGTGCGTTACAATAAAAGATGTTTAAGTTATTTTTTACCACAGGCTGGCATTTTAAACTATTTTTCATGTTGGGCCCACGTTCCCTGGACCCACAACATTTAAAGAAGGCTTTGACCTATACAGCTTTCGCATGTTTTTGTCTATTAACCTACCTAGCCTAGCATTACCTATTTCATTAAAATGCACCCCCATCTTTTATAAAAAGGCTAGGATCACTGAATTTGGACCACAGCTTTACGAAGGGTACATTTTCCTCAGCACAAATCTCTTCTAATTTATTATTCCAAAATATTGTTTTTGACATAATCCTAAGACCCCAACTGTGCCTACGAATAATACCTAGAACTAAAGACCTATCTGACTTCGCCTTCAGGGACCTAATTAACCCCCTATATATCTCCAAAAGGTCAGGCACTCTCGTATCGGGCCTGTACGAGTCGTTGCCTCCTACCATCATCACCAACATCAATCCTATCCACTTCATCTCTAACTCTGTCAACCCTGGCCCCTGGGAGACAGACCTTCCTCCTCTTGGTTGGATGCTGTTCAACGAACACTCTGTCCATGTGGCGCACAAAAGTGTCTCCAATTAAAATAGTTCCCCCTCATTCATGTCCATTTCCAAGTGGGCGAAAGGGTTCGAAACCTCGATAGGGGTGGATTCCTATCACCTAACGTACACAGCCTAGCTCCACCCTTAACTTCTCTAAATCCCTCCCCATCTACTACTCTCGGACGAACCTTAACCTCTTCCTCAACTCTATCCAACCTTCCCAACAAGCTACCTAAACTAGAAACTAGGTTACACACACCACCCTTCAAATTACTAATGTCTTCAACGTTAGTATTGGTTCGGCTTTCGTCAACAATAGCCCTACCCCTACCCTCATCAAGTGTTGCAAGTCTTTCCATTACCTCACGTACACTGCGTTTTATGTCAACTATTTCCTCCATTAACTCGCAAAAGAAACACTGATCTCTCGGTAATCGCCATAGGACTGCCATTATAATCTTTAAATTCAGAATACCACCGGTTTACCCTACACCTAACACACGACACTTTCTGCGACGGCATTGCGCAGTTAAAAATTAGTTTATAACTGTCACAAGTTTAAGTAAATTAAGCCAGCACGCTATGAAAACTTCTAAATCAGTAAAATCTACCAATATTCAATTACTTAACTATAACAATGTGAATATAAACGCAAGTATATAAAATTCAAAACTTTCCAAAAGTAAAATTCTTGGCAATATGCAAAAGTAGATGCAATATCAGAGAGCTCAGGAAATGGAGTCAATGAGATATTTGTTGTTAGAAAGTCTGTCTCTGGCTGTGTTGGTTCAAAACTGGTGAACCAGTTTGAAAAGGAGTGCAACTACTGGCAGGAAGTTTTGTGGTGCTGTGTTGATGTTATCAAGTATATCACGTCACGACTAGCAATTTGTGGACATGACTCCCATTTCTCAGGATGTATTATTTTAGTTTGTTAATGAATGACAATATTTTGTAATGCACATAACAGATATATTTTTTAACACACACAAAACACACATGCAGAAGCCATTTGGCTTATTAATGTGATATTAAAGACTATAACTTAACTATGTAGGTACACATACAGTGTATACAGTTACATTAGTAGGCTACACAGTTGTAATGCACTTAATAAACATCTACACAGTTTTTGTAATGCACTTAATAAATGTCTACACAGTTATTGTAATGCACTTAATAAATGTCTACACAGTTGTAATGCACTTAATAAACAGCTACACAGTTGTAATGCACTTAATAAACAGCTAAACTGTACAGCTTACTGTTCTGTAGATAGTGTAGATTTGTAATGAATATTACATAGGATGCTTCCTGGCTTTTTGTTTGGAAAACTGCGTGATTGTGTCCTTGAAACTCACCGACTGCAACACCTCATGCTCTATACTCAACAGCACCAGGTACAGAAGGTGCTCCTGGCCCATTGTGGAGTGAAGGTAATTTTTGATCAGTTTGAGTTTCAAGAATGAACGTTCACTGGAACAGTTTGTGACAAACATACACAGGTATATTCTCATTGCTATTTCCATGTTTGGGAATGTTCCTTTCAGTTTGTTTGTGTTCATATGCCAATAAAATCTGTTACACATGTCTTCATGTTCCATCTGGGATTCTGTTTCACTTTTGGTGAGTTTCTTAAGGGCAGTGAACTGCAGAACTTCTGTTACCAGCTCTTTCTCCAGATCAGCTGGATAGCATTCTACTAGATGTTCAGCTGACCATCAAAGACTGTCGATGTCCAGGACTAGAAGGAAATACAAAAATCCAAATCTTTTCTGCAGGACAGTGTACGCTTCTAGATGAGTGTTCAGAGTGGTACACAGTTTATCAATTATCGGTAGAAATGGTGGTCCAAAATGAATCTCTTGGTGTCAGGTTCATATCTTCGGCAGTTCCAATTTTGTCATGATGGTGCTTTCTCTTCTTTGTGCGTTGAGTCGATTCCTTGTATACTCGATGACCACACTTTCCAATGCCCTGGTCTTCGAATTCGTCAGATCTTGATCTGAGATCTTCAACAAATTGCAGTAGTGATTTCAGCAAGAGGGTGGCTGAGTCTAATGACATTCCTTGTTTTTGCAGAGATGCATTTGTTTTTTGAAATTATTCGAGAATATGGTAGTGTTCCATAAAACCAATAAAATGGCTGTTTTGAGTTGTTGAAGCTGTTTAGACAATCCCCTGGCTTCTGCAGTTTGGCTGGTATCTGCTGCTAGCTCATCCAGTACCACGATATTCTCAGTGTAGCCTTCGGTTAAAGATTGGACAGCATCTGATCTGGCTGACCAGCGGGTATCGGAGAGATCTTTGTCGACCTTCAGTTTCTCACTATGGGAACTACTATCGAGAACCTCTACAAGTTAATGCCATCAGTATGTCAAGGAGATGAGAAACGTGTAAACATTCTGAATGAGCATAAACAATTCAGTGGCTGCTGTGCAACTGTCCACTGCTGATTTACCCACAAGATTTAGTGAGTGGCACATGCATGGCACAAACTCAGCATATGGAGATTTTGACTTGATGTGGCTCTTTATGCCATTGTATTTCCCTGCCATATTGCTTGCATTATCATAAGACTGTCCTCTGCAGTCTCCAATTCGAATGCCATGCGTCTCCAGAAAGTTGAGGACCATGTCGGCGATTCCTTTCCCTGTATGTGTGTTCATAGATATGAACTGTAGAAATTGCTCAATGGACCCAGACTCAACCACATATTGGATGGTGAAGCACAGTTGATCGGTGTGGGAAACATCAGGTGTAGAGTCGATGGATAGAGAGTAGTATTTTGACTACTGGATTTCTCGGATAATCATCTGAAGTACTTCATTGGCCATCAACAGTATGAGTTCCTTGCAAATGAAGTGAGAGAGATATGAGGTGTGTCCATTACCTTTGTTGGCATGCTTGCTTATATGCGCAGCTAGAAAACTCATACTTACTTAAAAGTTCCAAAATTCTGTAATAGTTGCCATTGTTTGGTGAACTGAAACGCGAGTCATGTCCACAAATTGCTAGTCCTCGTGATGTGATACACTTGATAACATCAACACCACCACAAAACTTCCTGCCAGTAGTTGCACTCCTTTTCAAACTGGTTCACCAGTTTTGAATCAACACGGCCAGAGACAGACTTTCTAACCAACAAATATCTCATCGACTCCATATGTTGCTCATATTTTCCGTGTGCTTCGACTGATTGTCTACCATGCTGCCAGTCATTGAACCTGATTGTGAACTTGCTGTCTGCCCTTGACATTAATTTACAGACAAAACAGTAAATACAGCCTGTGGACTCAGAATAGCGCAGCCATGACACCTCAATCCTCTCATTCGTCAGGCCATGTTTCTTAACAAATAATGTCTTTGTACATCAGCGTGTTGTACCATTTTCAGTAGTTGAAGAGTTACTGAAGTTGCTGTCATAATTTCGGCAATCTAATGTTCCCTGCTCTATTCAGAACTGTCTAAAGTCATTGGTCAGCACTTGTGGCCACAAACCAATGTCATTAATTGCATGTCCTGAAGCTGGTGGGCCTGCTGAATGCACTGACATAGACAGGTCTTCTGAAGACGCAGGTGCTGATGTAGCAGAGGCAACTGGTGGGCCTGCTGAAGGGGTTGACATAGATGAGTCTCCTGAAAATGCAAATGCTGAAATAGTGGAGGCAACTGCTGGGCTTGCTGAAAGCACTGATGTAGATGCGTCTTCTGAAAATGCAGCTGCTGAAGGGGTTTAGTTGCTGATGATTTAATCCAATTAGTTTTGGCACCATCGCAAGAAACTCTTCTCTGCGCTTCTTATCCTTACGCTTTTCACTACCGGGTTTATATTTCCTCCTTCGATCCCGGTCATGGCTCATTTCCATGTTGTATGTATTACAATGCCAACAATAAGAATATAAATCATGAATCTGCAACAAAAACAAGAAGTAAGTTAGTTAGTAACAATATTAGAAATGAGTAACACTAACAAGAACAAGAAATTAAACACCATCAAAGCAGATATTAGAATGCCTGATGCCATGCCACCTACCAGAAAAAGTAAAACTCATTGCAGATGGCAAATATGTGACGTTTAATTTTTTTCACTTTAAATTTGTGGGGCCCATCGGGCGCGGGTCCTTGGACATTTGCCTGGTGCGCCACCTCCTAAATGCCACCCTGCATACAGCAACAAATATAAGGGGCATTCCAGGAGAGATCACCCAATGCATGTCACCACTCCGACTCGGATTTTGATGAAAATTGACATATGGGGTTCTTCCAGGTGCTGATTTCATTGGTCAAAATAAAAAAGGTCTATGACCCATAGTTTTTGAGATATGGCCCCCCAAAATATTGGGGGCCCCACTTTACCACCTAACTTTAATGGGCAATAACTCCCAAACATCTTACATAGACCTATAAAACTATAAATTTTTAGAATCAGCATGAAGAGATCTATTAAATGATACCACATTCAAAATGTGTAGAACAATAATGAAAATTTTCCCCCCTTTTTTATTTTTATTTTTGACCCCCACCCCCCTAGGCAGTGAAATCCAAAAAAAAATTTTCATTTATTAAACCCATTAATTGTTAAAAGATACAAACAATAAAAAATGTGGGTATCAAGTTAAGATATTTTAAAAATTATTGAAAAAATATGTACATTGTGAAATTTTGACATTTTTATGCCTGCAGACTAAAATAGAGAACTACAAATGATATATTCACATGGATGAAAATAAACAGCAAAAATACAAATTGAACATACATATTACATCGAGTTGATTCATAATTACATGAGTTTTTTCAACTCATTTTCTGGGAAAACATATTGAATACACATTGTTCCTGGCTTTAAAGTTGGTGTACTTAATAAACCTAAAATTTTATCTCTTGATATGTGGCATGTATCTCTAATTTGTGGAAAGTAATAGTAAACACAATATCTGATGGGTGCAAAAAGCTAACCTCAAAGTCATCAAATTCCTCATTATAGGAATGTACAAATCCCAACCATTTCTGATCATTGTAAGTACAAACTACGTATGTACTCTCCTATTTTCGGATTAACTTCAACATTATCTTCACCCAGAAAAGCTTTGCTTATAATCCCCACCTCACCAACTTCATCAGAAGATAATTCAAATATTTTTGTTATTTGCATTAATAGGTACAAATCTGTGGAATTTTTGTGTTCCTGTTAGCTGCATACTTTTTTCATATCGCTTAAAAATTTTTCCATAGCTTCAATTTCTTCAGAATTTATTAAAAAAAAATTTATGCTGTCACTTATATTGTTTGAACAAAATTCAAACATGTCTTCTGGTGTTAATATTTGATTTGCGAATGTTCTCTGCATACTCGCTCTGGCTACAGATCTTTTCACTATACCCCCAATCCTATCACAAGCCCTCTTACCATGGCTTGTGGCAAAGAAATGCCACTCACATTCCAGCCCAAAATCTTCATGTTCACAAATGTTAACAAAGTTGAAATGATTTTTATATTGTCCTGCACATCCATCAGTAAAATAATGTAATTTTTTGATATGAAGGTGGGATTTTCTAATAATAGGTACGAGTGTATTTAAAAAAGTGTAAACCATTGTAGTGTTATGTTTTGTATTTGGGGATAAAAAACAATAACTTGAATGTTTTGTTTCATTACTTTCTGCTTCCTTATAATATAACACAAAGGAATGCACTGTGCATTGGATATTTTCCCAATGAAAACATTGGGCTGCATCCTGTACTACAAATGAGTAGTTTTCTGAAAAGTTGCCAAGAACTACAGCTGTATGGCTATTTAAATTATTCTTCAAGTTTTTTAGAAATGCACTCTGATTCTTTGCTATAAAGTGATGATGTGTCAATTTGACAATTTTTGTGCTTAATGAATTTATAAAATCATCTACAGATTCTGTTTTTTCAACCATATTGCATCGATCTGTAGTAACCCATTGTTTATATTTTATTTCCTCACATTCAGGATCGTTAACACTTTGAAAAGTGAGCAAAAAATTCTTAATACCTTGTTCTTTTGGACAGAGATTACATATTTGCATCATGCAATTCCTGTTGTTGACATCACACACTGCTTTCTCCATAAGAGTTGTGTATTCCAACCCTTTGACACCCAAAGCTGAGAATTGTATTTTGGCATTCTGGTGGTATGTACATACACACACACAGAATGGGTACCAGCAGCTCCAGCTAAAACACAATGTCTGGGGCGAAGGCTGGCAAAACTAGAGAAGCCAATTTGGGGACTATCTGGATTATTTTTATAGAGACTAAAAGCTTCTTTCAGATTCATTAACACCAGTCTTTTCTGCACAGATTCTTTATACCCACTTTCATTTCTGATACTCAGGCAGTCTTTTGTACCTGGGCACAAACAACTAATTTCATCTGATTCGAAAAATTTCTGAACAGAATCTTTAGTACCTTTAGTTATTACTTTTCCTTTTGACATGGGTTCAATTTCAGGAATAATTCCAAGTCTTTGTTTTATATTTCTGCTTTTCTTAACTAAATATTCAGTTGTCTGAAATAGATTTATAGTTTTTGATATGGTAAATGGAGATAATGTCAATATTTTGAGTTTCCTCTCATAACTGTCAGTAGAATGGAAAGCTTCAACCAGTTCATTCATGAGATGAATCATTGACCTGAAACAAATTCATGAATGTATAATAGCTATAAACAAAACATTACATGTGCATATTAAATTTTTTGGATTATAATATTGATTTCAAGTGTAACAAAATGAGCATTCTTTGAGATAGTCAAATTAAACCAAAAATTATTTTGTGACCAAATGAATTCCAAATGATTTAATGGGCCCATTGATCTCCAATCTTTAGGGAGTTGTGCTTCTAGTTTCTACTATCAAAGGTGAATACCTACATTTTGTTTTTATGCTTCAGTTTTAGTTTAGGTATATTCCTACTTAATAATAGCGTATCATTTTAAAATTCATACCTTTGAGTTTCATGATCCAACTTTGTAGCTTTTGATGGGCTTGGGATCTCAATTTCTAAACTTGTTTCTAGCTTTTGTTTTAAAGAACATTGCTTTTTCTATTGTTTGAATAGCTTTTGCTTCTTTTCTTGAGGAACCCAAACCATCTGAAATTCTTGAATTAATAAATATTTGACTCCATTTGATATAGATGGACAATAATAATTAATATGTCAACATATTAATTTCATAAGTTTGATAAATTTAATAAATTTAATGTCAACATATTAATTTCATTAAGTTTTTCAGTATCTGCTGAAAAACTGTCTTGAAAGTAAATGCATTATAAATAAATAATATAAATAAAAAAATTATAAATATAAAAAGTACCTATCATTAAATACTTACGCTTCTTCACTGGAGTCACAGCAAGACTTTCTAGAACTTGAGAAACCTCTTCTTTGGCATTACTTGATATACTTGGATCATATTCATCACTTTCTGAAATAACATTCTCAGAAGACTGATTGTGATCAGACTCTTCACTTTGTGATATTGATAGCAACTCTGGTCTCTGGGTCAATAATTTTCTACAGTTGCTACATAGTACAGTATTCCTTTGTAGTTTCCATTTACATCGATCATAAAGTGATTGGCTGATGGTTCTTATATCCTTGTGTATCTTTTTCTTATGTTTTTGTAAATGATCATCACAGCATCTAACCATTTTTCATTACTAAAAATACATAATTGTAAATCTCAAAAATAAGATATGATTTGACTCAAAATAAGCATATCTGTAATAAAAATAAGCATAATTAACAAACATTTGAGAGAGAGACTGCGTGAATATGAGTTATACATAAGCTGTAAATATATCATTTGTCATTCTCTATTTTAGTCTGCGTAAAAGTGTCAAAATTTCAATGTAAAATGTACAAATGTCAATGTACTGTACATATTTTTTCAATAATTTTTAAAATATCTTTCAACTTGATACCCACATTTTTTATTGCTTGTATCTTTTAACAATTAATGGAAGTTTAATAAATGAAAATTTTTTGGATTTCACTGTCTAGGGGGGTGGGGGTCAAAAAAAAAAAGGGGGGAATTTTCATTATTGTTTTACACATTTGAATGTGGTATCATTTAATAGATCTCTTCATGCTGATTCTAAAAATGTATAGTTTTATAGGTCTACAAGAAGATGTTTGGGAGTTATTGCCCATTAAAGTTAGGTGGTAAAGTGGGGGCTAGGGTGTTTCATACCTATAGGGTAAAATAAAAATGAGCTTGGAGTTTTAATCCACACGTTTCTCCGTATTCTAAAGAACAAGAAAACACGTTTGTGCAAGTTTGAACCAGATCGCGCTGCATTTAGAGGTCCCCAACTTTGATGACTTTTTGTCAGTTCATTTCTCGCCTGCCTGCAGTGAAGACAGTTTTCTTCGTCACTTGAGGGGTTCGTGTTGTATAGCCTATTGGACAACTATGGAGGTAATTATATATGCTACTAATTATCTCATTTTACTGTGGTATTGAAATTTATTATTATTTAATTTCTGTCATTTTACTGTGGTAGTGATATTTATTATTAATATTACATGAAATTAATTAGTCTGTTGCATATTGGACAACTAAGCTGGTAATTATTTATGATACTAATTAATGTAATTTTACTGCGGTATTGAAATTTATTTAATTAATGAATTGTCAAAGAGAACGTAGTGTACACGTATCAGTTTTATAAATAAAGAAAAGCAGTAACTGGGACTCGAACCAGTGTCATAGCCGTTTGGCGGCATCGCTCAAGTCGGCGTACACAGCACGCTATCCACTCCCTAGATGGTGTAGTGGATAGCGTGCTGTGTACGCCGACTTGAGCGATGCCGCCAAATGGCTATGACACTGGTTTGAGTCCCAGTTACTGCTTTTCTTTATTTAATTAATGAAATTAATTACGATGTGAAATTATTTCTATGGAATTATTTAGTTTGTTTTCTTTTCCAGGTGTCTACCAGAGCGAAAACAGAAGTGTTTCTTATTGGCCAGATGGATGCGAACATCACATCAAGTGGCCTTCCAACTCAGTTGCAAGTACTCAAAAAGTACTTTTACCACCAAAAGGAGCAAAAATTTGGACGTACTAAATGCCTGAACCTGTGCCTGGATGCCTGTCTCATATTTTGGGAGAGAGCGAGAATCCCCATGATGCGTCGAGATTCGGCCTTGAGGAAGATGGAATCCCTTCTCAAGGAATACGACCGGCTTGTGAAGCACAAGTCACATAAAGCAGAGTCCTTCCGAGTGAAGGAGGCGATGTTCAAGGAGGCAATAGCGAAGGAGATCATGGACATTGCTCATTCACAGGCTAAGGAAATGATGAAGAATCAGGAGGACATCCACTTTCTCGACATGCAGCGTGAAGATCCAAATTCCTGCAGCATGGGCCCTGTTGACATGAAGCTTCACTATAAGGAGATTAGGAAAAGGAAGAGGCTGGACAAGATTAAGGAACAACAGGAGAAGGCCAGGAAGGAACAAGGAGCTGCAGAAGATACGGGGGCTTTAGTGATTTCAACTTCGTCAGAGACTGACTCAGATGTTGTTGACCCAACCGTGGAAGTTTTTCCATCCTCCTCCAAGGGAAATACCAAGAAGCGACGCAGGAATCTGATCTCACAGGATGTGACGACTACCTACGATCGGCTGAATATTTCGTACCGTGATTCAGCTATGTCGTACGCTGCAGCGGCTAAATCACTAGGTTTTGACTTGGATGAACTGTCCATTTCTGCCAGTACCATGTACCGCACACGCAAGGCTCTCAGGAAGGTGGCTCCTGAAAGTTATCAATCCAACGAAGTTTGTCCTGGTCAGCCTCTTGTCTTGCATTGGGACGGTAAGCTCCTACCTGACAATGAGCAATGGAAGGAGAGCGTTGACCGGATCGCCGTCCTCGTCTCTGCCGATGGCAAGGAGAAGTTGCTCGGCGTTCCTAAGGTGACATCCGGAACCGGCGAGAAGATAGCGCGAGTTTGCTTGGATTTGGTCAAGGAACACAGGATGGAAGAGCGCGTGCGGGGACTGTCTTTCGACACGACAGCGTCGAACACCGGGATTCATATCGGGGCCTGCGTCCTGATTGAGAAAGGTCTTGGCAGAGAACTCATGTACTTCCCCTGTTAGCATCACATCTATGAAGTCATCCTCAGCTCCGTCTTCAAGCGTGCATATGGCCCTTCAAGTGGCCCCGATATACCCGTTTTCAAGAGGTTTCAGGCACAATGGAAGTTCATCGACCGGTTGGACGTGCGGCCGTACGATTTTGCTCAAGTCAATGACTCTATGAGGGAACTGAGGGTGAAGTCAGTCCTGCTGGTGAGAGGGATGGTGAGCACGTCGCATCAGCGCGATGACTACAAGGAACTGCTACAGTTGGTTCTCATCTTCCTGGGAGAAGCAAAAGTGGTGGATTTCCCTCTCAGAGCCCCTGGCGCTTACCATCACGCTCGATGGATGGCGATAGCCATCTACTCCTTGAAAGTAATTCTACTGAAGAAGCAGTTCAAGATGTCGAGTCACGAGTTGGAAGCTCTGACAGCCGTAGGTCTCTTCGTGTCCCTCGTCTACATCCGAGGTTGGACTCGTGCTGCAACCTCAAGCAAGGCTGCCGCAGTTGATCTGGAATTTCTGTGTGACGCGGAAGCCTTTGCCATGTCGGGATATTCGTGTGTTAACGCTGCGCAAGAAGCCATGTCTCGACACCTATGGTACATCTCTGAGACTCTTATTGCCATGGCGTTCTTCGACGCAGATGTGGCAGATGAAGAAAAGGCTCAGATGGTCGTCAGTTTGGGTAAGCCCGCATCGAAAAAGGAACTCAAGCGACCCCAAGGGAAGAACGTCAGGAATCTTGCCTCGAAACACCTGGCGGAGTTCATGACAGGAAAGACGATGGCTTTCTTCCATGCATTCGACTTGGACACAGAATTCTTGAAAAAGCCAGTTGCCGAGTGGACTGAAGTAGAGGGCTTCAAGCAAGCAGCGGCAACTGTTAACAAAATCTCTGTCGTCAATGATCGGGCCGAAAGAGCCATCGCGCTCACCAAAGAGTTCAACTGTTCTCTGACGAAGAACAAAGAGCAGAAGCAGTATTTGCTCAAAACTGTGATGCAGCATAGGGCGAAATACCCGAATAAAACTAAGAAGGATTTCATGGACAAATGATTCGCAAGAAGTGGTTATTTTTTGTATCTTTGTGAAAATGTGTAGTGAAATGGTACTCGTTTGTTAAATAAAAATTCATTGACAGATTTTTGTTTAATTTTTTCCATTTATGATCTGCCAGAGCATCAAACTGGGGACCTGTAAACTTTAAACTATTGAATTAATACTTCGGTTTATCAGTCTCCTCAGCAAATGGAACAAGGGGATCCATGTGGATTAAAATTTTTCCAAACTTTTAATTTATGAAACACCCTAGTGGGGGCCCATATCTCAAAAACTATGGGTCATGGAACTTTCTTATTTGAACCAGTGAAATCAGGACCTAGAAGAACCCCATATGTCAATTTTCATTAAAATCCAGGTTGGAGTGGTGACAAATATTTTAATTTTTGGGTGATTTGTCCTGAAATGCCCCATATAAGCAAGTGCATTCAGAATGCAATGGATGAATTTATAATTCCAGCTTCAAAAGTTCATCTAATTGCTAGAGACAATGCTGTAAACATGACAGCAGGAATAAATCAAACTGGATATAAGTCATTACCTTGTTTTTTACATACGCTACAGCTTGTTCTGAATGATGCCATATTTGTTTAGAAATATGTCAAGAACATAATTTCATGTGTAAATCTATTGTTGGTCACTTTAACCACTCTCCATCTGCCTTTGACACTTATAAAACTTATCAAAGTATAATGTACCCATTCACAAATTTATCCAAGACATATCAACAAGATGGAATAGTCAGTTTTTAATGTTACAGCAAATTTTGGAACAAAAATGAGCCCTAATTCCCTATTTATGTGATTATCCTAAACTTACATCCTTGGAAAATAACCAGTGGCAAATTCTTGAAAAACTGGTTCACATTCTCAAAAATTTTGATGATCTGACAAATATTTTAAGTGAATGAAAAGCTTTAGCATCATCAGTTATTCCAACTGTAAAGATAATGAACAATTTTTTTAAGAGAGCTGAAAAATCACAGCAATTTTCAGGATTGGGGTCCACTCTCTCTGTCTGGAAAACTTCAGCAATGGAAAGATTTCAGAAGTATTTGAATGATAAAAATTATGTGATTCTCACAACTTTACTTGACCCTAGATATATAGACAAATTTTTTTGAAAATGAAGACTTTTCAAGAGATATCAATGAAACCCTTGTCACTTGGATGGCAGAGGATATATAGAGGAATTGGCTCAGCTTCAGCTAAATACATCGTGATTCTCAATCCAGTTCCTCGCATTCAAGAAATTCTGAAATGACTGAAAGTGAAATCAGTGACAGTGAAGGTTTCAATTTTACTTTTTCATCTTGCTTTGCTGAAATTGTACAAGAAAAAACAGATAGTAGCAGAAAAATAAAGAGAAAGAAAACCAACAGAAAAGTTAAAGAAACAAAAGGGAAGCATGATATTGTTATTGCTAAAGAAAATTATTATTCAGTCATGAAAAGAGAAATGAAAAAGTACTGAGAGTTATGCCCTCATTGAACAAACAGAATGTCATCTAGCTTGGTGGAAGAAAAATGGGGCTAAGTTTGAGCATCTATCTTGGTTAGCTTCCAAGTACTTATCATCTCCTCCCTCTTCTGTTGAGAGTGAAAGATTATTCAGTTGTGGAGGGCAAGTGTACACTCCTAGGAGAAATAGGCTGAGTGCAACAGATGAAAAGGTTATGTTCTTACACCATAATTTAAGAGTTTTGGATTTTAGATATTAATTGAAAAATGGGCAAATGATATATACAGTGCCCGCGAAAAGTATCCGATCACCCTTGAAATTTGTATTTTTTACATAAAAAACAATGTTTAAATGTATACTAACCTTATATTAGTATTTTGTCATCTGTCCTTTGGTTTGGATGACTTGTTCTAAACGTTTTGGCATGGATTTAATCAAGTTTTGACAAACTTCCACTGATATTTCCTTGCACCATACCTTTTTGATGGCCTCTTGTAATTTTTCGACTGAGCCAGTGTCGTGGCATTCAACCTTATTTTTTATTATAGCCACAGATTTTCTATCGGATTGAGATCTGGACTATTACCAGGCCAATCCAAAATATCAAATTTATTGTCAGTAATCCATTTTGTCACTATTTTGGCCCTGTGACATGGTGCACCATCATGCATGTATGTTTTTGTCCTTTGGATTGCCATTGCCATTGGAAGTTTATCCTGTAGCATTGCTAAATACCGTGCACCATTCATAGTTGTGTTCTTCGGAAGAAAATATAAGTTTCCACGCCCATAGTAACCGAAACAACCCCAAACCATCACACTTGGAGGGTGTTTCATTGTCTTTAGGGTCCATCCTATTTGAGCCAATAGACCGGCGAACCTTTTTTGGACAACTTCTGAATGTCAAAAATGTCGACTCATCGCTAAATAAAACCTTCTTCCAGTCATCAACAGTCCAATGAATGTATTTTTTACAAAATGCGACACGTTTTTTACGCATTTTTTCATTAATGAACGGTTTCTTAGCAGCATGGCGAGATGGTAATCCGAGTTCTTTTTGGAGCCGCTCCTGGATAGTTCGTTCAGAAACACCAGATAACAAATTATTCATATTAAATTTTATTTCTTTCGCAGTTATTGTTGGGTTTTTCAATACTAAACGTTTCATAAGTTTGTCTGTTCGCGAATTTGTTTTTCTCGGTCTGCCAGATCGTTTTTTAGGGACTGGCGTGGTTAGGCCACCATTGTTCTTAGCCCGTGAAACCCATAAATTAACGGTACTTTGGGATATGTTTAATTCCTTAGCTATCTGTCTCTGTGATTTCCCACATGCATGCAAAGCAACAATAGCACCTCGACAATCACTCTTAAGTTGTTTTTTAGCACACATTATATATAAATTTTATTTACACCACTTTCTGTAAAAAAAAAAAATATCAAGAAATTTACACAAACAGTGAAATCTGACAAATTTGAGACACAGCCACCCGCAACGAAGGCTACCAGAACACTAATTTGAGAATGCGTTGGATAGCTCTCATATCAGCGAGCAACCTCAAAGTTACCAGATGTCTCTAGAACAAATAGAAAGTGAATTACGTGTCTCTGAATATCAAGGGAAAATATTGTATTTTCTTGAGTGATCGGATACTTTTCGCGGGCACTGTATATATATATGTTGCTTTTTTTTTTTTTCCCCTACTTTTCTTTTAGCTCCCCCTTTTTTTCGTTTCAACCGGAATTTCTTTTCTCTTGACTCGGTCTTGTGCCTCTGTCAATTGTAGTATCCCTCCCCCTCTGTTTGTATTTTGCAGTCTTGGGGTCATTGGGTGCACCCGCCGGGGGGCATCGCTCCGTGGCTGAGCCATGCTCCGGGGATGGTCTGGATTGGGTCTTTGCTCGGCCCTTAACGGACAAATCTCCGTAGTGTCAATCTGCTGTTTTTAAAACGACAGTCAGGTTGTGGGGCGGGCTACCCGGGACGTTGGGCCTGCGCCTTGAAGGATGCAGCGGCGGATGGTGCATTGCCTTGGGTCTGAGGCTGTCTTTTTTTTGTAAAGCTATTGTTTATGGGTTCCATTTCAAAACTTAAATCCCCTCTTGTTGACGACTCTGGCCCGCCCTTGGATTTGGATAAGACTTCTACTTCTGGTCGTTCAGCGGCCTCTGCCTCCGCTGGATTGACCTTCAAGCCGTATGGCCCCCTCTCATCCTCTGCAGCATCTGGCTCTCGTGGCCGGACTCGTGGTGGCTGTAGGGCAGGGTCTTCACGGCCCTCATTCTCTCGCCCACTCTCGGTTACCGTTACACATGGACCTGTCCCTGCTGTCAATTTCTGTCCAGTGGACAGGTTCCTTCCGGGCAACTCGGAACGGGTGTTTCAGCGTCTTAAGATGGTGGGAGTTCCCTGTCATTATGATATGCCATTTGAAGGATGGGTCTCTTCTTTTGAAGTCCCGTTCTTCGGTGGTGACTGAGTCCCTTCTACAGTTGCAGGATGTCTTGGGTTGCAGAGTTTCTGTGACTCCCCATCCGCAATTGAATAGCTGTCAGGGCACCATTTTCACTTCACGTCTACTGTCAATCCCAGTTGGCGAGTTGCAGGAGGATCTTGCCCCTCAGGGAGTGATGAAGGTCTTTGGCTTTTCGTCTGGCCAGGATGGTGCTCTTACCCCATCCGCTCGTCTGCTCCTGACCTTTGACTCCCTTGTGCCTCCAGCCCAGGTGTTCTGGGGCATGGGTGATCGCTGGTCGTGTGAGTTTTCGGTGCAACCGTATGTGCCTGACCCGGTTCGCTGCTTTGACTGCAACCAGTTTGGCCATGTTAACTCTGCTTGCCGCCGTGAAGGTAAGCTGTGTGTCCGCTGCGGTGGGCCTGCGCACCCTACCCCGTGCACAAACTGCTCGGGGGCCCACCCTTCCTCCTCTCGAAACTGCCCCGTTTTCAAGTTTGAATTCGAGGTGCGGTCCTTAAGGACTACCGAATTCCTTAGTGTGCGGGAGGCGCGCGATATGATCCGTGACCGGGAGCTGCAGCGGGGGTTGTCCTATGCTGCAGCCCTTGGCTCTGGCGGGTCCTCTGGCCCCTCCCGTGCCGTGCTATCCCGGCGCCTACCGGAGTGGCGCCCCCCCTGGAAGTTCTGGGGGTTGGTGGGCCTCCTGGCGCCGCAGGACCTTCTTGTCTCTCTGCCTCACTTTTGGACATCCCATCTGATTCCCTGCCTACAAGTGCCCCTTCTCCCTCTCCGGCCTTGGGGTCTGGATCTTTGCCTACTTGTCTCTCGGGTGGGGAAGGTGCTGCCCCGAAGGGGAGGAGGAAGCGTCGCCATGGTTGGAGTCGGAGTCCTCCAGACCCGATCATGACCGCTGTTTGCCCTGCTTCCCCTTCCTCACCGGAAGGGAAGCGGCGTGCTGCTCCTGGTCCACTCGGGACTCCCCCTCCTATACGGAGGGCTGGTGAGGTGTCACCTCTCGGTGCCCCGACTAGTGTCTGGGTGTCGGTTGAGGTACACCGCCTCATGACACCCTCGATTACTGACTCGGTTCCTATGGTGGACCCAGTTGAGAGGAGCCTGGCCCTTCTTCATGGAGTCTCTCTCCCTTCGGCTCCTGCTGAGAGTGGTTGGGTCTCTCTCCTGGATCTACCTCTCCCACCTGTGGTGGACCTTTCCTCCCCTCCCCATCAGCACTTGTCTGGTGTGACGAGCCCTAGAGCATCTGGTTCTCCCCGGCCCCCCTCTTATGGGGAGTTGGGGGTTTCAGCTGGGCCCATCTCGTCGTCTCTCCCCCCCTCTGAACTCCCTGTTCCACTTTCTACCTCTCGTTCTACTACCGGTGAAGCAGCTGCGGGGTCGGTGGCCCCCCCCCCATTCAGGGTGAGTCGGGGAAGCCCATTCTGTCCCTGGTTATGGACCATTGAGTTTGCTGCTCAGCTTGGTCCGTGGCTATTTCTCTGCCTTCTCTGCTTTTTATAATGCCACTTCCCCTTACAGTTCCATTTTGCATTGGAACTGTAGGGGGCTTTTAGCTAACTGAGAGAACCTTGCCTCCCTGCTGGAGAGCGAGCGGCCTTCCTGTGTTTGTCTCCAGGAGACTATCCTGGCTGCGCGTGGGCTCCCTCGTCTCTCTGGCTATGTTGGCTTCCCTTGCACCCCGGATGAGCGCACACGCCGGCGGGGTGCAGCGATTTATGTACACCATTCATTACCCTCGCGAGGTGTGCCTCTTCGTACTTCCTTGCAGGCTGTGGCTGTGCGGCTCTTTTTAGATCGCCAGTACACTGCCTGCTCGATTTATATTCCTCCTCATGACCCTCCTTCTCGCGACGCGGTTCGCGAGTTGGTGTTGCAACTGCCTCGACCGTTTCTCCTCCTCGGGGACTTTAACAGTCGCGACCCGGCTTGGGGAGATGTCCGGTCGACTAATGTTGCTGGTATGTTGCTCTCCTTAATGGAGGACCTTTCCTTCGCGTGCCTCAATTCCGGCGAACCGAACCTACTTCCACGAACCCACGGGTTCATCTACCTGTATTGATCTCTCCTTGGTGTCCCTCGATGCCTTACTCGATTTTTCGTGGAAGGTGTTGGGGGACTCTTATGGCAGTGATCATTACCCAGTCTGTCTTGAGCCGGTCGGACCGCAGCCGGGCGTCTCGTCTCGACCGAGGTGGTGCCTTGCGGGCTGACTGGCCATCTTTCAGAGCTCGTTCCGTCATTGTCCGTTCGGTATTGAGCTTTGGCTCTGTGGATGAGAGCTTGGAGTTCTTCGAGCGGGTGGTGATGAGCGTCGCGGAGGACTGTATTCCTCGATCTTCCGGTAACCCGCGGACGCGTAGCGTCCCGTGGTGGACTCCAGCATGTCACCAGGCGGTGTGCGAGAGGAAGAGGGCAACGCGCCGCTTCCACCACACCCGCGCGGACCACTTGATTGAGATGCGGCGGGCGAAGGCTTTCGCCCGCCGGACTCTCAAGTTGGCCCGTCGGGCCTCTTGGCGTGCTTTTGTGTCCGGCATTTCCTCATCTACCCCTTCTGCTGCTGTGTGGCGGAAGGTACGTAGTATCGAGGGGAAGCCGGTCCCTGCTAGTCGCCCTGTCCTTCGGGACGGGGACGGCTTCCTTTCGGATCCTGCTGCTGTGGCCGATCGGCTGGGGTGCTTTTGCTGCGGTTTCCCGTTTGCCTTCAGCTGCGGCTCGTCCTTTATCGGAGGTCACGTTCCTGCCCCCTGGGAACGAGCCCTCTAACCATCTCTTTACGATGTGCGAACTTCGGGCTGCCTTGGCAACCCGTCGTTCTTCCGCCCCTGGCCCTGATGACATTCCGTATGACTTTATTTGGAATCTGCACCCGGTAGCCCTGCACCTGGTAGCCCTGCACTTCTTGCTGGATCTTTTCAACCGGGTGTGGGTTGAGGGGTCGTTCCCTTCCCGTTGGAGGGAGGCAATTGTGGTCCCGATACCTAAGCCAGGGAAGGATCCGGCGGAGGTGGCGGGCTATCGGCCTATTGCCTTGACGAGCTGCTTATGCAAGCTACTTGAAAAGATGGTGGCCGTCCGACTTTCCTTTACACTGGAGTCGCTTGGGTTATACCCCCTGACCCAGTATGGCTTTCGTCGATTTCGGGGTACTCTGGACCCCCTTCTCCTCCTTGGCCATGATGTACTGGAGGCATTTTCCTGCCGGAATCTTGTTCTGGCCGTCTTTTTCGATGTCCAAAAGGCCTATGACACAACCCATCAGGGAGTTGTCATGGTCCGTTTGAAGTCTCTTGGTTTTGTGGGCTTTTTGCCCACGTTTTCTTCGCAACTTCCTCTGCCATTTTTCTGCGTCCATAATGGGGCGGCCCTATCTGACCTGTATGTTCAGGAGGAGGGGGTACCCCAGGGGTGTGTTTTGAGCGTCTCCTGCTTCAATCTGGTTATGTCCACTACCGGGAGCCCTTCCGCCCTCGGTGCGCTGTTCCATCTACGCAGACGATCTGGCTGTCTATGCTGCGGGGATGAGTCCCCCCCTCGTGGAGAGGCAAGTCCAACTCGCGGTCAATCGGGTTGAACGGTGGGCATCGTCGGTGGGCCTTACGCTGTCTTCCCCGAAGACTTCGTGTGTGGCTTTCCTTCCATCGAGGAGATGGGGATCCAGCGCCATCCTGGCCTTTAACCTTACACTCGGGGGTCAGCCTCTGGCCCTCATTCCATCAGTATGCTTCCTGGGTATGGTTTTTGACAGCCGTTTGAGCTGGGTTCCCCACCTTCGCTGGCTGCGCGAGTCCGCGAGATGTACCCCTGGATTTGCTGGGACATCTGTCGCATACTACATGGGGCGCGGATAGGTGGACACTCCCATGACTCCAGATTCTTGGGATCTTGGGAGCATTGCTCCAGTAAATTTGACCATGAGAAAAAGTAAATTTGGGTTTGGGTTTTGTTCATCCGCTAGACGTTATGCAATTTTTTTGCGTATACGTTCTTGTACAAACCAATTTTTTTAAATTACAAATTTAGTTATTTTAAGTTTAGTTGGTAATTCCATATTTAACAATTATTTTTATTTTTTGTTAAGCTTCAATGTTTTGATAATTAAAATTTTATTAAAACGTATATTTTTTTAATATAAAATTATCAGGATTGGACTATGTTCCATTGATCTCGGCCAGGTTTGATAAATTGGCCAGATAATTACTTGTGCGGTTTTAAGTAATCCACCATGACTCTAGAATTGAAAAGTTTAGTTAAGTTTAAACTTACTTTTACTTACTTTAACTTACCTACTTTTACTTACTCTTCCTTACTTTTACTAAGTTTAAAGCACTTACTTTTACTTACTTTCATTGTACTATATTTACTTACTTTTACTCACTTTTACCATACTATATTTACTAACTTTTACTTATTTTGTATTTTTTCAGGTAGTCAATAATCAATAATGGATCCTAATATTGATGAAGTTGGAGAGAAAAGTGAGGGTGTTAAAAGGGGTTACTTTTGTGGTCAATGCAAGAACAAATATTCAAAGAAGCAAAACTGGGAGGAACATTTTAATTCCAAAAAAAATATTTGTTACAATACAAGAGGTCCCAGAGTTTGGGCCCACAGCTTAGATATTGCAGTAAAGAAATACCAGGATGAAGTGCAGCAAAGAGATACGGCAAAGCAGTCATTTAGTTTGTTCACAAAATGTGCTAGTGCTAGACCTCAGAAAAATGAACCAACTTCTTCAACTGCTAATCTACAAAATGAAACTTTTTCACTAGATGTTTCACAGACTGAAGAAAGTGCTTCTCCTCCACCTAAGAAACAAAAGGTAAGTGAGGAATCTGCGCATCAGACTAACAAAACTGCTTTAGAGGAATTTTAAAATTCCCAAATCCAGAAGACATTGAATGCAATTTTGCGCCTAACAAAAGAAACTCACCAAGCTGTTGTGGTTAATAAAGAGAAGAGTCAAAATATGCCTTCAAGTTCAAGTGTTGCATCCAAATCTAATAAAGCAAAAAGCAACAAATTTGACATTTCCATAGCCCATTTAAGCAAGTGTAAATCAATACAAGAAATCCTGAACAATGATTTGATCAAATCTACATTCAAATTGGTGGAAAAGAAGGATCTAGGGCATGCTGATGATTCATTTTCAGTACCAAGTGATATAATGGAAAACATTGCAAATAGTGACACTAATATGCCTGATGTAGATATAGCTGTTGAGGATGAAGATGATGATAATCAAGAAGATATTGATGATGCTTCTGATGATAAAATGTTTACATTATATTGCATAGCTTGCACAGACCCCAAAGCATGTGCTTCAGACAAACATTCTAACATAAAAGGTTACTTCAATGTTAAAGATTTAACCTACGTATGCAAATAAGGAGAAAATCAAGAGAGATGGTTTAGAAATCTGAAAATCCACCTGAAGAGACATTTAATTAAACTTCAGCATCATCAAAGAGCTGCTGTTTATGAAGTGATGAAAACATCTTCTCGGAACACTACTAAACGCATAGAAGACTTATGTGGCAACATCTTATACTACATAATGAAAACAAACACTGCATGGGCTCTATATCCAGTACTTCTAGCTGTATTACATAGGTCAGGTTGTGAGGTTGGAAATTTGAATCATAGCACACATGCGTGCGAGACAATTTGTGAGCTATTAGATAATCAACTTAAAGAACAAACTGTAAAGTGGTTCTTAGAACAAACTTCAGTAACAATAACAGCTGACATTGGAACAATTTTGGGATTAAGCATGCTAGTTGTATTAGTTATGAGTGAAGAAGATAAGACTGTAAAACTTGCTGGGATAAATTTAGTACGCAGCAAATCAGGAGTTTATTTGGCCAATGAAATTTTTGATGTGTTGAAGTCTCCTAATCACTTGAAACTATCTGAAGAAGCAATTAAATCCAAGGTATCTGGAATGGTTGGAGATGGGGCTTTTTGTAAGGACAATGAGCCATTTAAAAATGAAATGAAAAAGTTGTTTGGAGAAAATTTCAAATTTTGATGGGACTTAATGCATCTTGTGAACAGAGCCCACGTTGATGCATTGAACAAAATTTGTAAACTAAGTGAGCTTTTAGACTTTATTCAGAATCACACTTCAAATCTGAGATCAGGCCTTGACTATACCAATATGGTTCTTGACAATATCATTGGTTTTAAGAGACCAAAACTCAAATCTGATACTCGCATGGTTAATTACGAATTTGATCAATTTGACAGATTTGTGGAAAATTGTGTTTTTTGATCATCCACAAGAGAAAGAAATTAGTGCCAAGTTATATGTATTGATTTCCTATGTAACAAAGATTATGTTGCAAGTAGCTCAAAAAACACAGTTAGTGCAGAATTTGTAGAAAATATATTTTATAAAGAAGGAGGGAAAACTGTTATGTTAAGAGTGATGGAAACAATTTCCAAATTAGCTAATGGAGGAAATGCAAATGATGTAGTTTCTGAATTTAAGCACGATACCACAGGGCAGCAAAAGGAACTAACAGCTGAGGATTACACCCTAAATGAAGTTTACAAATACATCAAGAAACGTTCTGATTACTACCAGGTTGCTGAAGTTGCTAGACCATCCAGAACCAGATCTGAAAGTAGTTTTACAAAAGACTCAGTGATAAATTGGCTGACAGAATATATAGAACAGCTGTGGAAAGGAATCACAGAGAGATTAAAGCATTTTGATAAAGATGGATCAACTGCCTGGAGTGAAGCACCAGCTGAAGGGACATTCTACATGCAAGGTCTAACATCGTCCACTGTTGTTGCTGCAATGAATAAATAAACTTAAGGTGAGTTATAAACTGTACATTATTGTATTATTATGTTTAGCTAAAACAATTTGTAATTGGTATGTCGTCAATTCAAGAGTTTACTATCATTAACCTATCTAGTGGTGTAAGGGGAAAAAAAGTAAATTCAGAGCTGTGCTCCAGTAAATTTTTTCAAATCTGGAGTCATGCGTGACACTTCAACTATGTTTCCAACAAACCAGTCACCTTCATAGAAACAGGCCACATATGTACCAGGTTTATATTGGTAAGCCACATTTTCTTGTGTAGCATTGAGGAAGGAAAGTTGTACATTAAAGAAATTTTGTACAGTTTAATGCCTGTTGATGAAGGTCTAAAGCAGTGATATGAACGGGTTCCTGGGATTGTCTTAATTAAGGAATACCTTTTTTCTAACTCAAATAAATTAGCATTTTCCTCAATTTTAGCTGAATCAATGTACAGAAATTGTATACCATTAATATTAGATTTGCACCAATCGAACATCTTTTTTGGATTGGTGATGTGACCTTTACTTGTTGCTTGTAGACTTGCCTGGGCAACTAACCTTTTGACAGTGCCACCAACACCATCACAGGGGCTCTTTCCATGAGGTGGCAAAAAAGTTCCATTCACATGTTAGTTGGAAATCTTTAACACTGAATTAATGATGTTTTTATATTGACTTGCTGCGCCATCGCTAAAGTAACAAATATGTTTTAGTTTAGGATTATGACTTTTAAGTAATTTCAAGGCTTCGCATAAAAAAGAATGAACTGCAGTTGTGTTGTGTGTAAGTGAATCTGATATTACACAAAAATTTGTAACTTTTAGTTCACCATCAACTTTTTGATAGCAGACTACCAGATGCAAGGTAGCCTGGGTATTGTCCCAGTGATGCCCTTGTACGGCATCCTGAATTATAAAACTATAGTTTTCAGAGAAGTCAACAAGCACTAATGCTGTAGAATCATTGAGGTTTTCTTTACAGTCGGACAAATATTTTGATTGGGCTTTTGCTATGAAATGGTGTACTTTCACCTTTTTTGCACTTTCACATATGTCTTCTACTACATTCGAAACACTTTTTGTCATTGTGACCAGTTGGGTATGGTCTGTATGAAGCCACTGCTTGAAGGAAACCTCATCATCCATGTCATAATCATTGTTTTCAAAAATGGTAAGAAGCCAATCCCGTAATTCATTTAAACCAGGACATGTTTTGCAGTTATTAATCATGCAGTTTCTGGTTTCAGTGTTGCAGACTATTTTCCCTAGTAACACTCTTAATTCTACTTTGACGGAGTGATTCACATAAAAGTTTAAAGTTCTGGTGTATTTCACAAATGCATACATTGTGTGATCCTTTACTCCCCACACCCATACACCATTTTGGTCTCAGTTCAAAAAACTTTGATTTGGAGATTTTGTCATTTGGATATTTATTTTTGTAAAGCATATATAATTCTCTGATATTTGTCAACAACAGTATTTTCTGCTTGTGAACCTTCTCTTGTGGTGTTTTTATTGATTTGTAGTCTTTTTTACCAGGGCATTCTCTAGTAGCTATATTCATTGTTTTGGAAAAATTCTATCACTCTTTCCTTTATTTCATCGCTTATACCCTTGCTACTCTTTTTATTTCTCATTATAGGAAGGATACCTTCTTTTCTCTTTAAGGCCCTCACAGCATTAACCATTCTGGCTGACACTTCAAATTCTTTCATAATTCTTTCTCTGGACCAGGTTTTACCAATTGGAAGGAGTGTTAGAATTTGTATCTTTTCTTGTCTGGTACTAGTTTTACACTTTTCTTTCAGTTCCTCTATCATATGCTGATAACACTTTTCTTCCTCACTCTCTATAGGTTTCTCCGCTTCCCCATCCAAAATGCTAGGCTTCATATGAAGTACTTTTGACAGCTTTGATTTTGTTGGTTTCAATTTGCTTTAGTTTCCTTTTCGTGTAAAACTTTCGATCTCTTGCTCTTACATACTTAATGGGTGAGCATTCTAGTGAACCTAACGTTTTGTCAAATGTCTCCTTAACTATTTCTTCTGGAACATATTCATCACTACCTGAGTCTTTTTCATCTTCAATCGTCTTGGCTCTAGAGAAGCATGTTGAGCAAAGTTTCTGTCCTGGTATCAGATTCAGTCTAGTTGCTATGTCTTTGTCAATAATTTGTAGTGATTCTGCAAATAAAGTAGGGTAATGTAAACTCTAAACACATTGGAAAATAATTTTAAAACCTCGACATTTGGTTTATAGGCTATTCGTATAAAATATTCAAAACATATGCATTCAGTAGCACAGTATATAGCCTACCCTATTAAAATTAAATAGCTAATTTTGGTTACAATTTACAGTATAAACTTCTTTATGAAATATAAATACCGTATATTAGTACCTATATTTACTTAGCTACTTGTTATCTTCTTTCGATGATTTCTCCATGGATCTTGGCAGCTACGTTGCATTTGTTGGTAATGCATTCCAAACATTTTTTCATGGTGGTAGCATACAGTAGCACTATTTGGGTTGATTACAGTTGCTTTTGTTCTCCACAATAGCAGTTTCCTTGTTTCATCTGTCAGCTCATGTAAGGTATACATACCCACCTTCCTGGTGAGTCTCTGTTCATGACATGGATCATCCAAGTACATACCAAAGCTGCACTACTTTGATTCTTGATTAGAATAAGCCATTATTACAGGCAGTAAAATTAAGTTAATTGCTCTAGTTAAATTTTCTGAAAATAAAAGATATGATCTATAAAATTGGCCTGGACATTAATGATTAACCATCATGTTTTACATTTATAAGAATATACAAAGCGAAATGAGCTACCCAGAGCCCTTCGAGTTGCTGGTTGTTTTGAGAGACATTAAATTTCTTGTATGTTTTAGACTTATTTACATATTACAATTGTAAATCAACTTAATAAGTAATAAAATGAAAGTAAAATTACAATTCAATGTCATAAATAGAAATTTAAAAATTTACAAATATTGCAAAAATTTGAGATTTTTCACAAAAAGCACTTTTCTTTGAATCACCAAAACTATATGAAGGAGTTGAGTTGAGATCTATTCCTTAATATGTTTTTTTACACATATGTATCTTTCTTTACTAGAAGTATCAACTCCCTGACTAATTTCGGACACCTTTATATTAAGCCCCAAAGTTGATGTTAATTTTGCAAATTTTGTGAAAATATCAACTTTTGGAAATTTTTAAAAAATAGAAATAAATCCTTTTTTGGTTATTTTTTTATTTCACTCATAAATTTACAACCCATAAGACTATTAGGAGTATTAAAACAGCTGTGATTGATGTAGAACTAAAACTTTTGAAAGTGGTAAGTCGTAAAAGTGGGAGGAATTGATGCAAGCTTCAAAATGGAGCCATATTTAAGCCCTTGTAACTTAGAAACTATTTGTTCACAGCCTTTTTGCTTGCAAAATTGAAAAGCCCACCAGAAGTTGTATTGGCATGACAAATTTGAAGCTTCTACTCCTATTAGAAGACACTTTTCAAGGCCTCTCAAAATGAAGGCGTTGGCCGATCAAGCCCAACATGGGCATTTTTTGTCGAAGGTGGGGGCCATTTAAGCGACCATAAAATTAAAAGTTTTTGACTGAGGAAGCTAAAATTTTAGATTTAAGCTATTGAATGGTGTATGAATCAACCCTGAAAATTTGAAGAAAATCGGAGATGGTCACCCGACCACCCCTGTACCAATTGAGCTGGAATGGCCCTTCTGTTTCAACTTTTGACTGTTCAGAGTTACTTACTTGTTCCAACAAGGCTGTTACTGTTTCCCCCAATCTTCTGAGAGCATATATATCCTGGTCAGAAGTTATACAGGCAGTAGTAGACTGATAATCCAGCAGTCGATTCTCGATATCTCTCAATAGTGATTGGGTGGCTGAGGCTCCTGCTCCCTTGCCAGGAATATTCAGTTCAGCCATTTCACGAGGTTGCCCCTTAACTACTTCAGTAATGTCAGTGCCCTGAGTCATCTCTGGATTAGGCATTTTCTACAATTCCTCTTTGAAACTTCACTACTTCCACACCCAATCCTTTGACTTATCCTGCTGGCTTTGATCCCTCTAGTTATGAATCCCCCTATTTTCTATCTTGCTGGCTATGAATCCCCCCTTTTTTCAAATCCTGCTGGGTAAACCCCGGTTTTTTTTCAATCCCACTGGGGATGCCAAAAGTGTGCTGCAGTGGCTGAGTAGGCCATAGTCCCTAAGTATCAAGTACCGTATCTTCAAGCCACCCAGCACCCTTTTAAGTTTCCAGGTTCATGACAATAAATTGTCCAGGTAAGGGGATAGTATTCTCCAGTATCCTGCAGTATCTTCTTGGGTATTAGTTTTCCTTTCCCCCAACTTTCTTTGTATGATGATGGACACAGTTATACACTAGGTTCTGGATCATACACCAACTGCACTTCACCACCAATCACTTATAGTCTAGTTCTGATCCTTACACTAATTATAAGTTCTAAACAAATCAACTTATTCTGGGTCAGGATTCTCTCATGTCAGCTGTCTATTTCCAGGAGATTAGTGAGGTTCAATCCACATGTTAACTGTAAGCTACTTCCCAAGTATTTATTAGATCTTGATCTCCACAGAAAGACAATCCCAATCACACACTTTACCGTCGTCTATCAACATGATGGTGCTCCTTGTCACTATGCCAAAATTGTTCAGGATTATCTAAATGGACATTTTCCAAATCACTGGATCAGACGTGGAAGCAACAGACCTTGGCCAGCGAGATCACCAGATTTAACCCCTTTAGATTTCTTTGCTTGGGGCTTTATCAAATCGCACGTCTATCAGATGAAGATTACGCGTCTTGAAAATTTACGTACATGTATAGTCTAGGGTGTCCCAGCCGTGAAAATACAAATTTGCAAGAGTCAAATCGCACACCCCTTTAATTAATTACACTTGAAGAAAGGAAAACATGGGCGAAATTTCATTGGCCTATTAGGAGGGGAAGGGTCCCCTCATTGACCTTGTTTATTCGACCCTATATGAACAAACGTAAATGCTCAGCATTAATCATTCTAGAATGGAAGAATGAAATGTAAATTCTTTCTAATGACTAAATTAAAGGAAATGGAAATTCTTCCTAATGGCACATTTCATTTCGGGGGACAGAGGATCTTTTTGTCTGCTGAGGGGAACTGCTGGCGGTGGTATTCGACGACTTGGTACACGAGCTGCCGTTCCTCCTCGTTTTTTGTCAGGCCCTCATTGAAATCTTCCGCCAGTTTCACTGCCCGTTCTGCCGCGTCGTTCACAGACTTCAACGATGGTGCACATCCTTCGAGATCTTTGGGGTTTTTTGGAACTGGCAGCTTCAGGCAATGAAAAAGGTTTTGAGTCCTTTTTGTGACCAAGGTGCTCAAATCTGACCGTCTCACGGTCAAGACACTCTTTCCCTCCAGCCGACGCAGATCTTTTGGGTCTTCGGTCTTCTTGTGCAGGTTTTGGAGCATGGCCATCTTCTCTGCATCGGTGGTTTTGGAGGAGAACATAGCGAGTCCGGATAAATCTTCTCTTAGGTACCAGAGATGGCCCCGGAATTTCGTCAATGCGGCGGTACCTAGATCATGATCCACCGCCTTGTACCGCTCTAGGTCCTCTAACAGCTCCAGGTCATTGACGGGCGCGTCCGCCGTCAATGGAGCCTCGAACCACCTCTGGAGGTAGATGGTGACGGCAAAGACGTTTATCCTGCGTAGTGACCGGACCTCGTCAGCGGTCAGGTGGAATTGGCTTCGGAAGATGAACATCTTAAGACAGTAAATGCCTTTGGCCATCCACCTGGCCCGGTGGTATGCTCCAGGACGATTGTACCGGAGATCTCGTTTGCCATGACCATCGAGGAAGACCAGAGCGAGGATCAGGAACTCCCGGTAATCGTCTCTTGGGTGGCCAACTTCAAGCTGGTCTTCAATGAAGTGGACAATCTGCTCTTCTTTCAACGCCACCCATTCCGAAAGGATGTCGCTTGGGCCATCGCCGTTGAACGGAGAAGCCTGCTTCTGGTCAATGAACTCCCATTGGGATTTGAAGCGAGCGAACAGCGCAATTTCGGGGCCAGAAGACCTGAAGAACAGGTCAAAGACTGAGGTGATTACCAATTCCATCATGTGGTGTCTGCAAGCCAGGAAAAGAACGCGGTGGTCCATTTGGTCCTGGATAATCGTACAAGTGCCGCTGTGAATACCGGTATTCGCCGCTGTTGTGTTGAAGCAGAGACCGGCAATCCATGGTTGAACTTGCGGCCAATCGTCCAGCACCTTCAGAACAGCTCCAGCCATCCACTGTCCCGTGCTGTCAGGGATTTTTGGGATCACCAACAACTTCTCAAGATTCTTCCCGCTGACCAGCACTGGTATGCGATCCGATTTCCCTCCATCCGAATCAGGGAGGAGTTTGCCATCAAAGTGGATGACAAGCGGCGTATCAGGATTGAACTCGGTCTTGATTCTGGCTGCCAAGTTCTTCCTGGACTTCTGCCGTGAACGGTGAAGACTTGATTTGGAGAAGGTGACAGAGGATAACTCAACTCCCGCGGCAGCGAGTGCTGGAGCCACAATGTGCATCGCTTGGCGTACTGAGGTTCCAGTTCGATCCAGGGCTGCAGCAAAATTGGGATATTGGATGATCCTCCTTGCCGACACTTTGCCGTCCTTGGGAGCGGATCGAGGAGCCGAAGGACCAGGAGAGGAATATTGGACATCATCATTGGATGCTTCGGCCATGGACTCCGAAGAAGAAGAAGAAGACCTACTTTTCACCGTTCCTTTTGCTTGCAGTGAGTCCATCTCTTCGCGGCTTTTCTTCTTCCTCTTCTCTTCAGCTGCTCGGCGTTTCTCCCGCTCCGCTGCCCTGCGAGCAAACTCCAGGTCCTCTCCTCCGATGTACATCTTCCGCACGGTTCACTGGTCATTCAGAAAGTCTCGATCTTCGGGGACTTTGATGAGTTTCATGGCGTTGGCATGAGCTGTTTCGAACAGTGTATTCAGGTTGGCTTGGAATCCCTTTTCCCGCTCCAGTTGCTTCTCTCCCCCACGGTTTCGGTTTCTGGCAACCTTCTCGTAGTCCGTGGAGAGGGCCTTGATCCTCTCGACGCACTTGGGCTTGTGGGAGGTCGGAATAGATGCCCGAGCACACACCGCCATAACCTCATCAGCTACCACATTGGCAGCTTCCGCCGTGGACATTTTTTTCTTCCGAGTGAAGAACAACAGACGTCGAAGAACATCTCCCACTGTCAGGAGTTGACACAGCGTTTCCAGGGGTTCATTTCGCAACACCCCCACCAACCACACAGTCTCCTGCTTTCTTGTATCCATAACCTGAAAAGAAATATGCTACAATTAGTATAAGGTAGAGAGTAGCCGTTCAGCAATAGTAACACATGGTTTGAGGGGACCCTTAAAATTAAAGAACACGAATGAAATTCATCATGCTGGCATGTTTTCACGAGTGGAAGAAATTAGGGGGGTGTGCATGACAAACTTCAGGAACAAAAAAAATTGGGACACTCTAAATTGTATACGAACTGCTGCAGATAACATAACCCCGCAAATGCTCCAGAATGTGTTTAGAAATGCTGTGGAACGATTTGAGCTGTGCAGGGATACTGATAGGCATCACGTCGGATCCTACTCTTAATTATTTAATAAATGTTACCACTTTATCATTTTATGATTGAATTCTATATAATTTCCAAGTGCTTCACAAAAATAGATCCTGACTTTATGTACACCATATATATATATTAGGGTGGTCCACTTTTATAGGGGTGGAATTTTTTTTTGTGATTTGTTTTTATTGCTGGGTTGTAACTTATGAGGATGGATGAGAAAACACCTCTGGGAAAGTTTTATTTGAATTAGTTAATTTGTAGGGGTAGCACATGAAACTTGAAGTTTTGGTATAATCTGAAAATCACAGCAAAGTTAATCTTGGTGACAGTACATGACTATTATGGTAACTAACAATTCTGAAATGAATTGACTAACAATTCCCTCTGCACCTCATTTGATCTTTGTTTTCTCGCCCAGTTGCCAGGCTGACTTCAGTGGTTGAGGAAACTGCTTCCTGTAGTTAGCAACAACTTGTAGGAGATACTGCAGTTGTTCCTCATTCCTGGTGTGGCAGCCGTTGTATTCATTAATGAGAGCAACCCCCCTCTCTGTATGATCATTCACGACAGAAAGGTTTGCCACTGATTTCTTCGCTATTTGGTAATCAGGATCACTGTCCCAATCCCGCACCTCCTTCCTCAGGTATCCCACACCTGACCCCAGAGACAACAGCAGTCTTTTTGAGTTTGCTGTTGCTAGTGACTCGATTGAAGCCCCCTCAGCAACACCTTTTCTTCTCTTCTGGCAATCAGGCTTTCCTTCAACTTCCTCCATCGCCTTCACCATTGCTGTTTTAGTCTCTTCAGACACCTCAGGATCAAAAATCGTGAGGCCCACCATCTCCTCCGAAAGATACCAAAGATGACCGCTGAGTTTTTTTAATGCCACTTCCGAAATTTTGGGGTCATGGTATTCCCGAAGACTCTGCAGAAGACTGAGGTCGCTGCGAGGCGCAGCAGCAGCTATTGGCGCTGTCATCCATGCCTGCAGGTAGATGGAAACAGCGAAGACACTGACATCCTTAAGACACTTTTGCTCTCGTGGAGTGAGGGCTGGGATTTGTCCCCTGAACAGCCACATCTTCAATGAATAGATCACCTTAGATAACCATCTGGCTTGGTGCATGGGGCCAGGTCGCTTGAAGGTGTAGTTGTCAATGCTCCCTCCCAAGAAAATGATGGACAGATCGAGGAATTCCTGATAGTCATCTCGAAAGGATTTTGAGGAGTGTTTTTCCTCAGCAAAGCGGAGAATCCAATCTCTAATGTGGGCCAAGAGTCGATGCACCTCTTCATCATCCCATCTGGTGCCATATGTTCCTGTGTCGATGAAGGTCCATTTGCTCTGAAACCTGCTGAACAATGGAACATCAGGTCCACTCGTTGGGCCATAGCAAGCAGTGAAAGCTCCACCGATCATCACTTCCATGATGTGATGATGGCAGGCAAAATGGAGAAGGTCTTTCTTCAACTTCTGCTCCAACAACACACACGCTCCATTCAAACGACCAGCATTGGAGGCAGTGGTGTCGAAACACATCCCCACGACAGATTCTTCGAGGCCCCAATCAGTCAATAATTCAAAAACTGCGCTGGCTTGGTGTTCTCCTGATCCAGTTGGTATTTTAGGGACTCCAAGGAGCTGAGATTGACCCGAAAAGGAGGAAATGAGCACAGGCAGCCGATCCACATGCGCATGGTCTCTGGTGTTGAGGAGGTCTGGAATAAGTTTTCCATCCCAGTGGATGATTGCAGGACCAGACTGAAAGGAAGCTTTTAGGCTACTGCAGATCATGATCCGATGTCGTTCTCTCTGCCGTTTGATGGAGGTCCGGGTGATGTTAAAATTCATTGGGCTGTGGCCAAGGCTCAATGCAGTCTCTGCTATTATGTAGGTTGCCATCCTGTCCGTAGTGTGTGTCCGATCTAGGGCAGCAGCTAGATTTGATGTTATCACATTCTTGACTCTTTTCACCTGTTTTGGAGGTCGCTTTCCACCTTTTGCCCATTCATCTTCGGTGGAGGATGACTCGTCAGTGACTGAGGATTCTGTTGAGGACACCAATACTGCTGTACCCGACATTGATGCACCTTCATTGACTGCCTGCAATACAATCGAAGAAAATGGACAATTAGTGTTAACGAACAACCTAATCATTGCAATCAAATGAAAGTAGGAATTCGAAGAACAATCTCGCCTTTCTCTTTCGCATCTCCTCCTCCATCTTCCTGTGGGCAGCTTGTTTTTCTTTTTCTGCTGTTTTTCTGTCTACTCCCACCATGCATCCCCGTCTTCCAGGCTCTCGCTGGGCCAGCAAGAAGGCCTTGTCTTCTGGGTTTTTGATTAGAGACAAGGCATCAGCGTGTGCCATATCAAATAGGTTCCGAAGTGTCTCCTTGAATCCCTCTTCATTGTACACCTAAATATAAATAATAAATATATATAATAAATATATGATAAATGTATTGACTATTGTACAGTATAATATGTCATACTCTCGAGAAACTATTTTATTTATCATTGATCATCCAACTCACCTGCTTCTGGCTCCTCCTCATTCGTCCTTTTTTTATTTTGATCCAATCTTGGTGAAGGTCCAAGATCTTTTGGATTCCTTTGTATTTTTCCCTTGTCGGGATTCGAGCTTTGTTCCAAAATATTTCAAGTTGACCCCACACTACTTGAGCACTTTCCTTCAACTCCTTCTTGAGATTAGTGTGGTGATGAAGGAAGCATGACAATACTTCTCCACGTGATGGTAATTTGCTTCCAAGAAGCTTGTCCTTCACTTTATCTCCTTCAAGGAGATAAAAGCAAGAGCTTCGAACTTGAGTCATCATATATCCAAACCACTAAACACAACCAATGAACACTACACCAATAATCTGTCAAGGAAAAGATGTATTACTGGAACTGGAACATAATATACAAGTAAATCTACTAGGTAGTGCAAAAGTGCAAAAATGAAGTACTGTGTGCTACCCCTAAAAAGTGATTGATTTGGGAAAAAATTGGCCAGAGGTGTTTTCTCATTCATCCTCACAAGTTACCGCCTGGCAATAACAAAAAATCAAAACTTCAATTTTATGGACCACCCTAATAATATATATATATATATATTTAATACAAAAGTGTCTTTTTGTCCACCCTAAATTTTTATGCTGGCTACAGCATTGGTTAAAATTTCTCTTCTCTTCACTCAGAAGAAAACTATTTAAATTACGAGTTCAAATTTTTGTGTGATTTCTAACCACTTGACCCTAGTTTCAAGAGTTCCTATATTTAACTAGTTCCTATTTACTGTTGACTGTGTAACTTACTCTATATAATTGAATGTCTGGAGACATGTACTAAGTTCAGTCCCTTAGTAAACCTACAACACCCTTCTGTTATTTTAATTGTTAGCTAAAATTGGTTCAGCCTACATGAGTAATATTTGATATTCTAGAAAAAGACTACATTTAAATATTAAAAGTAATGCATAGGTTTTTTAAGGGATTGTATAATAGGTTTAATTTTCATAGTTTTAGGCATGTAAGTTTTTTATTATAACTGGTAGTAAACCTGTTGTAAAATAAATACAGTACTTGGAATCTGAAGTTCCTTGGTGGCCTATGACAATTATCATATACCAATATTTGAGGCTGTAATGTTCCAATTTAAACACACTTAATTTTTCTCTTGAAGTTCTATAATGGATGATCAAGAAGAGAAATTATTCGATGAGCAGCAGTGGAAGAATGAAGTAAAAGCTATAATTCAGGATGTCAAAGAATGTGTAAAAGAAATTATAATTGCAGATGGGATTCCTTCTACCAATTCTGTCATTTATTGTAATCTTACCATACTTGAAGGAGAGAAGTACTGTATAGAACTGACTGCTTCAGGATTTAGGTATTTTTGTTCTGTTCATCCATTATTTACCATATATATCAATAACCCAAGTGAAAAATGCCCTAATAGGCTGTGTTCACTAAATTTCTCTGTACTTGTGCAAACAAATTTAAAGAAAGTTAAACAGTTCTATTGTTTATTTGTGATCTAAATATAAAGGAAGCATATTTGCCAGTATTGTCGGCATAATCAGAAAGAAGCTACAGTGTTTAGTTTTGAAGAAAGATTTACTGCTTTCAATATTTTGGAAGGCTGTGGCATTATCATTTTGTTTATTTTATATTTTGTGAATGAATACCAATTTTAATACTAAGTACATTTATAGAAAATTGATTTCTAACCATTTTAATGTGTTACCATGTTTTAAATAGACCTAATCTTGTGATTATTAACATTACAATAGCCTACATACTTACTTAGGCCTTAGCCTGCTTACACAAATGAACTTTTATAACTGATTTAACATTTAGAAATTAGGTTTCCAACTTTTTGGCCTTAACTAAAGTGATTCTTTTTTTACATATCTTTAATGTTGGTAATATGTGACTCCAAAACATTATCCTAACACAGGCTTAGAAGTGTTAGCTAATTGCACACACTAATTGCATATTTTTTTTTTTTTTTTTTTTTAAAGTTCGGGAATAACCGATTCGCCTCTATTTAAAAGGGCATATCTCGGCGGAAAAACAAAGAAAAAGTGAGAGGAAAGACAGAGGAAAAAGAAAGGGTGGAGGGGACAGTTGAAGTGGAAAAAGACCAAAGGATGACAAGGACTGCAGGGTCGAGCCCCATCATCCTTGGGTTGCTAGGGCCGGGAGGGTGCACATGAAACCTCCAGGAACAAGCACGTACAAACGAGCACAAAGAGCACTCAAGAGCACGAGCTTAGAACCCCCTTGCGGGGGCTAATTGCATATGATGCTCCACTTAACATATAACAAGATTGTGGCGCAGATGTTATAATTAACCCATATTATAATAACCATGTTATAATAACCCATATTATAACAATGAAATATAAAATTGGAATTTGTGACAAAAGTGAAATATAAAATTGGAATTTGTGACAAAAGTTAATGTTGCTTTTAATTTTTCCAGCTAAGCTTAATTGCACCTGTACTCTTCATGTCCTCTTGTATATACACTCGAACCTCACTAATTTGAACTCCTCTAATTCTACAATTGCGTAATTCAAACAATTTTGATGAGGGTGAATTATGGAAAAAATTTGAACAGTTTTTGGGTCAAATGTCAAATTATAGCATTTCTGTTTGAATTAATTTTCCTCATGCGGTGCAGTCAGTCAGCAAGTAGGAACACAGTTTCCCTTTGTATAGGCCTTCTAAGGTGCCACGTCCTATATTTTTAGCATTTGTTTCATATATTTACCTGCTACCAATACAGATTTAGTGTATATTTTGTTAATTTTAACTGCTTCAGTTTTTGTGATTTTTCATTACAGTGTAGCCAATATTAAATGTAGGGATGTGCCGGATACCACTATCTGGCAGGACATCCGGCTGGATAACAGCTATTATCCGGTATCCTGTATCTGGCTGGATAGATGTCAGTATCCGGCTGGATATTTATGATAGTCTTTTTTGTAATGGGAATACCATCTGGGCCCGCCCCTTTCCAATCTTAGCTTGCATAGCCTTTAGCTAGCAAAAGTTGAATATAGTTGTACAAAAATCTAAAATTAAAATAATTGATAAATAAGCATGTACCACTACTAGTATGTAACTATATTAACACTGCTAAAAAGGCAAAATGTTTGGTCCAGCTAAAAAGTGTGATGCATAGCTAAGATCTCAGCTTCCCTTACTTTTTAATTTTTATTTTTATTTTTATATATATTGCAAATTACAATATGAAAAAATATGAATTAGCGAAACCTTTTATTAAGATTTGATATATAAAAATAAAACATATAGCCTAATCAAATATACCAGTAAGGTAAGTGAAATTATTAAAATGCAAAACCTTAAAAAGTAAAAACTCACATTAAACAATAAAAATTAATACTATGTTCAAGACACTAGATTCACAAGTTTAAATCAAATGTTCGTCCATTGTGATGGATAAAAAGAAGAATCTCCCCTCGCTTTGGTAGCAAAGTACTTCTTTTTTCTTCAAAAATATTTCCGTGTTCGGAAAACATTCTTTCTGAGAAAACTGAAGATGCTGGTGTCACTAGCCATTTTAGAGCAATTTTCTTGAGAGATGGAAAGGATTCTTCATTTTTCCAAATTTCAAGTGGAGATAGTCATCTGTCTGATATGGGTTTTTTTGCATATTGCTCAATTTCCTCTGCTATTTCTGCGAATGAAGCCATCTTGCGGCTTTTTTAAAACTTTTTCTCACCAGGTATCTTTTCTGAATTTTCTTGTGTAAGTTCCCTAAAACAAGCAGAGAGTGGATCATCATCAAACTTTGCCTTTTTTCTTCCTGTTGAGGAGGAAGAAGAATTAGAATCGTCGCTGCTGTGAGCCTGTTCTTCAAAATATTTATCTCTAATTTTCACTAGGTTGTTTATTTCATTTATTTCTTCAATTAACCATGTCTTAATATTTTCCTTTTGTTGATCTTTGAAAAACAAAAATTTAAATCGTGGATCAATGACAGTTGCTAGAGTATACTTCCGATTTGTTAAGACATTTAGACACTTTCTTTTTTCATTGCTTTCATTGGCAAAAAATCATGACCGCAATGACTTCAACAGTTCATCTTTTGTAGTTTGGACTCCTTGATCATCCTGGCCAATTTTTGAAAGAAACCTTTCAAGCGCGCACATGTTTGGGATAACAGTAGAGAGTAAACTATATTCTGTACTCATTTCTTGGGTGAGTTTAAAAAATGGCTTTAAAAGATTTTCAATCAAGTGCCACTCATTAGATGAAATAAGTAATTCACTATGATCAGCAAGGTATATTTGAACTGATTTTTTCAACTTAACCATACGTTCTAGCATCAAATAAGATGAGTTCCAGCGCGTTAAAACATCTTGTACCAATAGGAGAGGAACATGACCCTGTTGTGTTTGGAGAGCTTTAAATTCAGAAGTAGCCAGTGGGGAGTGGTTAAAATGTGTCACTAAACGTCGACACTTTGCCAAAAGATCTTTTATAGATCGTTGAGCCATTAATGCATCATTCACCACTAGCTGTAGCAAATGAATTGAACAGTGAACAGAAGGTATTTCCGCAAGGTCACATCCCAAAGCTATGTTAGAAGCTCCATCTCTGACCAATATATTACGTCTTGATCTGTCAATATTCCATGATTGCCACATAGATTGCAATTCGTCCGCTATATTAATTCCTGTATGCGATCCTGAAAAATGAGCTGAATGCAATACTGCATTACAATGAGTGTAGTCACTCATGATCCAATGACCTGACAAGGAAATGAATGATTCATTTGAAGAAGAGCAGGTCCAAATATCAGAAGTGAAGCTAATGTATTTCCCTTCTTTCAATTTATTCATAACAATTTCTTCGAGTTCTTCATAGATTTTGGGTATGACTTTTTCTGAAAAATATGTTTGATTTGGTAGCAAATACCTTGGCTGTACGTGGGCCATCATCAGTCCTATAAAGCCATCTTGTTCAACTAAACTAAAAGGATGGTTGTCCAATGCCATCATTAATCCTATCTTTTTTTGTAAAGCTTGAGCTTTTGAGTCATTTATATCCCATATTTTCTAAAAGGAAAAACTTTCTTCTAACGTGAGTTGCTTTTCTATGGCAACTAATTTTTTCTCCTTCGGAGCCATTGAGGTGGTCGCTATAGGTTGATTTTGATTTTCAGATGATTTGTTAAGTTGAGACACTTCTTTATATTCTTTTGAATGCAGCATCTTTGCATGATTGTGCAAAGGTTTTGTGCTATAGCACCTAGCACCCAATTTCTCTGATCCCCTTTTAATCTGTTTGGAACATAGGGAGCAAATAGCTATCGTTGGATTAGTCTCATGTATTGTAAATATTTTCCAAATAAAACTAGCCATTTTAGGGGGTAAATAATGTTAAAATATTGCTGTAAGCCTGTAACTAATACTAACTAGCTATATGATTTAGGCAATGAAACAATCCTGAAAAGGATAAAATATAGGTAATTAGTAAAGTTATTGAAAGATAGCTATAATTTACAGCAACTAGTGATTAAAATTTGATAGTATAGTCAATTAGTCAAGTAATAGCTAAATAATAATAATATAAAAAATTATGAATTATTTGAATGATATCCGGTATCCGGCTGGATATTTTTTTTTTATTATCTGGCTATCCGGTATCTGGCCGGATAGTAAAAAATACTATCTGGCACACCCCTAATTAAATGTAGCTACCTAATTTTTAGAGAAGATTGCAATTGTAATGAATAATAACCTGGAGACCTCCATGATGCTGAGACATTCCATGATGTCATGGGGAAGATGGCACTTGTAGGCTGTTATGCAAAATTAAATTTGGTTTCATACATAAATACCATTCGTGTTAGCATAACTCCACATGCACCAGTTGTATGTTATGTGAAAAAAGTAATGTTTCATATACAGTCTATATTTACTAGCATATATATATTTACTCTATTTAATAATTCACTGGGCAACAAAAAATTTTTTTTTTCGTGTCCCAAGAATGAAAATACCTTATTCTTATAGTATTTTCTGTGCTGAATCCAAATAAGTTTGTAAAATTTCTCTATCAGGTCTGGTTTTTGTGTGACATGCAATTAATTTTTAAAAACCCATATAGTTACATACTTATTAAAATATGATTGAAAAGACATACCTGTAGCTTAAAAAGTAGCTTGTTTTGATTTCCTGCTGTGCTTTGCCTCAGGCATGTCTCTCTTAAGAGTCCAGCAATAGTCAGCCAGCATACTGGGGCTCCATTTTCCTTGGTAACAGTTTTCCATGGCCGAAATATCCTGATGAAAACGCTCACCATGTTCGTCGGTTACCGCACCCAGGTTTTCCGGAAAAAAGTCCAAGTGAGAGTCCAAGAAATGAACCTTTAATGACATATTGCACCCCATTGCTTGGTAAGACTTAAGAAGATCTCCGATTTCAGGATAGTTTTCGGCCTTATGATTTCCCAAAAAATTTGTGCAGACACTTTTGAAACTCTGCCACGCAGCTTTCTCAACTTCATTCAACTCTCCTTCAAATCTCTCATCTCTTAACAATTCTCTGATCTGAGGGCCTACAAAAATGCCTTCTTTAATCTTGGCATCACTGATCCGGGGAAACTTATTTCTCAAGTATGTGAATCCTGTTTGCGCTTTATCCATCGCTTTAACAAAGTTTTTCATAAGTCCAAGCTTGATATGCAAAGGAGGAAGGTACACTTTCTCAGGGTCAACAAGTGAACTATTCACAACATTTTTCTTGCCTGGACCAAGTGAGGTGCGTTTTGGCCAATCCTTCTTAACGTAGTGGTTTTGCTTGTCCCTATTGTCCCACTCACATAAAAAACAACAGTACTTGGTGTAACCTAGCTGCAACCCTAGCAAAAGTGCAATGACCTTCAGATCTCCACAGATATTCCACTTATATTTCTGATACTGAAACTTTTCTAAAAGCAACTTCATGTTGTCGTATGACTCTTTCATGTTTGCAGCATGTGCAATAGGTACAGAAGGAAATTTATTTCCATTGTGAAGAAGGACTGCTTTCAAGCTGACTTTTGAGGAGTCAATGAACAATCGCCACTCATCCACGTTATGTTCATGACCAAGAGCCCCCATGACTGAATTAACATCTTTACAAAACACAAGTCCATCTTCATGGGAGAACCATTCTTTAAATTCATCATGGTGGCTGCGGAAAAAACAAACTTTAGTGTCACGTTGCAGTAGATTCCAACCCTTTAATCTTGAACCTAAAAGTTCAGCCTGCTTCTTAGATAATTTCAAATCACGAACTAGGTCATTTAGATCTCCTTGTGACAGTAAATGTGGTTCATTGGAGGAACAGGTAGCCTGGAATGTTGGATCAGAAATGTCTTCATCTTTTTTCTCGTGATATGCTACAGCTACGTTTGATTCCTCATCACTTAAACTTACATGTTCAGGAGGATTTGGTACTGGAAGTTGAGCACTGTGGGGAACTGGTCTCATTGCAGATGGTAGATTAGGGTATTTCATAAGGCTCTTTGTTTTTGAAGTGATCCCCTTTATTTACCAGGCAGAAATAGCAGTCTGTTGTGTGATCTTTGGGTTCCCTCCAAATCATTGGAATAGCAAATGGCATGTGACGTGAACCATTTAGCTATCCTGTAAGTAGTCTTACACGTGTCACACAACAAATGTGAGGGGCCCAACTCTTGTCCTGATCGCCTACTTTACATCCAAAATAAAGTTCATAGCATTTTTTTACTAATGGTGTAAAGTTACGTTTCTGGGATTTTAAAGTTAGATCACCACATACATAACAAAAGGAATTAGGATGATTCACACAGTTCCGTGGCATTACAAAACATCTATATGAATACAACACTGGTGTAAAATTAACAAGAAGCAACAGACACTAGCTGTTAACACTGACATTTACAAGCAGACTGACTTGGAGCTGCTCTACACACACAAACTAGGCTCATGTCTGAACAGGTACAAACATGTTTCAACCTGCTGCTCCGACCAAATTTATCCTGCCAGCATTATCAGAACTTTCTCCGCAAAGGAATAAATTGTACTAATTTTACAGAAAAATTAATACAACATATATATTAATATTAATATATTTTATTATAGTTATATTAATATAATATATTATTATTTTTATAATGTTTTATATTATAATATTGTTATATACTTAATTATATATAATATGTTATTATTTTTTTATCCGGTGATCATGCTAAATGAGGAAAAAATGAACATAGCGTCACAAGTAAACTAAGCCTGATAGAAAAAATCTGATTTCATATTTAGATTCAGCATGAAAAAGTACACTTAGAACACCCATCAAAACCCTTGTGACAAAATTGCTGTTGACCAGTGTAATTTGTAGTATTGTTTTTGGTCTTTACTGCTTTTGTACAGAGATTGTATGAAAACAGTTTGAATTATCTGCCAGACATCAAACAAAAAATGCACTAATCCGAACAACTGTTTGAATTCCAAGGCAAATTTTGAACACAATGCATAATTTGATGATAGTAGAGCCCCGAAGATGTCAAATTAGTGAGGTTTGAGTGTATATATACAGTAGGGTGGTCCATAAAATTGAAGTTTTGATTTTTTGTTATTGCTGGGCGGTAACTTGTGAGGATGAATGAGAAAACACCTCTGGCCAATTTTTTCCTAAATCAATCACTTTTTAGGGGTAGCACACAGTACTTCATTTTTGCACTTTTGCACTACCTAGTAGATTTACTTGTATATTATGTTCCAGTTCCAGTAATACATCTTTTCCTTGACAGATTATTGGTGTAGTGTTCATTGGTTGTGTTTAGTGGTTGGATATATGATGACTCAAGTTCGAAGCTCTTGCTTTTATCTCCTTGAAGGAGATAAAGTGAAGGACAAGCTTCTTGGAAGCAAATTACCATCACGTGGAGAAGTATTGTCATGCTTCCTTCATCACCACACTAATCTCAAGAAGGAGTTGAAGGAAAGTGCTCAAGTAGTGTGTAGGGTGCATTAAACGCCCCATGATTTTCAAAAAGTTGTTGGATTTTAATGTCTATTCCCTCAAATGTTACACTTGTTGGTAGAAGTATGTATGCAAAAAATAAATCAAATCGGAGGTGGTCCTGGGTGGCCACAGGCCACTTTTATATATTTAGTAGTGATGCACCAAATATTCGGCAAATATTCGGTATTACTTATAATACTAATATACAAATATTCGGTATTACTATACTTACATTGATTGAAAGTTGAAAATGTATAAACACAGCCGCCAATGTCACACTCCAACTTTGCTCGTTTCCGCAAATTTGGCCTGCTTTGCGGTCACATTCAACCACTTGAAGAAGATTTTGGAAGTGGTCTTCTCCTCTTGCAGCTGAGACAAAATCAGTTGTGAGCTTTACTGCTCTCTCCGCAGGGTCATTCACAACATTTAACCCATCCACAATGGACTTGGCTGCCTTGAAGTGGTCATTGTTCTGCCAATTGTCAACATCCTCTGTTAGGAAGGTCATATCCAGGTGAAGAAGGTTCACTGTAAACCACGAGTCCTCATTCACAAGATCAGCCAGGGTTGTCGCTTCTGTAATTTTTGGAAATGACGGTTTGCCATATCCAGAACCGTAGCGGTGTTTTGGAGTGCTTGGCATTTCATCTGGTTGTATGGCCAGTAACACATCTGCAAGGGCATGACGCTCCTTTTGAGGTACTGCATTGCTGAACAGTGCCAAAACAACCATTTCTGGGGTTAAATACCACAAATGTCTATCAAAGGCTTTCACAGTGCTGACTGAAATGATTGAGTTGACAGCTTTATAGTTGAGCAGAGTCTTGTATAAGCACAAATCAAACCATGGGGCATTTGAAGCAGACTGACATATGAGCCACCAATCACAATAAATATAAACAACAAAAACAACAAACTCCTTCAGTTTTTCCTGTTGATGTTGTGTTGTTACAGTTCCTTGAGGTAGTACAGAAATTTGCTCTTCAAGTAGGCATATTTTGATGGAATAAAGAATCTTTGACATCCACCTTGCTTTATGCATGGCCCCAGGTCTTGTTTTGTGACATCATCATCGAGGACTACCTGGCAGAGTTGTGCCATTTCCTTGTAGTCTTCCCTACAGTATGAAGCGCTTGTGCGGATTGTGCTTAAAACCTTGTTTTTGCAGGATAAAAGCAGTTGTTGTGCATTGTCATTGTACATTGAAATGTCAATTTTGGTTAAACTTTCATCCTTTGCATGCGATATGCGTTCCCAATTCTTCTGGAATCTTTGGAACAAAGATGCTTCTGGAGACTTTGATGTCTCAATTTTGAGAGCGTCAAACACATGATCCAGGATTACCTCTCCAACATGATGGTGACATGCACACCACAGAAGAGCACGGTCCAGTTGTGATTGAATGGTAACACAGGCAGCTGTAACGTGTCCAGTGTTTGATGCTGTTGTGTCAAAACATAAGTTGACAACTGACTGTTTGCACTTCCATGAATGTAGAAATGTTAAGTGTGCTCGGCAATGATGTAACCTGATGACATATCACTTCCACGAGGATAATCTAGCTACTCCCAGTAGCTTTACATCATGCTTTCCCAACCAACACTGGCAATCTTTCTTCCTTGCATTCTTGTTTGTGAGCGTATGCATCTGCTTGCCATCCCAGTGAAGTGTTTGCAGCTGTTGGGGCGATCCAATTTTCTCGAATATCTTTGGCGATAGCACTTGTTATTGATCGTCGAGCCTTATCAGCAGTTGAATACGACTTGGCCACACGACGTGGATCACTCTCCTGCCTCTTGAATTACAGCTTCGGTGAGCACAGCCTGTTGAACAGGAGTTATGTTTAGGTCGAGTAGCAACAGACACGACTGAAGGCCTTTTCAGAATATCATGAGGAATAAAGGCAGACGTACCTGCATATGTTGATCTGTGGTGACTACGCTTCCTTTGAAGCTCTGGAATCGCCTCTTCTTCAGTTTCTTCCAAGCTATCTGCAGAGGCACTATCATCAGAGCATACATAACTTTTCATCTCTTGTACACTGGATGATTCATGACATTCTCGTCTTGAAGCTTCCGCTAAGATCGTTTTTCTTTTCTACGATCTTTATCAGCTTTCTTCTTGTCAACACTACCAAATGAGGCTACTCTGTCAGATTTCATTGACTCTAAAAATGCTCTATCTTCCTCATTCTTAATGTTTGTCATTGCATCTTTTGTCCATACACCAAAGGTCTTATCAAGACGTTCATTCATGGATTGCAACTTAGCCAAAGTGTTTGGAGATTCTCTGCAAGAAACAGGTATTTGACGCAATTTGTTATTGTCATTAAGAAGGTCAAGTATTAGTTTGCAGCATTGATGGTCTGAAAGCATAGGAATATTTGCTTTAGTGTAGAATGTTTTCAGCTGGATAAGGACTATGCTGGCAGATTTCCATTTGAGTGGCTGTGTTTGTTTGCCTTCACATATTTCTTTCTGGATGTGCCACATCACGCATCGAAGAACCTGCCGGCAAGTTGGGAGGCGGACTCCTGTCAATGTACCATCTCCTTCTGTAAGAGCATTGCCAAGACCAAAAATGGCACTTGCTAATCTGGTCTTCTTAGCTTCCATTGTTACAGCTTCCATTGTTTCTGAAAGACAATAAAGGATATTATTAGACTATAAGTGAAGTTTCGTTTATGGTACATGTTTTATGTAAATCACCCCTTTAGGGTGCATCAAACGCCCTTAGGTTCTTGGATTTTAATGTCTATTCTCTCAAATGTTATGTAAATCACCCCTTAGCAACTCTATATTAAAAGAAACAATGTAAGTAGTCAACTGGTTGGTAAATAAAAAAAATAGATATTTTTACATAGCGCGGCCCCCGAAAATTGCCGCGAAAATATAAAAGTGACCGGTGGCCACCCAGGACCACCTCCGATTTAATTAATGTTTGGCATACACACTTCAAGCAACAAGTGTAACATTTGAGAGAATAGACATTAAAATCCAAGAACCTAAGGGCGTTTGATGCACCCTAGTAGTGTGGGGTCAACTTGAAATATTTTGGAACAAAGCTCGAATCCCGACAAGGGAAAAATACAAAGGAATCCAAAAGATCTTGGACCTTCACCAAGATTGGATCAAAATAAAAAAAGGACGAATGAGGAGGAGCCAGAAGCAGGTGAGTTGGATGATCAATGATAAATAAAATAGTTTCTCGAGAGTGACATATTATACTGTACAATAGTCAATACATTTATCATATATTTATTATTTATATTTAGGTGTACAACGAAGAGGGATTCAAGGAGACACTTCGGAACCTATTTGATATGGCACATGCTGATCCTTGTCTCTAATCAAAAACCCAGAAGACAAGGCCTTGCTGGCCCAGCGAGAGCCTGGAAGATGGGGATGCATGGTGGGAGTAGACAGAAAAACAGCAGAAAAAGAAAAACAAGCTGCCCACAGGAAGATGGAGGAGGAGATGCGAAAGAGAAAGGTGAGATTGTTGTTCAAATTCCTACTTTCATTTGATTGCAATGATTAGGTTGTTCATTAACACTAATTGTCCATTTTCTTCAATTGTATTGCAGGCAGTCAATGAAGGTGCATCAACGTCGGGTACAGCAGTATTGGTGTCCTCAACAGAATCCTCAGTCACTGACGAGTCATCCTCCACCGAAGATGAATGGGCAAAAGGTGGAAAGCGACCTCCAAAACAGGTGAAAAGAGTCAAGAATGTGATAACATCAAATCTAGCTGCTGCCTTAGATTGCACACACACTACGGACAGGATGGCAACCTACATAATAGCAGAGACTGCATTGAGCCTTGGCCACAGCCCAATGAATTTTAACATTACCCGGACCTCCATCAAACGGCAGAGAGAACGACATCGGATCATGATCTGCAGTAGCCTAAAAGCTTCCTTTCAGTCCGGTCCTGCAATCATCCACTGGGATGGAAAACTTATTCCAGACCTCCTCAACACCAGAGACCATGCGCATGTGGATCGGCTGCCTGTGCTCATTTCCTCCTTTTCGGGTCAATCTCAGCTCCTTGGAGTCCCCAAAATACCAACTGGATCAGGAGAACACCAAGCCAGCGCAGTTTTTGAATTATTGACTGATTGGGGCCTCGAAGAATCTGTCGTGGGGATGTGTTTCGACACGACTGCCTCCAATGCTGGTCATTTGAATGGAGCGTGTGTGTTGTTGGAGCAGAAGTTGAAGAAAGACCTTCTCCATTTTGCCTGCCATCATCACATCATGGAAGTGATGATCGGTGGAGTTTTCACTGCTTGCTATGGCCCAACGAGTGGACCTGATGTTCCATTGTTCAGCAGGTTTCAGAGCAAATGGACCTTCATCGACACAGGAACATACGGCACCAGATGGGATGATGAAGAGGTGCATCGACTCTTGGCCCCCATTAGAGATTGGATTCCCCGCTTTGCTGAGGAAAAACACTCCTCAAAATCCTTTCGAGATGACTCAGGAATTCCTCGATCTGTCCATCATTTTCTTGGGAGGGAGCATTGACAACTACACCTTCAAGCGACCTGGCCCCATGCACCAAGCCAGATGGTTATCTAAGGTGATCTATTCATTGAAGATGTGGCTGTTCAGGGGACAAATCCCAGCCCTCACTCCACGAGAGCAAAAGTGTCTTAAGGATGTCAGTGTCTTCGCTGCTTCCATCTACCTGCAGGCATGGATGACAGCGCCAATAGCTGCTGCTGCGCCTCGCAGCGACCTCAGTCTTCTGCAGAGTCTTCGGGAATACCATGACCCCAAAATTTCGGAAGTGGCATTAAAAAAACTCAGCGGTCATCTTTGGTATCTTTCGGAGGAGATGATGGGCCTCGCGATTTTCGATCCTGAGGTGTCTGAAGAGACTAAAACAGCAATGGTGAAGGCGATGGAGGAAGTTGAAGGAAAGCCTGATTGCCAGAAGAGAAGGAAAGGTGTTGCTGAGGGGGCTTCAATCGAGTCACTAGCAACAGCAAACTCAAAAAGACTGCTGTTGTCTCTGGGGTCAGGTGTGAGATACCTGAAGAAGGAGGTGCGGGATTGGGACAGTGATCCTGATTACCAAATAGCGAAGAAATCAGTGGCAAACCTCTCTGTCATGAATGATCATGCAGAGAGGGGGGTTGCTCTCATTAATGAATACAACGGCTGCCACACCAGGAATGAGGAACAACTGCAGTATCTCCTGCAAGTTGTTGCTAACTACAGGAAGCAGTTTCCTCAACCACTGAAGTCAGCCTGGCAACTGGGCGAGAAAACAAAGATCAAATGAGGTGCAGAGGGAATTGTTAGTCAATTCATTTCGGAATTGTTAGTTACCCTAATAGTCATGTACTGTCACCAAGATTAACTTTGCTGTGATTTTCAGATTATACCAAAACTTCAAGTGTCATGTGCTACCCCTACAAATTAACTGATTCAAATAAAACTTTCCCAGAGGTGTTTTCTCATCCATCCTCATAAGTTACAACCCAGCAATAAAAACAAATCAAAAAAAAATTCCACCCCTATAAGAGTGGACCACCCTAATATACAGTGCCCGCGAAAAGTATCCGATCACTCAAGAAAATACAATATTTTCCCTTGATATTCAGAGACACGTAATTCACTTTCTATTTGTTCTAGCGACATCTGGTAACTTTGAGGTTGCTCGCTGATATGAGAGCTATCCAACGCATTCTCAAATTAGTGTTCTGGTAGCCTTCGTTGCGGGTGGCTGTGTCTCAAATTTGTCAGATTTCACTGTTTGTGTAAATTTCTTGATATTTTTTTTTTTTTTACAGAAAGTGGTGTAAATAAAATTTATATATAATGTGTGCTAAAAAACAACTTAAGAGTGATTGTCGAGGTGCTATTGTTGCTTTGCATGCATGTGGGAAATCACAGAGACAGATAGCTAAGGAATTAAACATATCCCAAAGTACCGTTAATTTATGGGTTTCACGGGCTAAGAACAATGGTGGCCTAACCACGCCAGTCCCTAAAAAACGATCTGGCAGACCGAGAAAAACAAATTCGCGAACAGACAAACTTATGAAACGTTTAGTATTGAAAAACCCAACAATAACTGCGAAAGAAATAAAATTTAATATGAATAATTTGTTATCTGGTGTTTCTGAACGAACTATCCAGGAGCGGCTCCAAAAAGAACTCGGATTACCATCTCGCCATGCTGCTAAGAAACCGTTCATTAATGAAAAAATGCGTAAAAAACGTGTCGCATTTTGTAAAAAATACATTCATTGGACTGTTGATGACTGGAAGAAGGTTTTATTTAGCGATGAGTCGACATTTTTGACATTCAGAAGTTGTCCAAAAAAGGTTCGCCGGCCTATTGGCTCAAATAGGATGGACCCTAAATACACCCTAAAGACAATGAAACACCCTCCAAGTGTGATGGTTTGGGGTTGTTTCGGTTACTATGGGCGTGGAAACTTATATTTTCTTCCGAAGAACACAACTATGAATGGTGCACGGTATTTAGCAATGCTACAGGATAAACTTCCAATGGCAATGGCAATCCAAAGGACAAAACATACATGCATGATGGTGCACCATGTCACAGGGCCAAAATAGTGACAAAATGGATTACTGACAATAAATTTGATATTTTGGATTGGCCTGGTAATAGTCCAGATCTCAATCCGATAGAAAATCTGTGGCTAATAATAAAAAATAAGGTTGAATGCCACGACACTGGCTCAGTCGAAAAATTACAAGAGGCCATCAAAAAGGTATGGTGCAAGGAAATATCAGTGGAAGTTTGTCAAAACTTGATTAAATCCATGCCAAAACGTCTAGAACAAGTCATCCAAACCAAAGGACAGATGACAAAATACTAATATAAGGTTAGTATACATTTAAACATTGTTTTTTATGTAAAAAATACAAATTTCAAGGGTGATCGGATACTTTTCGCGGGCACTGTACAGTGATCCCCCAACCCTGTCTCGAGGTTTCGAATGCTTTTGCCCATTTGGAAAGGGATGTGAATGAGGGGGAAACTATTTTAATTGGGGACTCTTTAGTACGCCATATGGCAGGGTTGGTACCTAAAAACCCATCCAAAAACCCAGCAAAAACCCAACCTAAACCACATCAATTTACTTCTCATAAACTTATTTTTAACTTGGCATTTTTTATAATATGGTTATGCAGTCTTATATATTAACCAGTGGTGGGCACCATTAACCAAAAAGTTAACTTCGATAACGATAATCCGTTAACCCCAATTTTTAACTCCAATAACGATAATCCGATAATTTTACTACAAAGTTAACGGAAGTTAACAATAATCCGTTAACAATAACTATTTCTTCACTAACATTTAAAAAAAATCAAGGAAAAAAGCTTTAAAACCCATAGAAAATGTTTATTTATGCAAAATCCAACAATAAATAGGTATTTAACTATTTTTATCAAGTTTTGCAACTTTTTTGCTTAACTTTTTTATTTTTAATAAAAAATGTACTGATTACATGTTTTGAAACCCTTGTAACCACTAACCATTAACTAAATTTTAATTTACCAGGGAATTATTATGGCGGGAACTGAAAGGTAAAATTAAATTTTAGGCACATTTATTAAAGACTATGACACAATGTGCTGGTTGCCCTTCAGAAAGACCAACTTCTCAAAGTTAGGCCCAACTGCCAGTCTTGACCTCTTGGGCTTCAGGATGTCCTTGCTGAGAGAGAAGAGCCATTCCACTGCTGCAGAGGACGGAATTGGCAGACTGAAGTTATGGCGGTTTGAATTCATTCGCGGAGCGGTGATCTTCCGTGAATGACTCCTCGCAGTTAACGTGTTAACAGACTTTAACAGACTAAATATCGAGTTATCGGAAGTTAACTGGTCCGATAACGATAAATGGAAATTAACTTCCGTTAATAGTCCATTAAAAAAAGTTAACTTCGTTAATTAACTGTTATCGGATTAACGCTTTAGTGCCCAACACTGATATTAACAACTATAAACTATAATTAATGTGATAAGGCCAATATAAACTAAAATTTCCAGAAACTATTTATTTGACATGTTTCATTATGAACCTTATATCTAATACTGTATCTAATTTATCTATCTTCTAATTGGCTACTTATATCTAAAAATATATAGTGTTTCTTTTCAGCTTTATAATTTAAGTGGTACCTAATATTAGTGATGGGACGATTAATCGGAATCGAGAATCGGAAGAATCGAGCATTTTTCAGGAATCGGAATCGAGAGAATTGTACCATGATTTCCGATTCTTAAAACGATTCTTTAACTTTTAATTGAACCAGTTTTGTAATGTAAACTTTAAAATTTAAATGAAAGAGGATAACAAATTTTATTTTTATTGTATTGTAGCTATACATTAAAACATGTATATCCATGATGTGTAATCAAGAAGATTAAAATGAATTGTTACAACTACAGTTGATTTTTATTTTTAAACCAATCTATTATAATTTATAATTTATATTACCATACTCATAATGTAAATAGTTAATCTTACCAGAGTAAAATATGACAATTTCCAGAAAAACAAGTATAGAATTATATTTAAAAATATTGAGAATCGGAATCGAGAATCGTATTGGAATCGAGACTTTTTAGTGGTATCGGAATCGGAATCGTTAAAAATTTTGGTATCGTCCCATCACTACCTAATATTGATTATTGATCAGTAGGTTCAGCATCTTTTGACCTTAGGTGGGGGTAGATTCGAACGAACATTTCTGCCTTTTCTTTCCCTAACCTATTTTGCATTTTACTCCATACCAAGCCAAACGTTGAAAAAAATCTTTCCAATGATCCGGAACTGGCCAGACAACTATGAATAGAGCTCATAAATTTAGCAAAACTTAATGGTAACCTGGTCTCTCTTTTTCTTTTATTTCAACAATTTTCCACCAATTACTAGCTGATGTAGAGCTCACTATACTATCTTTGAATAAATAAGGAGGAAAAATTAGTGTCTTTTAAGTGGAATGCATAATATCCTGCCATGTATTCTGAATTTATTTCAATCAGCCATTCTTCAGCCTCTTCCTCTTGAACTCTATTCAGTTTTTGTCCTGAAAAATAATAGAGCTGTGTGGAAACAAAAATAAAGCTAATAATATAGATTATATAATTTATAATTTGGCATTTTTGCCTTGGTACACCTCTGCTAATATGGCAATGCCAGATGATTTGATTCAGATTAGAGAAAACTCTTCTGCCCATACAGTTGAGTTACCTATGTTTTATGTATTGATAGTAGTTAAGCATTTAGGTCCTATTTACCTTCATACTTTGGGTCAGTTATATTTGCCAAAAGATGACATGGCTCCATAGCTTTTTTAAATCTCTTAATATTATCTTCCTTGTATGGAGCTAATTTTTCATCTTGGATTAAATTGAGCCAAATTTCAACATCATCAGATAATGTTGTATTATCAGCCTGCAACTGTAACAAAAAAATAAAAAATAAAGTTATATATGGCTGAATGAAAACATCTGTAAACATTTAGAATTATGCATTGTTATAATTTATTTTTTGGTGTTACAAGTTACAACACATAAAATGAAGTGTATTTTAATTATTTATTAGTAGTGCTTTAGTACAGGATTCTATAAATAAAATGTGCACTATAAGTCTATAAAATATCTTGAAATTAATATTGGTATTTAAAGTTAAGTAATTTTAACTGCATAATATAAATACACCTTATCTAGACCATTTCCAACAAGTAAGAGTTGTGACTGTAAATTGAGTGCCTCTCTCTCTATAGATAAGTTATCTATCAATTTTCTGATGTTGTGATCAATGTCTTCAATATGCTCTCCTCTTATTTCTATATATAGAGAGTAATTTGACAAATAGGTTTTTATGCATTCTAACTGAGAATTCCATCTGGTTTCATTTGGTAGTTGCAGCATCATACCTCCTTTCTCCATTAACCAACCCTAAAATATAAATTTTTATTACAAATATTGCTGGATTTGACAGCATAAATAAATAGCCTATGCAACTTATTAATGAGTTGTGGATTAGGATTCACACTGGTGACAGTGCTAATGCATAAAAGTAAAGCTGACAGTAGCTAATGTATTGGATTTGTTTTTAGCTTACATGAGGTTGGTGATGGTTTCGGAAATATTTGTTAATTTCTACAACATGCTTAAGAACTGATTTTGTGGAGACATCTTTTTCTACCAAGTTTAGATGGTGTGCTGAATAGCCATAAGTAATAAGACTGTAGTTGTCCTCAAGAATTTCTCTCATTCTTATAATTTTGTTTTCATCAGTGGATATAGCAAATACCTGAAAATAAAATGTCATAACTCGTAAGGAACTGAGCATTGAGTATACCAAGGAGGAGAATTACATTCAGTTTATAACTAAAATAAAATGTACCTACAAAATAGTTATACTTACATCGATGCCATATATTTCTTTAGTTTTTGGTATTGCTTCTCTAGCTAACTGTGCACAATATTCTGCTGACTTTTTTACTTCCAGCATCTGCTGCTAAAATCAGATATGGCTTTTTTCCATTATGAATACTGTGTGCAATAATAGGATCATTACCAACTGAACTCCAGCCATCTTGTATAAGGGTAATGGTGGTTCATATCCTGATCTTAGACCTTTGATTAATTTTATAAATTCTTTATTTCCTAAAACATTGAAGGGTATGTTAGCTGAAAAAAAGAACCTTGCAACTTGTAAATCTAATTCTTCCTTTTGGTCCACAGTCATTCTTACCACAAATGGTGTAATTGATCTTTGCCTTTTATGCTTTATTGGTGTTGAATGACAGAATGTGGATGATGATGAACCTGCACTGGTGTTACTCATTTCAGGCACATTTTCACTTATAAATCTTTGGATCATTTTGCCAGAAGCCAAAGTTGGAGGAAGTGAATCAGTTTCAACTGATGCTCCAAATTCGAGTCTCGGCATACCTCTTGCCTCATTTTCAAAACATTCCACTTTTCTTTTACTGCATTTCTCTAGATCAGTGATGCACAAACTCTGGCCCGCGGGCCAAATGTGTGCCCCACGGGTCTTTTCAATTCAATGAAAAAGTTAGAATATAAAAGTGACCCAATTTATGACTTAGATGGAAAGTAAGTAGGCTAATACATTTAGTTATTTTCTTCACTTGGCCCTCGCATCAAAAAAGTTTGTGCACCACTGCTCTAGATGATGTTTCACACACAATTTTTTGAGTGATACTTTCTTTGCAATAATTGCATAGTACTCTAGTAGGCTGATCACTTAATAAAGTCACCTTGTCCCATTCACGAGCTTTAGATCTTCCACCTCTATAACTCCGAGTTTGGCATCTTAAAAATTTAAATTTGAGTTAGGTCTAAATAAAGCTGAAATCTGCTGTTAAGAAATAAAGGAAAGATCTAAAATTAAAATGAAGAAAATTCTAACGTCATTATTATCTCTCATATCTGAACTTTCTGTGAAATAAAAATGTCTTTTTAATATATATTGTAGATTAGATAAATTAATAAAATAATAGATATATTAGGCACTATATAATTATTGAACCTTTCTAAAAAAAATTTCAACCCATCAAAAAATCAAAAACCCAGTTGGGTTGTTTTTTTTGTGAAAAACCCAGGTTTTTGCCAACCCTGCCATATGGACACAGAGTTTGTCGAATGGCATCCAACCAAGAGGAGGAGGGTCTGTCTCCCAGGGGCCAGGGTTGACAGAGTTAGAGACAAAGGGGATAGGATTGACATTGCCTCCCATCACTCGATATTGGTGATGATGGTCGGGGGCAATGACTCGCATAGGCCTGATACAAGGGTGCCTGACCATTTGGAGAGATATAGTGGGTTAATTAGGTCCCTAAAGGCGAGGTCAGATAGGTCTTTAGTTCTAGGTATTACTCCTAGGCACGGTTTGGGTCTTAGGATTATGTCAAAAACATTACTTTTGAATAATAAATTAGAAGAGATTTGTGCTGAGGAAAATGTACCCTTTGTAAAGCTGTGGTCAGAATTCAGTGATCCTAGCCTTTTTATAAAAGATGGGGGTGCATTTTAATGAAATAGGTAATGCTAGGCTAGGTAGGTTAATTGATGAAAACGTTTGAAAGCTGTATAGGTCGAAGCCTTCTTTAAATGAACTGTGGGTCTGGGGAACATGGGCCCAACGTGAAAAATAGTTTAAAACGCCAGCCTGTGGTAAAAAATAACTTAAACATCTTTTATTGTAACATGCATAGTATTAGGAATAAATTAAACGAATTTAAGGCGATAATTTATTCCAGTAACTACGATATAGTTGCTGTCACTGAAACATGCTTAAATACCGTGACTCAGGACTTGTTGGGGGAATTTGAATTTGATATACTGGGTTTTAAACTCTTTACTAATGATAGGTTACATAGGATTGGTGGTGGCATTTTGCTGTACATTCGTAATTCCCTTAGGGCTATTGAGGTTAAGATAGATTTTCCGGCAGCAATTAATGCGATATGCATTGAAGTTAGGGCGTGTAGTATTAGTTTTAATTTTGTTGTTGTTTATAGACCTGTTCAACCCCTTGATACTGATACTAGATTTTACTCACCTCTTGGTAACTTCATTGACAATCGGCATAATATAATTGTCAGAGACTTCAATTGCCCTAATGTTAATTACAAGACTTTTACTGGTAATGGGGAGGGTTTGAGATTAATTGAGTTCATGGAAGATAATTTTTTATGATAGATAGTTATCGAACCAATGCGCGGTGACAATATTAAAGATTTGGTGGTGATGAATGGCGAAAATATAGTCGAAGGTTTAGAAGTAGGCAAGAGTTTAGGATGTAGTGATCATCAAATTCTTAGGTTTAAGTTATTGATAGAAAACACTAAGGATAGTAACGTAATAGAAGTCCCTGATTTTCGTAGGACTAATTTTGATAGTTCTGCAGATAGGATGAGAGTAGTGGACTGGGATAACTTATTTATGGGTAATGACACAAATTTGCATTGGGAGGCATTTAAAGAAAGTTTTATGAATATTGAAAGGGAGTTTATTCCTCATAGGCCCAACCGTGCTAGAAATCATGGTAGGCCGAAGTGGTGGACTAGGGAAATAGGCGAGTTCATAAACGAGCGTAACAGAGCATATAGACTTAATAAGCGCAATGGCACGGCAGCTAACTTTAATAGATATATCAAGCTTAGACATCAGGTTAAAAGATCAGTTAGGAATGCTTAGTGTAATTTAGAGATACTTATAGCTGCGGAAGTGCGGATAGTAAACATAATCCAAAAAAGTTTTTTGAATATGTCAATAATCTTAAGCTGATAAAAGATAACATAGGCCCTCTAGTGGATGTTAACGGCGCTTTGGCTTCTGATGCTCAGGTGATGGTGGGTATTTTCAATAACTTTTTTGCAACAGTTTTTACCAAAGATGATGTAAATAATGCCCCTGATATGGACAATATCATTCCATTAGTAGTGAGACTATTTTGGATGAAATAACTGTTTACGAGGGTGAGATTGCGCATTATATTGATAGGCTAAAAGTTACCAAGGCTCCAGGCCCTGACGCTTTTTATCCCAGACATTTGAAAGATTTGAAAGACATTATCGTGGGCCCCTTAACAAAGATTTTTAATTAGTCAGTTGAAACAGGGATTATTTCTGAAGACTTCAAATTAGCTAATGTCGCGCTTTTTTTTAAAAAAGGCGACCACACAGTAGCTAGCAATTATAAGCCCATTAGCTTAATGTCAATTGTCAGTAAACTTTTGGAATCCGTAGTTAGGGATCGTATCATCGATCACTTAGAAAGTAGAGATTTGATTAATAGTAGTCACCATGGGTTTCATCGCCATAGACCTTGCTTAACTAATTTGTTAGAATTTTATAATGAAATAGTGCGTGAATATGATAGGCATAGAGTGGCTGACATTATTTATTTAGATTTTAAAAAGGTGTTTGATACAGTTCTGCATAGAAGATTAATTGTGAAGGTTAAAGCGCACAGTATACGCAGTCAGGTAGCTAACTGGTTAGAAGAATGGCTTTGTGCTAGGAGACAGAGGGTCATTGTTAATGGTAGTGAATTGGGGTGGTTGGATGTAGGTAACAGTGTCCCACAGGGTTCAGTGTTAGGCCCATTGCTATTTGTAATTTACATTAATGACAGATGTAGGATTGACTAGTAACGTGTCAACATTCGTGGATGGTACTAAAATAGGCGGTAAGGTTGTTAACGAGGATGATAGAAATAGGCTCCAAGATGATGTAAATAGGATTATGGAGTGGACAGATAAGTGGCAGATGCAATTTAACAAAGACAAATGTAAAGTTTTGCATATAGGTTCTCGTAACAATAATTACACATACTCAATGGATGATAGAGAGTTACCGAGCGTTGACAAGGAAGTAGATTTAGGTGTACACGTATCTAAGGATTTAAAAGTTAGGAACCAGTGCCTGGAGTCTTGCGCAAAAGCTAATAAGATGTTAGGCTTCATAGTGCGTAATTTTGAATTTAAATCAAAGGATATTATATTGCCCCTTTACAAGTCCCTAGTCAGGCCTCATTTAGAATATGCCATTCAGTTTTAGTGCCTGTATTTGCATGAGGATATTGATAGGTTAGAAAGGGTTCAGTGTCATGCCACGAAACTAATTCCATCATTGCTCAACAAGCCTTATGAATATAGGATTAAGGAGTTAGACCTGTATTCACTCGAAACTAGGAGATTAAGGGGGGAGCTTATTGAAGTTTTCAAAATTGTTAATAACATTCATAATGTAAATTTTGACAAACTGTTCACTTTCGATAATAGCAATACTTGTAATAACGGATTTAAGTTGCATGGCAGATGCTTCATTACTAATATTGCTAAAAACTTTTTACGTTTAAAGTAATTGATAAATGGAATAATCTTCCTGCGTCAGTCGTTAATTCTACCAGCGTTAATATGTTTAAGAACCGTTTAGATAGGCATTTTAAAAATATTAACGTTGTTTAAAATAAAAAAACAATTAGCAACACGAGCTCTGGGGGTGGTGGTTGAGGATGAGTCTGTTGACAATCAATGCCAGTGTGTGATGCCAGTTGGGGTGCACTGATATACAAATTTGACCAATACCGATATATCAGCCAATATACCAATATATCTTTACCTAACCTAATTTAACTAAACTAGAAAAATAGTTGTTTTATTAAATTATTTCGATTCATATTTTTATTTATCACTAAATGTGCACTCTGGCAATTTAGAGTTTTTACTTCATACTTCCTAAGTGATATTATCCAATTAATACCGGGTGCGGCAAAAGTAACGCCCTTTTAATAATTGTACATCTTTTTTTAAGGTGTATTGAGCCAACCACAAAATTAATTAAATTCCAATTATTTTTTAGTTTTTACTGAGAAAGTACTTATTATTTTTCTTAAAATGATGTATTTTTCTTAAAAACCTTATTATTTCTCTTAAAATGCTGTAATTGATTTATTTCCTTCAATAAAAGAGAATAAACTAAAAAGGGCATTATTTTTGCCACACCCGTTATAATAAATAATATAATAAAAAATTTAAAATTAACTATATAAACTTAAATTCTAACTTTAGATTTACTATATAAACATTACTATATTAAGGAATGCATGATACATTTTAAATAAGTGCAATAGATATTAATTACTTTTTTTTTTTTTTTTTTTTCAGACTTTGATAAATAAATAATAAATATTCATAGGATAAAATGATAAATGATAACAAGATAATTTTAAATGATTTGCCATTATAAATAGCATGCATAAATTTTGATTTTTGTCTTTTGAAGTTTTGAATATTTTGATCATGTCAAAATCAATGTCCAGTCCTCTTTGGGCTTATTTTGAAGTTCTAGTTGATTCTAGCAAAGCAAAGTGCCAGGTGTGTGGTACTTCTGTATCAAGAGGAAGTATCATTCCAAAAAAAATGACTATATCAAATCTAAAGAATCATTTGAAAATTAAACATCCAGCAATTTTCCGTAAAGTAGAAAATCTTGCTAAGGGCGACAGATCAGATAGAATAGATACTCCATCCATAAGTCTATTTGGTAGAAAGGTGGAAGAACAAATCCAGTGCAGTGCAGTAGCAGTTCTAAATCTGAAATTGCACCCAATATTGAAACAAATCAAATAAAGTCATCCACAAGTAGTGAGGAAACCTCAGAGGTTGGCACATGTGTTAAACAAAAACATTGAAAGAGGTTCTGGAAAAGAAGCTTGAATGGAAAATAAATGATCTTAGGGCAGTGAAATTGCACTACCTCATTGATGAAATGATGGCTACTGATCTCCAGCCATATTCAGTGGAAGAAGATTTGGGTTTCTGGAGAATCCTAAACCATTTGGAACCAAGGTATAACATTCCTTTCAGGTGGTACTTTTCTGAAAACATTGTTCCCATGATTTACGATAGAGTAAAAATCAAGCTCAAAGGCCAACTACATGTTATACAATACTTAAGTTTAACATCTGATATATGGATGGCAACTTATGGCATGTATCCATTTATAAGTTTAACTGCCCACTGGGTTTCTCCTACATTTGATATGAAAACAGCAGTTCTCAAAGTCACATTTCCCAGGATCGTACACTGGCGAAAGAATATGTCAATTTTTCCAAGAATCCTTAACAGAATTTTAAATCAATATTACTAAGGTACACATGTTAGTTACAGATAATGCTAGCAATATGAAATTGGTGGCTAGTTCGAGTTTACTGGAGGAATCTCATCTGGGCTGTGCTGTCCACATCTTGCAACTATGCATACAGGACAAACTTTTTAAACAGCAAAGAAGTATCACTGACATTCTGGCTATTGCAAGAGACATTGTGGGATATTTTAACCATTCCAGTGCATCGAGGGAATTATTAAGAGAGTTTCAGAATCAGCTCAAATTACCAACACACTCATTGATCCAGGATGTTCAAACCAGATGGAACTCTACTTACTACATGCTAGAGCGTTTGGTTGAACAAAAGAGAGCAGTCATTTTATTTTGTGCATCAAAGAAACGCAAATGTTTGGATGATAATCAATGGGAACTAGCTGAAACATTAGTGATGGTTCTGAAATACTTTGAAGATATCACAAAAGAAATGAGTAGTGAAACAGCAGTAGCTTCTCTGATAATACCTTTTATCAGAGTGATGGAAAATTATCTCGATTATGCTGTTCAAAATGTCAGTGGAATTAAAACCATACTTGGTGATTTGAAAACAACATTCAAACAAAGATTCAGTGCCTACACAACTAAAACAAAATTGATTCTGGCAACAGTGCTGGATCCTTGATTCAAAATGAAATTCTTAATGAACAATGTTGAAAAAGAGGAAGCAAAAAGACTACTCTGGGAATCTTTTGTTTCACTCTTGAACTTGAATTGAAATGAATGCACTGGCCAAGAAGGAGACTTGAGAGAGGAGTTAGAAAATGAAAGTAGTGGGACAGGGGGGGGGGGGGGGAGGGCAGTTCAAGCTCATCAACTTCTTCACCAAAGGCTAAAAAAAATTATAGATATTTGGGCATTCTTTGACAAGAGTCAGAAACATGAAAAGCTCATTCAAGAACAAGAAGCATCAGCAATGGAATCAGATTCTGTTAAACCTGGGTGTTCAAGCTCAAGAAAAAGAAAGCACTCTAAAAATATTTCTCTAGTTCAACTGAAACAACAGGAGACACGAAAAAAATGCTTAAATGAAATTGAGACATACCTAAGCCTACCAGATCTTGCTCGTAACATGTGCCCCCTTTGAATGGTGGAAAAATTACCAGAACACAACAACAGGCACATTACCAATGTTAGCCAAACAGTATTTGAGTGCTTCACCATCATCAGTTTGCAGTGAAAGACTTTTTAGTACTGGAGGTAATATTTATGAGCCTGCTAGAAATAAGCTCACTCCAGAACATGGAGAGCAGTTGATGTTCTGCCATTCAAATCATATAATTTCACTTATTAGTTTTTATGTTTTAGAAATGTATTTCTCAGTTTTTGGTATTTGTTTTTTAATTGAGGGGTAAAGCAAAAGCAGCATCTTATATATATATGTGTGTGTGTAAATATACTCCTGTTTAGTAAACGGGTATAGCTATATTTATTTTTGAAAAAAGGAGTATTTTTTTATTTTGAAATTAACATGGAGAGCAGGTGATGATCTGCCATTCAAATCTCAAATTATATAATTTCACTTAATAGTTTTTACTTTTTGGAAATGTACTTCTCAGTTTTTGGTATTTGTTTTTTAATTGAAGAGTAAAGCAAAAGGAGCCTTTTTTTATTTTGAAATTATCAAATTATGCAATTATGATGTTTTGATAAAAATGATAATTTAATTTAATAAAATGAGTTTCAACTTTTTTATTTTTCACCCTCCTTCAGATCTTCAGGCCTTATCAATCATTAAGAATAATAACTAATGTACTTACTTCAATAGTTTCACCCTCAGCAAGAATAATATAATATCGGCCAATATACCTCTGACTGATACCAATATATCGGTGCACCCCTAGATGCCAGCAATAAAATTTTAAAAAATTAGACTAACATGAATATAGATGTAGCTCATAGAGTAAACTAACCCACTTTTTGTTATACTCTACCTACTTTTTTTTTTTTTTTAATCCTCTCCTTACTTGCATGTCTGTAACACACACTACTAGCATGTCTGTCATTTGCATGGTATGACAGTAAGTTAAGACTATGTTTGCATGGTTTGTAAGCATTCTTATTTTACTTCTTTTCATCTTTCACCCCCTCTCCTATTCTCTTCGACTATTTTTCTGACTTGTCAGCAGTGGCCAGCGGATGATGATGGTGGTGAGTCTTTCTTTCTCTTTTTCTGAATGAATGTTAACCCATGAATGATAGGTTTTGCTACTTACTTAACCCCTTATTCTCCTCTTTTAACCCCCTCTTCTTTCCTTTCTCTCGGGCTAACCTTAGAGTGGATCTTAGAGTCTTTGTTAGCCTTATCTTCTGTAGATCTGTAGGATAAGGACATTTGTGGCATTGTTTGATCTGCATGAGCTAAGATTCAAAGATAGATCAGCACAAATCTTTTAAAATTGTGGTAAATACTAAAAAATGACATTTAACACTTTTTTGTTTATGTAGTATGATATGTATGATACGATACTTGTAGGATATATAATACTTACATGTATGATATGTACGATACTTTAGCATTTGCAGCTGGCAGCAACATGCCTGGTAGTGTCTCTCTAGTATGACTGGCCAGTTTATATCAAGTTGTCTTTCTCATGCTCCTCTGGATTATTACAGTATTTTTATAGTGATGTTTTTAAAAACAAAATGTTTAAGTTTTTACTATTTATACTTGTATATTATTTTACATGCAATATTATTATTATACATTTATTGTGCAATGATTTAAAAGCTTTTATTCAAATAAAAATTACTTTATACATGATTCTTTAAGCTTTTATCCCCCAAACCCCTTTATATTATGGGGGGAGAGTTCCAGCCTGCATGATTTTGTGCTGCACAAGCTTTTTCAGGAATGGAACCCTCATGCAGGTCAGGGGATCACTGTGTGTGTGTGTGTATATATATATATATATATATATATATATTGGAGGAAAACTTTTGAGAATTTGAAGTAATTACAAATCTGATTTCTATGTGAATTAGGATAATTTTTGTTTGTGTGCTATATTTAGCCCAAATAGAAATTTATTTGGTTGGTTCTGTAGGCATATGGGTTACATATTGTTAATCTTGACATGAAGGTAAACAATAGGACAATGTCTATTAGACCTAACACTTGGTAGTTGTACTACTAGATCAGCTTATTGGTAGGATTTATGGGTCAGATTTTTATGAAATACAACTAAATTCAGGGCTGAGTACCAGTACAGAGGTCTGGTGCCAGTATCTCCATGATACAATTACTGAGAACTCAATTAACTTCTTACCAGATACCAGAAAATAGCATATTTTGGTACCAGTACCACAAATTAATTTTCAAATAGCAGTACCAGTACCACTTTTAGTTGCTTGGTAATACGACTTTGAAGGGGTGTTTTACTGGTAGCAAATTCTCCAATACCACCTAGCAAGCTTTTATAGAATTTGTGTGAATGCCAGTGTTGTTAATTTGAACAAAGAAAAATAAAAACATGTTACAAGTCATATGAAATGAAAAGGTTTATTGGCAGACTATAGTCCATATATCAAATATTATTAATACGATGACAGTTCATATACTAAGGATAGAAATATATACAATTGATTAGAAATAATACTGCACTGTCATATGGCATTTAATCAAGATATAACTATAAGGAAAGCTTCTTGCAGCCTGCACTGTATGTGACAGTGAACCACATGTGAAAACCAACAAGGATATTTTTGTTCCACAGTGATGCACAGTTAGAGAACAAATCCTTTGGTAAATACAGCACAAATAGTCTCTGCCAACCCAGGCAGTATGGAAAGACTGTTTTCCACAGTGCATTACATTTTAAATGACTTAAGAACATTATTTGGAAACTTAATCAATAACATTGTTCCTAAAATCTGGTGGACTTAACTTTACAGACTGAAGATAATAAACCCAAATGTGTTATAACTGAGTATAGTCCTTATCAAGCCTGTTGTTTGTTATATTTACTTTTTCAAGGCTTGTAAAATCCTATATAATAACTTAAAATTTCTGTTGCCAAGCAATTTGTTTTTAGTTGTTTATGCTCTTGCTTTAAGCAGCAGCTTGTACAAGGGATCATAAAACTGAAATTAATAGGTATTATAAAATAGTTATACATTGAGTTATTCACCCTGCTAAATAAGTACCATCCTTGGGTAAAAAAAAAATTGATAATGTACTGTACGGTACTTGTAACCACTTTCAGTTGGTTGTATTACCAGTACCAGATAAAATATTACATACCAGTACCATTACCAGTATATACTACTACTATTGCTGGTACCCAGCCCTGACTGAATTAGTATCTGAAGTGCCTGCACTCACATTTTCCCTAGTTTCTAAATTAACATGTTTCTTTTTAACAGAATAGTTGGACATTCATACAATGATCAGAGCAACCCTTCTGACAAATACTTTGAGACTCCTTATTCCTTGCTGGATTGTATAAGTCCTCGCTACAGAGAGTGTTTCAGCTCATCACTGGCAGCAAAACTTCTTGTTTTGTCAAAATCCCAGGAAGAAGAAACTTGAAAAACTGAAACTGAATAATTAGAAACAGCTTTGAGTGGATTGAATGTAGTATTAATTTTCATGGAATTTAATTGAATCTAGAATTAAAGTGTTAGTTAAAATTTAATTGTCCAGCAACTGTAACATTTTATAATTAACACTAAGTGAAAACTACTATGAATTTAGTGTATTATTATAAGGATAGAATATAATAATAAAGCTTGTGTGTGTATGTATCCAAAATAACATACTGTACTATTAATGAATTGTGAAATAGTAATATTTTAAGTACAACACAAGAAGTACCTTTCACTTCTCCAGTATTTTGAAGTATAGCTACATTGTAGAACTGGACTGTAAGTATAAATATTGTATTTGAGCTAAGCTATTTTTCTATTAAATTATTTCCCACAGAGTATTAATTCCATATGACTAAATCTCTCAGATTTTGATCAGTTTTATAAAATATATTTGTCATGCTTTTACTCTTTACTTAGGTTTGGGGTCCTGATAAAGACTAATCATAAAAGCTTAGTCAAAGGGATTCTTAAACTGAAAACTATGTGAATTTGGTTTTTCTAAGTATAGATAATAATAATAATAATAATACAGTTGGACCTGCTATAACGCAGATTTGTATTTATCTGCTAAGTATTTTAAGACCATAAAAAATGTTATTACACAGAAAATTTGAAATTGCGTGCAAAAAAAACAAAAAAAAAAAAGTAAAAAAATGTCAGACTACAAAAACATTTGTTGGCTTATAGTTAGCTAAGTACTGTCAGATTAAACAATACAGTTTAATGTTCAAAACCTTCGCTCACCGAGAGTTTAATTTTAGTATATCTATTTTGCACAGAACAATATGAAAAATGTAAACACACCACTATGAAAACTCCCAGATAATGTTCACTGGATAATTCAAAACCTTCACTCACTGAGATTTTAATTTTATGTCTATTTTGGGCAACTTAAAGAGTTAACAACAAAAAATTTGTTGGAAGCATTTACCTTGGCTGATCACAGAAAAGATTTTTTCCAACAATGATCGAAACATTGAAAGGAGCAGCACATTTAGTAGAAAATTGGGTGAACTTCTAGCAGGGTATAAAGAAATTTATTGTGAAAAAAAAATCATGCATGACAGTTAACACACTATGCATATTTTAAGAAGAAATCTGATGTTAGTGACCCAGATGTCCTTGTCAAAGAAAATGTTAAGGAAGCACGGCAGTCAACTTCAAGTGAGGTGTAACATGTATTTACTCTACTTGGCTATATTTTTACTGGACTGTACTTGGTAGTATTTTTTTCTTTTTTAACTTTCTTAAATATAATTTTTGATGGTAATATTTGTTTCTTCATACATATTGCACTAATATATGTTGGTAAAAGCATTTGAACAATTGATAAATTGAATTTTAAGAAAAAAATAATTTTGAAAAAATGCATCCCTGACTTATAACATTATTCTTCTGTAAAAACAAGCTTGTCTCGGCATGCGATTGCATAACACGCTGTTTTTCCAGAATGCATTCCATGCATTATAGCAGGGCCGACTGTAATGGTATCATAATGTCGTTCTAAAAGTGAAATTAGTATTTTTCAAACCAAGTTTATTTAGGTAGGTCAGTTACCATCCATGATAGATTTGCTGTGACTTAGATGCTAAATGTCTATTAGTTCTTAATATGTCAATTTTTATGAGTTAAATTTTAATGTATGTGCTGTTACAAAATTTAAATGTCTTCCAGTTGAAAAGATGGGCAGTGGAACCAGCAGCCCCTTAACCCAGAACCTGAATGCCCTTCACAATCAACTGATGAGGCACGCAGGGGCTGATTATGACATTGCTACTGCCACCACTTTATCTTACTCACAGTTTGTCTCTTATATCACAGACCTCAATAAAATGTATGTATTATCAGTATATATTCATCAGTGTTTGGAAAAGTGTTTCAACTGATTAGTTTCCTTAATGGGGTTACAGTGATTGTAACTTCATTAATTAGAAGCTGCCTTTGTGGTTTTGTAATAAAATCTGCTTTCATTAGGAAGAATTTTTTGATTATTCATTTTGCTGCAGGTGCTTGGTCCTGATTTTTAGCAATCTTGGCTTTTAATTTAATGAATGTGTGAGTACTAGGGTTATGACATTTTTATAACCTCATGTTCCTGTATCATAAATCGATGAACTTTTGCCCCCTGACAATGAAAATAACAGTTTTTTCGATATATTTTGAAAAAACTTCACCCCAAAATAAAAAGTAAAAAGTTAATAAAATAATAAATATTGGTTGCTCCTTGGTATAGCTATTGCAGATGGGTCTCTGTTCCAGTGATTTTCCAGAGTATTTAGTGCTTTTCGGTATTGTTGCAAGATATTGGACAATTTATGATAATCATCAGGTAACCAATCTAGAATGGTGCAATGCAGCTGTCTCTAATATACTAATATACTATATTTGCTTTCGGGGTGACATTTTTTTTAAATTCTGAAGAATTAGGCCCTTTTTTATTGTTTTCAAGCAAAACTTCATCAATTGATGATACAGGAAACAATATTTATGACAAAATTATAAAGTCATAACCCTAGTGAGTACAGTTGCAGGATGTTCTGGGTTGCAGAGTTTCTGTGACTCCCCATCCGCAACTGAATAGCTGTCAGGGCACCATTTTCACTTCCCATCTACTGTCAATCCCAGTTGGCGAGTTGCAGGAGGATATATATATATATAATATATATATATATATATATATATATATATATATAATCATGCGGGTTGCTTCTAAAAAGCTTCAATTTAATATTTAGGAGAAATCCAATGACAAGGAGGAATGTAAATGCCATGAAAAGTCTTCTTTAATGCGCAATGTTTCGAGCAATATGCTCATCTTCAGGCTAAATAACAACAATATGAAATTAAAATCAATAAACAAATAAAACAAGACAAAATAATTTCTATAAAACCTATTCTTAAAAACAAAATTTAAAAAGACTAAAAGAAGGTTAAATTCAGTTATAAAAATTTAGATAAAATTACAAGAAATTAAAAAATTGAAATTGATACAATGGAATAACACTACTAACCCTTCATTGCTGGTTCCGAGGCACAAGTAATTTTAAAACAAAACAAAGGGAACATACTATGGGTTGGGTGGTTGGAGAGTTATAAGTTGGGAAGGGGGAATTATAAAAAATTTAAAGGGACAGATGAGGAATCAACATTTAGAGAAGGGGTCAATGTTTTTATATAAAGAGATTCCAAAATTCTAAGCGAGTTGGAACAAGAATTACAACCAAGAATTTTAAAATTATCTAAAGTGACATCAGTTTTACATTTAATACTGTGTTCCTGGATACTAGAGGCTTCTTTTTTATTTAAAATTTTACCTGTTCGGCAACTTATTCCCATATGCGAATAAAATCTAGCCCTGAGAGAGCGCACGGTGCTGCCAATATAGGTACCAAGGAGACACCTTGGGCAAGTAAATAAATATACAACACCGCTACGCAACGAATCAGGAGTTCGATCCTTCGCTGAGAAAAAGCTACCTAAAGACATTTTATTAATAAATATAATGCGAAAATCAGTATGATAAAAAAATTTCTTTAACAACTTGGTAAATTTAAGTTTAAATTCTTTATTCATGGGACCCATTTCAGGTACCAAGAAATATTTTACATCTTTAGGCACTGAAATACAGGGAAGTTGAGGGTTATAAACATTATTTAAGAAAGATCTTATTAGTTTATCTACATATTGAACAGGAAAACTATTATTGGTAAAATATGATCTTAAATTATTAAATTCATCGTTAAGTAAGGTAAAACTAGAAGTCAAATTATATCCTCTGAACAAGAGTTTTAATGCACGACATCTTATAGTTAAAATCAGTAAAACTAAAAAAATTCATGCCCAAACTGGTAAAAGTGGGTTTCCTGTAAACTGATGTAGTAATAGAATCCCCTTTTTTCGAAATTAAAAGATCTAAAAAGGGAAGGGAGCCATTTTCCTCAGTTTCCATTGTATAAGTTATATTGGGGTGCAGAGAATTTAAGAAGTTAAAAAATTGTTGCGCTTGTACAGCATTATCAAAAACAGCTATCGAGTCATCAACGAAGCGTCAGTAAAAAATTGGTTTACAATGGGTGGGAGATTGTCTAAAAATTATACTTTCTAAATGAGTCATAAAAAAATCCGCTGATAAAGGTCCGATGGGTGATCCCATCCCAACACCATCAATTTGTTGGTAAACCTTATTATTGAAAGTAAAATAACATTGCTTAAAAACCAGTTCTAAAAGTTCCTTAAAATAAGACCATGAAAAACCATGAAAACTATCAACAGAGCTAAAAACCTTATCTAAAATAATGGCAATAGTTTCTGATACAGGTACGTTTGTGAAAAGCGACTTTACATCAAAACTGACAAAAAACTTTTTTGAACCGAAATTCTCACTAAGATCATCAATTTTTATATTTCTTGTAATTTTATCTAAATTTTTATAACTTTGAATTTAACCTTCTTTTAGTCTTTTTAAATTTTGTTTTTAAGAATAAGTTTTATAGAAATTATTTTGTCTTGTTTTATTTGTTTATTGATTTTAATTTCATATTGTTGTTATTTAGCCTGAAGATGAGCATATTGCTCGAAATGTTGCGCATTAAAGAAGACTTTTCATGGCATTTACATTCCTCCTTGTCATTGGATTTCTCCTAATATATAATATATATATATATATATATATATATATATATATATATATTATATATATATATACAGGGTGGGCGGAAAGTAGCTCCCTATTTTGGATTGGTAAAAAAATACGTATATTATCCATTTATTTCAGAAGAAATATGAAAAGGTAGGCATACATGGTAGGTTTTCTCTAAAATTCAATGTGGGCTCCAACTCTTTCCACCAGCTTCTGGAACTGCCCAGGAATGGCATCCACTGACTTTAGCAGGAACTCCTGCGGGATGGAGGACATGACTTCCCGAATTCGGTCCTCCAGTTCTTCCAATGTCCTCGGTTTGGTGCGGTAGACTTCTTCCTTTACCCACCCCCAAAGAAAGAAGTCGCACGGTGTCAAGTCGGGGCTCCTGGCTGGCCATTGATGTGGACCACGGCAACCCATCCAACGCCCAGGGAAGTGGGCATCCAGCCACTCACGGACAACAAGAGCGAAGTGCGGAGGGGCGCCATCTTGCATAAATATCAGATCGTCGATGTTCTCCCATGTGCTGACAACTGGCCAGACCTCGTTTCGCAACATAGCAAGGTACCGCTCAGCATTCATGGTGTTGCGCAGAAGGAATGGGCCCACAACCTGATCTGAGGTCATACCACACCACACCGTTACACTGAACCGATTCTGCCGTTTTTCAGCGGTAACCATGGGATCCTCTCCTGCCCAGTAGTGGCAATTGTGGCGGTTGACAAAGCCTCCGACGTGGAACACCGCCTCGTCGCTCCAGAGGATGTTGCGGAAGAGATGGGGCCAGTCTTCATGCCAAGCCAGCATGATTTCCCCGAACTCCATGCGAATGTCGCAGTCCTCATCCGAGAGAGATTGGCAGTAATGCGGCTTCCACGCACGCCAGTTCAGCTCCTCCTTCAGCACAGTTCGCACTGAGTAGCGGGAGAGTCCACTTTCCCGAGTTGACTTTCGTGGACTCCGTGCGAACATTTCCTGAACTGCCTGCACCGTCTCCTGGGCCCTGGATGTCGAAGGGCGACCACATCTTCGAACATCTGCCACAGACCCCGTGGTCATGAGCTTCGAGTGGCAGTTCTTGATTGTTTTCGGGTCCACTTGGGCACGTGGTCCGTGAATGGCCCGCCACCATCTTTGAACTCGAACGACAGATTGCCAAACTTCGTACCGTGCCGCCAACTGGGCACGCTCCTGCAGTGTTAAACGCTCAGCCATGTTACCCTTCAATCTGAAATGAAAAAAAAAAAAATGAATGTTACAATTGTACCACTTTAGAGAACACAAAGAGAACACTTTAGAGGAAAAAGATTACCATTACAATTGTACCACTTTAGAGAACACACCATAACAATATAACAATACAATCACAATTTATACACAATTTATACATAATTTATATGTAATTTAAATTAGGGAGCTACTTTCCGCCCACCCTGTATATATATAATATATATATATATATATATATATAATTATGCGGGTTGCTTCTACAGAGCTTCAATTTAATATTTAGGAGAAATCCAATGACAAGGAGAAATGTAAATGCCATGAAAAGTCTTCTTTATTGCGCAACGATTCGAGCAATACGCTCATCTTCAGGCTGTTTAATAACAATGTGAAATTAAAATCAATATTGAATGAAAAACAAACAGAAATTTCTATAACCTATTCGTAAAGACAAATTTTAAAAGACTGAGAAAAGAGGGTTAAGTTCTAAGTTATACAGATTTACATATAAAAATTAAGAAGTTATTTTTAAATACATGTAGTAAATGTGAAATTAATACACTGGAAAAATTACCAATAGTACACTGGAACAATGGAGCTATCTACCTTACACAGCAGTATCCGAGGCCGACTAATTTGAGCAGAGGAAACGGGAACGAAGGATGGCGAGGGAGATAGGGGAAGGAGGGATTATAAGGAATTGGGGAAGGAGGAGGGATCATAGCAAATTGAGAGGGACGGACGATGAGTCAACATTCAGACTAGGGGACAATGCTTTAATGAAAAGGGATTCTAAAATTCTTAGTGAGTTAGGACAAGTATTACAACCAAGAATTTTAAAATTGTCTAAAGTGACATCAATTTTGCATTTGATGCTATGTTCACGAATGCTGGAGGCTTCCTTAGTTTTTAAAATTTTACCTGTTCGGCCACTTATTCCCATATGCGAATAAAATCTAGCCCTGAGAGAGCGAACAGTGCTGCCGATGTAATTCCCAAGGAGACACCTGGGGCAGGTAAATAAATATACACCACCACTACGCAACGAGTCAGGGGTTCGATCCTTCGCTGAGAAAAAGCTACCTAAAGACGTTTTATTAATAAATATGATGCGGAAATCAGTATGATAAAAAAATTTCCTTAACAATTTTGTAAATTTAAGCTTAAATTCCTTATTCAAGGGACCCATTTCAGGTAAGGTAGATAGCTCCATTGTTCCAGTGTACTATTGGTAATTTTTCCAGTGTATTAATTTCACATTTACTACATGTATTTAAAAATAACTTCTTAATTTTTATATGTAAATCTGTATAACTTAGAACTTAACCCTCTTTTCTCAGTCTTTTAAAATTTGTCTTTACGAATAGGTTATAGAAATTTCTGTTTGTTTTTCATTCAATATTGATTTTAATTTCACATTGTTATTAAACAGCCTGAAGATGAGCGTATTGCTCGAAACGTTGCGCAATAAAGAAGACTTTTCATGGCATTTACATTTCTCCTTGTCATTGGATTTCTCCTAAATATTATATATTATATATATATAATGCTGCAAACCCACAAGGAAAAAGAAAACGATTCCAAGGCCTTTCGTGTATTCAAAGCTACACCTCGTCAGGGAATGAAGTTAAAAGGCGAGAAGCCCATATATATATACAACGTACAGGAAAAACAAAACAATTAGCACATACTTAACAAGGGTTAATGAGAGGCAAAAGAAATTTTAACATGATATCGTCAATTTTATAAGTCCCCGAGCTGTTATTGATACTTGATTTCTTAAAAGATAAGATTTCTGAATATTCTTTCCCTGTTCAACACAACACTCTTATTGAGTTAATTAAGCTGTGTGTCAAAGATTGTAAATTTCAGTTTGAAAATAAGTTTTATGTTATGTCGTTTGGATTGGCTATGGGAAATCCCCTTTCACCTGTACTAGCTAATTTATATATGGAATTTTTTGAAAGTAGAATTTTGCCTACGATTGTTAATTTTAACCTGGTTTGGTACAGGTATATAGATGATATTTTATGCCTTTGGCCTAATAATTTGGATGTGGACTTATTTCTTGGTAGGCTCAACAATTTAGCCCCATCTATTAAGTTTACAGTTGAAAAAGAAAATGAGGGAAGCCTACCTTTTCTTGATCTAAAATTTGGAGATGCTCTAATCAGTTCAAATATGAAGTCTACCGTAAGCCTACTAATAATAACTCTTACGTGCATTTTATTCTGACCATCATCCTTCGATTAAATCCTCTATTTTCTCTGCTATGTTTCTTCGAGCATTGAGAGTTGTCAGTCCTGAATTTTAGATTCCGAGTTATGCAATATCATGAATATTGGTACTAAATTATGTTATCCTATTTCATTTTTAGATAACTGTCTTAAGAAAGCCAAGAATAGGTATTATAATAATGTAATTGTAAAGGAATTTCAGCGTAAAAATATCCTTAGCCTACCTTACCATGTTAATTTTCAATACCTTCCAACTGTACTTAAAGCAATTGGCATTAATGTAATCTTTAAGTATAATAATACTGTTAAATCACGCCTAATAAAGAATAGCCCTGATAATGTTGTTGGTTGTGTGTATTCGATCGGATGTACACAATGTAACTCAGTATATATAGGCCAAACCGGTAAAACGTTAGATATTAGGGTAAAACAGCATAAATATGCTTGTAGAACAGCTAGTACTTCCAATGCTTTATTTAACCATATGTATAGATGTAACCATAGCATCAAGTGGGATAGTTCTAAAGCGCTTGTTAAAAACAGAGATATAATAGAACGAAATATTCTAGAATGTGCATTTATTCATTTTAAAAACAATTTCAAAACAGCTGGGGACTTATAAAATTGACGATATCATGTTAAAATTTCTTTTGCCTCTCATTAACCCTTGTTAAGTATGTGCTAATTGTTTTGTTTTTCCTGTACGTTGTATATATATGGGCTTCTCGCCTTTTAACTTCATTCCCTGACGAGGTGTAGCTTTGAATACACGAAAGGCCTTGGAATCGTTTTTCTTTTTCCTTGTGGTGTTTGCAGCATTCATTCATTTCACGTGTTTTATTGTGAAATTCATCCCATATATATATATATATATATATATATATATATATTATATATATATATATAGAGAGAGAGAGAGAGAGGAGAGAGAGAGAGAGAGAGAGAGTTACAAAGAAAAGAAGTACCTCAAAAGGCCTTGCGGCCCATACCGAGGAGGTACAATGGCAACGGGTGCCACAGAAAATTTTCTACACACTCAAATAGTGTGCAAAATTTGGTCTACCCTTTTCTTGAACTGATCCACAGAGGAACTGTTCACAACTTCCGAAGGTAACCTGTTCCATGTGTCACAGATCTTATACGTAAAGTAATTCCCACACACACTAGTCCTAAACCGTTTCAAATCCAACTTCCAACCATTGTTGCGAGTTGGGTTATCATTTAAACTAAACATACTTCTAAAATCGACATCGTTGAACCGGCGTAAGAGCTTGAAAACCTCGATCAGTTGACTGCGCAGCCTCCGAGTTTCAAGCGAAAACAAGTTCAGGGCGCGTAACCGACAATTGTAGCCCATATGCCTAACGGAAGGGATTAACTTTGTGGCCCTCGCCTGCACTCGCTCCAGCCTCTCAATATCTTTCCTGAGGGTGGGCGACCAGAACTGCACAGCATACTCCAGGTGCGGCCGAACAAGGGAATTGTACAGTGAGAGCACAATCTCCTTGTTCCGAAACTGAAATTGCCTCCTGATATAACCCAATAGTTTCTGGGCTTTCTTTTCCACCTCTACACACTGTTTCGTAAACTTAAGGTCACTGCTAATTAGCACACCCAAGTCCTTTTCTAAATCAGTCACCTCGATATTACTACCCAACATCGAGTAGTCCGACTTGGGATTGGCGTAGCCAATGTGCATCACTTTGCATTTACCCAAGTTAAACGGCATTTGCCATTTTTCGGACCACTCTCCTATCCTACCTACGTCAGCACGCAGTTCCTCGATTGCTTCGGGTGTCCCAACATTGGCCCCAAGCTTGGTGTCATCAGCGAATTTGGCGATCCGACTGACGATGCCACCATCTATATCATTTATGTAAATGATAAACAACAGTGGCCCCAAAATGGAACCCTGAGGAACCCCACTAGTGACCGAGGCCCAACCCGAACTAGCCCCTTTAATTACCACCCTCTGCCGCCTATTCCTCAGCCAGTTTTCAATCCACCTACCTATTTCCCCACCGATACCCAGCGCGCGCACTTTCGCCATTAGCTGGCGGTGAGGTACCTTATCAAAGGCTTTCTGAAAGTCGAGATAAAGTATATCAATCACCCTACTCTTATCGTACTCACTCAACATGACGTGGAAAAACTCGAGCAAGTTGGTGAGACATGACCTATGCCGTCTAAACCCATGTTGGGAGTCCCCAAGCAGCTTGTAGAAATTCAAATGGTCAATGATCCTATCAGCTATTATCCCTTCTAATAATTTACCTACAACTGAAGTGAGACTAATGGGACGATAGTTCCCTGGACTTTCGTGATCCCCTTTCTTAAAGATAGGGGTCATGTTGGCTTCCCTCCAGTCACCAGGCACCTGGCCCATCTCCAATGATTTGTTGAAGACTGTAGCCAGGTGGGGAGCCACCTGGTCGCGCACTTCTCGCGCACTTCTCGCGCACTTCTCGCAACACTCTGGGGAGAAACTGGTCTGGCCCAGGAGCCTTAAACGCGCTCAGTTTGTCTATTCTATCGGCAACGACTGTCGCGGTACATCTAACACTATCCAGGCCAGCACCTCTGTGCCTCACGCCTGGCTCGGGGATGACGCGGGTATCCTCCTTGGTGAACACTCCCGCAAAGTACTCATTAAGCACATTAGCGACGTCCGCGTCGGAGGTCCGCAGAACGCCGCTTACGCCCTTTAACGGTCCTATCATGCTTCTAATGGGCTTTCTACTATTAACATAACTGAAGAATTCCTTAGGGTTCCCCTTGCAGAGGCTTGCCACCCGTAGTTCTTCGTTACGTTTCGCTAGCCTAACCTTCGCCTTCACTTCCCTACACAGGCGGACATACGCTTCAGTGTTCTCGTGGGAACGATTGGCCTTTGCCCTCCTATACGCTACTTTCCTATTTCGGATAGCCGAAGCGATGTCACGATTGAACCACTTAGGCTGCGTTGAAGCAGGGGTGACCAGTTTTGAGGGTATGGCAGCAGACTGCAGCACCATAAACTCGTCCCGGAATGCACTCCACACTCCCTCAACATCACCGCCAACCTCTAACCCCATCTCTCCTACGCTATCCCTGAGGCTAACAAAGTTCGCCCGCCGGAGATCGAGCTTACTGCCTCTTGAGTTACTATGTTTCACCCGACGGATGCGCACACGAAACCTAATAAGACTGTGATCACTCCCGCCCAATGATTCGTCAATGGTGAGGCCAGTGACGAGGTTGTCTTCGGTCGTGAATACTAAGTCTAGAACGCTTTCACCTCATGTAGGCTCGTTGACCCACTGAGTGAGGAAGTTCTCATCAGCAAAGTCAACTAGCCTCCTCCCTTCAGCATCGGCAGTCCTGTTTTCCCACTTTATGCCGCGACAGTTGAAGTCTCCTAAAACTACACACCCTATCCCCTAGCCAATGTGCATCACTTTGCATTTACCCAAGTTAAACGGCATTTGCCATTTTTCGGACCACTCTCCTATCCTACCTACGTCAGCACGCAGTTCCTCGATTGCTTCGGGTGTCCCAACATTGGCCCCAAGCTTGGTGTCATCAGCGAATTTGGCGATCCGACTGACGATGCCACCATCTATATCATTTATGTAAATGATAAACAACAGTGGCCCCAAAATGGAACCCTGAGGAACCCCACTAGTGACCGAGGCCCAACCCGAATAGCCCCTTTAATTACCACCCTCTGCCGCCTATTCCTCAGCCAGTTTTTCAATCCACCTACCTATTTCCCCACCGATACCCAGCGCGCGCACTTTCGCCATTAGCTGCGGTGAGGTACCTTATCAAAGGCTTTCTGAAAGTCGAGATAAAGTATATCAATCACCCTACTCTTATCGTAGGCTTTCTTTTCCACCTCTACACACTGTTTCGTAAACTTAAGGTCACTGCTAATTAGCACACCCAAGTCCTTTTCTAAATCAGTCACCTCGATATTACTACCCAACATCGAGTAGTCCGACTTGGGATTGGCGTAAGCCAATGTGCATCACTTTGCATTTACCCAAGTTAAACGGCATTTGCCTTTTCGGACCACTCTCCTATACCTACGTCAGCACGCAGTTCCTCGATTGCTTCGGGTGTCCCAACATTGGCCCCAAGCTTGGTGTCATCAGCGAATTTGGCGATCCGACTGACGATGCCACCATCTATATCATTTATGTAAATGATAAACAACAGTGGCCCCAAAATGGAACCCTGAGGAACCCCACTAGTGACCGAGGCCCAACCCGAACTAGCCCCTTTAATTACCACCCTCTGCCGCCTATTCCTCAGCCAGTTTTCAATCCACCTACCTATTTCCCACACGATACCAGCGCGCGCACTTTCGCCATTAGCTGGCGGTGAGGTACCTTATCAAAGGCTTTCTGAAAGTCGAGATAAAGTATATCAATCACCCTACTCTTATCGTACTCATCAACATGACGTGGAAAAAACTCGAGCAAGTTGGTGAGACATGACCTATGCGTCTAAACCAGTTGGAGTCCCCAAGCAGCTGTAGAAATTCAAATGGTCAATGATCCATCAGCTATTATCCCTTCTAATAATTTACCTACAACTGAAGTGAGACTAATGGGCGATAGTCCTGGACTTTCGGATCCCCTTTCTTAAAGATAGGGGTCATGTTGGCTTCCCTCCAGTCACCAGGCACATGGCCCATCTCCAATGATTTGTTGAAGACTGTAGAGGTGGGGAGCCACTGGTCGCGCATCTCGCGCACTTCTCGCAACACTCTGGGGAGAAACTGGTCTGGCCCAGGAGTCTTAAACGCGCTCAGTTTGTCTATTCTATCGGCAACGACTGTCGCGGTACATCTAACACTATCCAGGCCAGCACCTCTGTGCCTCACGCCTGGCTCGGGGATGACGCGGGTATCCTCCTTGGTGAACACTCCCGCAAAGTACTCATTAAGCACATTAGCGACGTCCGCGTCGGAGGTCCGCAGAACGCCGCTTCCGCCCTTTAACGGTCCTATCATGCTTCTAATGGGCTTTCTACTATTAACATAACTGAAGAATTCCTTAGGGTTCCCCTTGCAGAGGCTTGCCACCCGTAGTTCTTCGTTACGTTTCGCTAGCCTAACCTTCGCCTTCACTTCCCTACACAGGCAGACATACGCTTCAGTGTTCTCGTGGGAACGATTGGCCTTTGCCCTCCTATACGCTACTTTCCTATTTCGGATAGCCGAAGCGATTTTACGATTGAACCACTTAGGCTGCGTTGAAGCAGGGGTGACCAGTTTTGAGGGTATGGCAGCAGACTGCAGCACCATAAACTCGTCCCGGAATGCACTCCACACTCCCTCAACATCACCACCAACCTCTAACCCCATCTCTCCTACGCTATCCCTGAGGCTAACAAAGTTCGCCCGCCGGAGATCGAGCTTACTGCCTCTTGAGTTACTATGTTTCACCCGACGGATGCGCACACGAAACCTAATAAGACTGTGATCACTCCCGCCCAATGATTCGTCAATGGTGAGGCCAGTGACGAGGTTGTCTTCGGTCGTGAATACTAAGTCTAGAACGCTTTCACCTCATGTAGGCTCGTTGACCCACTGAGTGAGGAAGTTCTCATCAGCAAAGTCAACTAGCCTCCTCCCTTCAGCATCGGCAGTCCTGTTTTCCCACTTTATGCCGCGACAGTTGAAGTCTCCTAAAACTACACACCCTATCCCCTAGCAGGTTACTGAGTTCGGTGTACAGGGCTGTATCCTCCTCGAGGAGGAGATGCGGAGGTCTGTACACCAAGATTAACCTATAGTTCGTCCCTCCCACGTTCAGATCGACGCCAAGCAGCTACCATTCCGACCGGAACTGGCAGTCAACCGGACTCAACGTGTCCCTGACGTATATTAGTACCCCACCCCCCTCCCCACGGGTGTGGTCTTTGCGAAACATTCTATACCCGGGAATTTCGAACTCCCCAACATAGTCCCTACGATCAGTATGAATCCAGGACTCGGTGATAGCAACGATATCCTGGTATTCTGATGCTAAGAGCGCCCGTAGCTCGCAAAACTTGTTCCTAATTGACCTAGCATTAAAAAGCATTGCACGGAGGGAGTCTTCCCTATTCTGACCACCCCCTAGCACGACCCATTTCCCGAACAGCCAGGGCTGTTGGGAGTTGAAGAGCCCCTCACTAATGAGGGGGCAACTTCCGCAGGAGACTGAGCCCCCTCCAACGTAGGAGGAGGGTCACCCACCTTACTTCGACGCACCCTTCAGTTGAAGGTACATCCGCCACCGGCTCATCCTCATCTCTCCCTGGTGGGGGCCCATCATCTCTCCCCGGACTCGACCTCACCATTCTGTATAGGTGCCGGTCGAGCAGCACGCCTAGCACACCTTTACCCTTGTTATTGAGGTGGACACCATCCCTCTGGTAAAGGTCCCACCTAAAGAGAGAGAGAGAGAGAGAGTTTTTTGGGGGCATTGTATGCTTCTTGAGAAGACATTGACAAAGCAGAACATATCCTTTCTTTTACATCACTGCATGCAAGAGTAATAGTATACTAGAGTTTCATTTCTCAGATTGGAAATGGATTTGATGTAAGATTATATCACAAGTAACTGGTAGCTACCAGATCAGAATTCTCAGTAGAAGGGGAACAGCCTCCCTCTCCACCTCCCTCAGTAAAGTCAAAATATCCACATTATTAAAAATATAGTCCTTTGAAAATTAACAGTTTGTCAGATTGAATTGCATAAGGTTTTAGTAAATTAAAAATATTTTGAATGGAAATTTTATTTGAACTTGAGCGCAAATAACATGATAGTATTGGTGCAAATTATATCATATGAGTGATGTAATATATGAACAATCTTTATTATTGCAGGTTTTTTAATTTATAAAATTATGCATTATTAAAAAAGTAATTTACTGAGCATATGCATGCATGTGTATAGTATTGTCTAAGAGCCCATTTCCCATTCTCAATGGGATGAGCATAGTGCTTGAGCTCAGGAATGAATACACTTAAATCAGTTGCGCACAATATGCAGAGGGATCACCACTGGCAATAAAGTACATTCCCACTTCAGGGATGCACTGTTAGTTTTCATAATGAGATTGGGGGTATAAATCTACTGGTACCTCATGCAAGACCAATGTCTCCATCCTGACAAATCTTTTCTTCTGAGCAAAATTTGAGCTTGACTATGACCATCCCACAATTTTGACTCATTAGTAGGAAGGATATATATATATATATATATATATATATATATATATATATATATATATATATATAATTATATATATATATACAGGGCATCCCAAAAAAATGTATACACACTTAACAGCTGATAGCTCAATTGATGTTTCTTTCTTTCCAAGTTAAACCCATTAGAATTAATAATGGCAGTCAGACTAAGCTTTGAACAAAGGAAATTCATTCTAAAATGCTACTGGAAGTGTGAAAACGCAGTTGAAGTGCAAAGACAAAGACAGTTTAGGAGGGAGTTTCAAACAGATCCACCAACGCGACTTACCATCACTCGAATTAGAGATAAGTTTGAAGCCGATGGAACTGTTCAGAATGTCCACAAGAAGCGTTCCGGAAGACCACGGACATCGACAAGCCCCACAAAGCAAGAAAGAGTACTGGAAACGTACCACCAAAGTCCAAGAAAATCTGTGCGGCAAGCGAGTCGTGAGGTAGGAATTTCAGAATCGTCTGTCCAACGCATTTTGAAGCGCTGTCAATGGAAAAGTTACATTCCAAGATTAGTCCATGCTATTAATGAAGATGATCCGGACCGAAGAGTGGAGTATTGCGAGTGGTACTTGGCACGATGTGGATGTGGATTGGACGAAGGGGTTTTGTAGAATACCCTCCGCGTTCACCAGACCTCACACCACTAGACTTTTTTTATGGGGATACTTAAAAGACAAAGTCTACGCTATAAAACCTGCAACAGTCGCTGAATTGAGAGCAGCCATTGAACGAGAATGCACACAAATACCAAACGAAATGTTTTGTGATGTTTGTGATTCCATTGCTTCGCGTTATCAGCAGTGCCTGGACCAGAACGGACGTCAGTTTGAAAACAGGCATTGACAAAACAATTAAATAATGTCTGTAGATTCTATTACATTTTGAAAATGAAATGTATTTTAATAAACACTGCCTTTATAAGTATTTAAAGTGTGTGTACATTTTTTGGGACACCCTGTGTGATATATATATATATATATATATATATATATATATATACAGTGAGGCCTTGCATAACGAATGCCTTAAATAGCGAATTTTTGCTTAACGAATTACCTCCATAAGGCTCCATTGATTTAAATAACGATTTTACCTTGCAGAATGAATTTGGTTATGAAAAACGTAATAACACATTTTCTGTTTAGTTGGAGGTTGGTAGCTGTCGTGAGCAGTTGTGTACAATTGCTATCAATTTTTTTTTAAATTTTGCTTTACAATGATTTAGCATTATATCATTAATTAATATAGTGAATAAATAATAATTAATGCTTTTAAGCATTATTAGTGCTAAATCTACTCTTGGGGTGTTTTGGCGACACAGTAAAAAGGCATGGGTGACAAGAACCCTATTTAATCAGTGGATTGTGGAAGTTTTTGGCCCTACAGTGCAAAAATACCTGGAGACCAATAAACTTACTTTAAAGGTCTTATTGCTTCTTGACAATGCTAAGGCCCATGACCCAGATCTGGACAAAATTGTCAAGACAAGTTTCAGCTTCATTACTGTGAAATATCTGCCTCCAAACACAACATCACTGCTCCAACCTATGGACCAGCAGGTTATTTCAAACTTCAAGAAGCTATACACGAAGTTCATGTTTGCTCAGTGCCATAATGCAACCTCCAGTGAGGATTCTGTAACCTTAACACAGTTCTGGAAGCAGCATTACAACATTTTGGAGGCTGTCAAGAATGTTGTGAGAGCATGGAGAGAAGTCTCAACAATTTGCATGAACTCTGCCTGGAAAAAAATGGGTAAATAAGGGCAAAAAGGGTCAAAATTTGGGCTCTGGAACGAATTACTGAAAATCCCATTGAACTAATGCATTGCATAATGAATTTTTCAGTTAACGAATGACCTTCTGGAACGAATTAAATTCGTTATGCAAGGCCTCACTGTGATATATAATATATATATATATATATATATATATATATATATATATATATACACACACACACACATATACAGGGCCGGATCTAGAAGTTGCGAGGCCCGAGGCAGATCTAGAAATTGTGAGGCCCTAGGCCTATATATATGAAAATATGGACTTAATTATCGGTACTATACCAGCAATATTAGAATCCTGCATAGACAGAACTATGCCAGCACTTAAAAATTAAACCAAACCAAAATAATCACACATGGAAATTGTATAAGAAATATAAATAAACCATACAAATAAGTATAAATTATAATATGAATCAAGATTTGTATAAAAAATATAAGACAGTGATTTCTAAGATTTATATAATATTATAGGTAATGACTTTCCATAGTATACAAACGTTTTTAATATGTGATGTATAAGAGATGTTGACATTTCATTTTTTATAATAGTGAGCGATTGACTTATCAGGCTAAATATTAATGCTTTAATATTTGGTTCAGATGCTCCTTGAATATTACAGCAATGCTTTTCTACTTTTCTTCGAGCTAAACTCTTCAATTAATTAAGAATAATCTAATGAATTTGTTATATCGTTTTCTATTGATAACATAGCTAATGATTACAATCTTGCTTGAGACATGGTGGAATGCAAATATGTTTTAATAAGTTTGAGACGCGAGAAACTTCTTTCAGCCGAAGCAACAGTAACTGGGATGGTTAATACTATTCGAAGTGCAACATGAACATTAGGATAAATCTTACTTAGTTGTTTTTGTACTATATAAACAAGGGCATTTCCGAGATCTGTTTTCTCAGGTATAAACCTGCAAAGTACTTTAAGTTCTTCATAGAGTTCTAAATCATTAATATCACTTGAACAGAACACGCAAAATGGCTTGAGTGAGGCCCCCTTTGGCGCGAGGCCCTAGGCGATCGCCTAGTTCGCCTATAGCTAAATCCGGGCCTGTATATATATATATATATTATTAGTGGTGGACCGGATATCCACATCCACATCATTTTTAACATCTGCATCTGCACTTCTGACTGTGGATGTTATGCGGATATTTCCTCTAATAAATTATGCAATTTACAATTAAATTAGCTTGTAAGGCCAGTCACGCACATTTCATGTAAAGTATTAATTATTAATGAACAAACAAATATATAAACCTCAAAATATAAATACCATTAAATCAACAAACACTCCCTGTGCCACTGTAGGTACTCCACTATGGCTGAAACTCTTGAGAAAGTTATTTTTATCATAATGAAAACATTAATATAAATTTTAATTATTATGCATTGCCTGCCATAATAGTAATATCACAAAATTTGAAAAATTGTCATATATTCATAATTCTATATTATATTGATAGATTAATTAAATATCTGCATCCGTGGATAGTGAAATTAAAAATCCGCATCCGCAGATGTTGAAGAACTAACATCTGGTCCACCACTAATATATATAAAGGGTGATCCAGAGAAATGGGACCCAAAAGAAACCCCTATAACTCTTAAAGCATAAGTCCTTTTATAAAATCATACGCATCATTCGAAAGAGGATAGTTACAAGTTTGTACAGGGTTGTATAGGTTTTGACAATACAAGACAAGATAAGATACAAAACAAAATAAAAGTGTTAGTTAAAACTAACCCTTCAAGATGACTGCATGGACTGTGGAACAGCTGCGTTTCATAACTGAGCAATATTATGAGCATGGAAGAAGTGTAGTTTCAGCTCAAAGATCTTTCAAGACAAATTTTCAGATGTCAAAATCACCTTCTAAGAAAGTAATCCTGTTGCATAGTCAGCGTGTAACTGTTTGGTGTGGTCTTACTGCATCTCAGATCATAGGGCTGTACTTTTTCGAGGATTCCACCGGAAACACGGTCACTAAATGGTGATCGCTACGAAAAAGTGTTGACCAATTTCCTTATTCCTAAATTAAGAGATCTTTGTCTAGAAAACCACTGGTTCCAACAAAATGGAGCTACCTGCCATACCACGAGGAACTGCATGGCAGTTTTGCATCAAACGTTTCCAGGCGAGTTAATCTCAAGATTTGGAGACGTTGAATGGCTCGCAAGGTCTCCGGATTTTTCTCCCTTAGATTATTATCTCTGGGGATATTTAAAGAGTAGGGTCTACAGAAATAACCCAACGACCTTGCAAGAATTGAAGGCCGCCATCACAAATGAGATACAGGCCATACCACCGCACACTCTTGCAAAAGTGATGCAGAACTTACAAGCGAGAACACTGGAATGCTTGGCAACTAATGGAGCACATTTGAAAGGAGTCATTTTTAAAAAACAAATATTTCATAATAAACTTGTAACTCTACTCTTTCGAATGATATATAGTTTTTATGAAAGGAATTAAATATTAAGAATATTTGGCTTTTTTTTATGGGTCCCATTTATCTGGATCACCCAGTATATATATATATATATATATATATATATATATATATATATTTACGTGCGCCCTCCCGGCCCTAGCACCCAAGGATGATGGGGCTCGACCCTGCAGTCCTTGTCATCCTTGGTCTTTTTCCACTTCGACTGTCCCCTCCACCCTTTCTTTTTCCTCTGTCTTTCCTCTCACTTTTTCTTTGTTTTTCCGCTGAGATATGCCCTTTAAATAGAGGCGAATCGGTTCTTCCCGAACTAAAAAAAAATAATATATATATATATATCCCCCTTGATTAGGTATTCTGGCTTGCCGGGCCAAGGGGGCTCACACACCTCGTGGGTTGTTGGGGTTTCCTCAACTCCTTGCAGGGTGTGGGCAGAGAGTTACCTAGTTGCGTTTTTCTTTTTCTTTTTACTCCCCTTCTTTTTCTGTATCTTACAGAATCTCTCTTGTCTTGACTCGGTCTTGGGCCTCTGTCAATTGTAGTATTCCCACCCCCCTTTGTTTTTGCCAGCAGTCTTGGGGTCATTGCATCGCTCCATGGCTGAGCTGTGCTCTGGGAATGATATGGGCACCCGGACTGCTGCTGCATCTGGATTGGGTTTTTGCTGGGCCCTTAATGGACAAAACTCCAAGAGAGCTAATCCGCTGTTTTTAAAAAGACAGTTAAGTTGGGGGGTGGGCTACCTTGGATATTGGGCCTGTGCCTTGAAGGATGCAGTGGTGGATTGGTACATTGCCTTGGGTCCAAGGCTGTCTTCCTTATAATTATATTGTCTATGGATAAAATTTCTCAAACTCAATCCCCTCCTGTTAACGACTGGCCCATCCTTGGATTTGGATAAGACTACTACTTCTGGTCATTCAACGGCCTCTGCCTCCGCTGGATTAACCTTAAAGCTGTATGGCCACCTCTCATCCTCTGCGGCATCTGGCTTGTGGTGGCCATAGGGCGGAGTCTTCGCGGCCCTCGTTCTCTTGCATTCTTGGTTACTATCACATGTGGACCTGTCTCTTCTGTCAATTTCTGTCTGGTGGACAGGTTCCTTGTTCTCAGCCTTTCCGCTGGCTCCCTTCCGGGGAACTCGGACTGGGTATTTCAGCGTCTTAAGACTGTGGGGGTTCCCTGCCATTATGATATCCACCCTCTGAAGGATGGGTCTCTTCTTTTGAAGTCCCTTTCTTCGGGGGTGACTGAGTCCTTTCTACAGTTGCAGGATGTTCTGGGTTGCAGAGTTTCTGTGACTCCCCATCTGCAACTGAATAGCTGTCAGGGCACCATTTTCACTTCCCATCTGCTGTCAATCCCGGTTGGCGAGTTGCAGGAGGATCTTGCCTCCCAGGGAGTCACGAAGGTCTTCCGCTTTTCATCCACTTGTCTGCTCCTGACCTTTGACTCCTTTGTGCCTCCGGCCCCCCCAGGTGTTCTGGGACATGGGTGATTGAGAGTTGTGCAAGTTTTTGGTGTTATAATGTTATAATGTTTCAGACCAACAAAGACCCTAGGATCCACTCATGGCTGGTCTACCTAACTGTGTTCGTAATCGTGTATTGTGTATGTCCTCCGTGGTGGTGGAGGGGACCTACAATTTTACGTGGGTTCCGAACCACAAGAACATAAGAAATTTATGTAAAAACTGCCAGTAAATTGGCAACAACCAATTTTTACGAAACTAAATAATTGGGTCATTCTCTGTCAGATCAACCAAAAAAAATTGAAATTAACACCCTCATCTCTCATATTTTGTTGAAATTTGGTTTATAGGGAGTTTGTGAGCCCTGAATCCATTTCTGAAATTATAAGGTCAATCCGACCAACAGTTCAAGAGATATGACCTCGGGCAATTTGAGGTCACTCGCGAGGTTACTAACATTTGGCGACCCATAACTTGGGTAATAATTGTCATAATTATATAAAAGTATATATATTTAGAATCAGAAAACGACAAGGAATCCAAATATGCAGGTTTTAGAACTCTAGGTTGAAAAATAAAAAAAGTTACACTGTAACCAAATTTGAGGTCACGATTTGACCTCTGGGGTATCAAATGAGAATATTTTTTTAAATGTAAAAAATGAAGGCATAGGCATTGGCTATTAGAATCAGCAAAAAAAAGTTTGTTTATGTTAGTATTTTCATGTAACTAACATATAAGTGAACACCATATTCATAAGTTGTGCATCAATTCTACCTATTTTTTCACACAAGCTCATAATTTGACCTATAGAAATTAAAATTACATTTTTTATAGATATAAAAAACAAAGTCAGAGTTCTTGACTAATAGAAACAATCATAAAAAGTTTGTTTATGTTGGTACTTTTCATGTAACTAACTTATAAGTGAACACCATATTTATAAATTGCTTGTCATTTCAAGGAATTTTTATATTTTAGCTATCAATTTGACCTCAAGCTCCAAGAATTTAATAAAAATTGTATTTCACTGCTAATCTACACTGGCAATAATAGTTATAATAGTGAAAGGGGAAGACTAAGCTCACATGTAGCCTAAACAAACCTGTTGAAACATGTTGCTACTTGTCTAAGTGCAGAATCAACACAGATAGTTGCAAAATTCCTTGTCTACAGGTTAGTACAGTTCCAGCCAGCACTGTGGGTGGCTGGTGGGTATGGTGTTTTAATGAGCCTCAGAGACTATCAAGGCCTAAAATATTAAGTGTGTATAGCTATATATTTCTAAAAAATATATATTACCTAATTGTAAATCCTATATCTTTACAGATCAAAATACAATGGTTCGGCACTTGAAATACTGCCAGGACCCTATTCAAAAACACAAGAAACGCATAACAATCAATCTTAGAAAAGTGACTGATGTACTTGTTGAAAAATGTGCTGGAAGAGTGAAAAAAGACTCGTTGTTGTGTGTGAACTGCTGGACACTGATAATGAAAAACCCCACTATACTTAGTACCACTGAAAACAACGAGTCTGAGCAGGATTCAAATGAATCATCTACTATCAGTGGCTTGAGTAACATCTCTTCAATTCAAGATCTGGACAATGACAGTGATTGCTTGATAAAGGAAAATCCTTCAACTTCAGTTGAACCAGTTCTAGCATTTCTGGACCAAACACCAGTTAAAAAAAGTAAGTAATAAATTAATATAATAACTTATACTTTACTACAAGGTCTGTTTGATCTACTATATAGCCAATTATATAGCATTTAAGGTACTATAATTAATATTTAATTACTAATATTCAGGTGTGTGAAACCTTTTTTCTGTTCTTTTCAGAAGGGCTGTCATTAAGCCAGAAAAAGTGCAAGGCTCGTGGTAAGCTATCATCTGCTCAGAAACACCTGAAGGAGAGGCTAGAACTCAGTTATGGTGTTCAAATTACCGAGGAGGTAAGTGATACTTCAAAACCTGAAACTAAATCTGAAAAACATCTAGACAAATTAATGAATGAATTGAAACAGTCATTCCTGGAGAGCAAATGTCACCATCACAAACTACAAATATTGACACTCTCACCATACACAATTGAAAAAACAGCTAGTTTCTTTCAAACTACAACATACATGGTGAAAAGAAGCCGTTCACTTAAATCAGAACATGGAATCCTTCCGAAGATTCCACTAATGAGCAAAGGAAAAGTGATATCTGAAGAACACAAAGATATAGTTAGAAGATTCTATGAGTCAGAAGAGGTTAGTCGTATGTGTCCTGGCCAAAAGGATTGCGTGAAAGTTATCAGTGCTGAAGGTGCAAAACGATTGGTCCTCGGGAATTTAAGAGAGATGTTTGAACTATATAAAAATGATGAAAAGAATCCCAAAATAGGATTTTCCACATTTGCAAAATTACGGCCATCATATTGTGTGCTTGCCGGTAGTGGTGGGACTCATTCTGTCTGTGTCTGCACATACCATCAAAATCCAAAATTGCAGCTGGCTGCATTGGGAGAAAGAGGTCTTTCATACAAGGATCTTATAGATTACAGTGTCTGCAGTACAGAAAGAGAGACTTGCATGATGCAACTTTGCAATGATTGCCCAAGAGAAGAGGGTGTCCTGGATTTTCTTGAGTTACTTGACAGTGTGAAATCAGCTCCAAATGAAATATCTTACAAGCAATGGGTGACTGTTGACCGTTGTACAATGGTTGATAAGGTGGAGCCACTTCATGAATACTTATCATCCCTAAGCATGAAAATATCCCGCATGGTTCGTCATCACTTTGTTGCTCAGCAACAATCACAGTACTTCAAGCAGTTGAAAGAAACACTACCACCTCAGAGCGAGGTAGTTATAGTAGGTGTTTTCTCTGAGAATTATTCTTTCATTGTCCAGGATGCTGCCCAAGGGTTTCACTGGGACAATTCACAGTGTACAGTTCACCCTTTTGTCATCTATTATAGATCATCTGCAGACCAGGAACTTAGCCATTTTAGTGTCTGTTTCTTATCTGCATCACTAAAACACAACACTATAATGGTTTACTCATTCATATTGAAGCTTATGACATATGTTAAATTCAGATGCCCACAATTGAAGAAGGTGCACTATTTCTCAGATGGATGTGCTGGCCAATATAAGAACAGATACAACTTCACAAATCTCTGTTACCATGAAGAGGATTTTGGTCTGTCTTGTGAATGGCACTTCTTTGCTACATCCCATGGCAAAAATGCATGTGATGGGATTGGAGGAACAGTGAAAAGAGCTACTGCTCGTGCCAGTTTGCAGAGAACTACAGAGAGGCAAATTCTTACACCAGAACACATGTTTCAGTTTTGTGAAGAAAACTTGAGCAAGAAGATAAATTTTTTCTTTGTAACTACAGCTGATTTGAAAGATGCAGAAGAATGGTTGGAACATCGATTCAAGGATAGTAGGGCTATTCCTGGAACTCAGAAATATCATAGATTTGTTCCCCTAAACAAGGAAGAACTGATGGTGTATCCCATTTCAAGTGGCATTGGAGAAAAGAAAAGATAAGGAAAAGTCATTTTACTAATGAACCTGCAATGCTTGGTAACCTAAAATGTGTCAAACCAGGAGAGTATGTTGGCTGCATTTATGACATGCAAGTTTGGTATGGAATTGTGGAGGAATATTGTGAAGAGTTTGATGATTTCACTGTGAACTTTCTACATCCCTCTGGGTCATCAGGATCAAGTGCATATTATTATCCATCAAACAAGGATTCATGTGCAGTGCCAGGACATCATATATTAACTGTAATGAGTTGTCCTACCCTAAGAGGAGGCAGCAGAATTCAATACATTTTTCCACAAAAAGAAATTGATGAGAGCATCGAGCATGCAAAAATTGTATTAGGCTAGCACATGAATCCTCTAAGTAGGTCTTCCCCTTTCACTATTATAACTATTATTGCCAGTGTAGATTAGCAGTGAAATACAATTTTACATTTTTTGCCTTTGTTTTTATATCTATAAAAAAATGTAATTTTAATTTCTATAGGTCAAATTATGAGCTTAAGTGTGAAAAAATAGGTAGAATTGACGCACAACTTATGAATATGGTGTTCACTTATATGTTAGTTACATGAAAAATACTAACATAAACAAACTTTTTTTTGCTGATTCTAATAGCCAATGCCTATGCCTTCATTTTTTACATTTAAAAAAAAAATTCTCATTTGATACCCCAGAGGTCAAATCGTGACCTCAAATTTTGGTTACAGTGTAACTTTTTTATTTTTCAACCTAGAGTTCTAAAACTTGCATATTTGGATTCCTTGTCATTTTCATATTTGGATTCCTTGTCGTTTTCTGATTCTAAATATATATACTTTTATATAATTGTGACCATTATTACCCAAGTTATGGGTCGCCAAATGTTAGTGACCTCGCAAGTGACCTCAAATTTCCCGAGGTCATATCTCTTGAACCGTTGGTCGGATTGACCTTATAATTTCAGAAATGGATTCAGGGCCCACAAACTCCCTATAAACCAAATTTCAGCAAAATCTGAGAGAGGAGGGTGTTAGGCACTGGTTGATCTGACAGAGAATGACCCAATTATCAATTTAAAACTAATTAATTATCAATTTAAAACTAAAGATAGAAGCTCTGGATCCAGAGGATCAAGTCATAATAGACTACTATCCACAAATGTTACACTATATCTATTTATAACGGACATGCAAATATATCAGATCCAAAGAATCCAGTCAATTTCATTACGGTATCCATCAAGTCACGGTCCATATCGATTGCGGACCAAGTCAAAATTTACAACCATATACATTACAATATATACACTTACGAGGAAAAGTGTAAGTGTGGCTGTAAAGACTACAGTAATGTAGAAATGTGTGTGCACCCATTATGGGTCTCGCATTTAAAGGTGTTTGTGGGGCAAGTGAAGATCATGAGTTTTTCAATACCTCACAGTACTATGGGAGGCACCGCTCAGCAGAGGAATCTCTTTAAATGGGGTGTGTAAGGACAGAGTATCCCCTAACCCAAGACGCTGCCTCCCCTGGTGCGGCTGAATGTGCCTGACCTGGTTCGCTGCTTTGGCTGCAACCAGTTTGGCCATGTTAGCTCTGCGTGCCGCCGTGAGGGTAAGCTATGTGTCCACTGTGGTGGGCCTGCACACCCTCCCCCATGCACGAAGCTCCTGTCGTGCTTGAACTGCTCGGGGGCCCACCCTTCCTCCTCTCGGGACTGCCCCATTTTCAAGTTTGAATTCGAGGGGTGGTCCTTCAGGACTACCGAATTCCTTAGTGTGCTGGAGGCACGTGATAGGGTCCGTGATTGGGAGCCATGGCGGGGGTTGTCCTATGCTGTGGCTCTTGGCTGTGGCTGGTCTTCCGGCCTCTCCTGTGCTACCCCGGCACCTACTGGAGTGGTGCCCCCCCTGGAAGTTCCAGGGGTTGGTGGTCCTCCTGGCACCATGGCACCTTCTTGTCCCCCTGCCTCACTTTTGGTCACCACATCTGATTCCCTGCCTACAAGTGCCCCTTCTCCCTCTCTGGGCTCTGGGGGTCTGGATCCTTGCCTACCTGTTTCTCTGGAGGGGAAGCAGTGTGCCGCTCCTAATCTGCTCGAGACTCCCTCCCCTCTACGGAAGACTGGTGGGGCATCACCTCCTGGTGCCCCAACTAGTGTCTGGGTGTTGGTTGAGGTACACTGCCCCATGACACCCTCAATTACCTCAATTACTGACTCGGTTTCCACTGTGGACCCGGTCCAGAGGGGCCTGGCCCTTATTCATAGTGTCTCTCCATTCAGCTCCTGCTGAGAGTGGTTGGGTCTTTCTCCTGGATCTCCCTTTCCCTCCTGTGGTGGATTTCCCCCCCTCCCTGTCAGCACTTGTCTGTGTGATCCTCGAACATCTGGTTTTTCCTGCCCCACCTCTGGTGGGGAGTTGGGGGTTTTGGCTGGGCCCATCTCGTCATCTCTCCCCCACTCAGGGGAACCCCCTCTGAACTCCCTGTTCCACTTTCCTACCCTCGTTCTACTACGGGTGGAGCAGCTGCAGAGTCTGTGGCCTCCCGTAATCGGGATCCTCATCTCCGGGACTTGCCCCCCTGTGGCCCTTACTCTCCCCATTTGGGGTGAGTCGGGGAAGCCGATTCCATCCCTGGTTATGGACCGTTGAGTTTGCTGCTCAGCTTGGTCTGTGGCTATTTCTTTGTTTTCTCTGCCTCTTCCACTTACAGTTCCATTTTGCATTGGAACTGTAGGGGGCTTTTAGCTAACTGGGAGAACCTTGCCTCCCTGCTGGAGAGCGAGCGGCCTTCCTGCATTTGTCTCCAGGAGACTATCCTGGCTGCTTGGGGACTCCCTCATCTCTCGGGCTATGTTGGTTTCCCTTTCACCCTGGATGAGCACACACGCTGGTGGGGTGCAGCGATTTATATTCACCATTCATTACCCTTGCGATGTGTGCCTCTTCGTACTTCCTTGCAGGCTGTGTGGCTCTTTTTAGATCGCCAGTATACTGCCTGCTCGATTTTTATTCCTCCCCATGACCCTCCTTCTCACAACGCGGTTCGCGAGTTGGTGTTGCAACTGCCTCAGCCATTTCTCCTCCTCGGGGACTTTAACAGTCGCGACCCGGCTTGGGGAGATGTCTGGTCGACAAATGTTGCTGGTATGTTGCTCTGCTTAATGGAGGAGCTTTCCTTCACATGCCTCAATTCTGGCGAACCTACATATTTCCACAAACCCACGAGTTCATCTACCTGTAGTGATCTCTCCTTGGTGTCCCTCAATGCCTTACTCGATTTTTCGTGGAGGGTGTTGGGGGACTCTTATGGCAGTGATCATTACCCAGTCTGTCTTGAGCCGGTCGGACTGCAGCCGGGTGTCTCGTCTTGACTGAGGTTGTGCCTGGCGCGGGCTGACAGGCCATCCTTCAGAGCTCATTCCGTCATTGCCTGTTCAGTTTTGGACTTTGGTTCTGTGGATGAGAGCCTGGAGTTCTTCGAGCAGGTGGTGATGGGCATAGCGGGACTCCAGCATGTAACCAGGTGGTTTGTGAGAAGAGGAGGGCAACGTGCCGCTTCCACCACACCCAGTACACTTGATTGAGATGCGGCGGGCGAAGGCTTTCGCCTGCCAGACTCTCAAGTTGGCCCATCGTGCCTCTTGGCGTACATTTGTGTCTGGCATTTCCTCATCTACCCCTTCTGCTGTTGTGTGGCGGAAGGTACGTAGTATCAAGGGAAGGCCAGTCCTTGCTTGTCGCCCTGTCCTTCGGGACAGGGACAGCTTCCTGTCGGATCCTACTGCTGTGGCCGATTGGTTAGTTGGGACTTTTGCTGTGGTTTCTCGTTCGCCTTCAGCTGCGGATCGTCCATTGTCGGGTGTTACATTCCCACCACCTAGGAACAAGTCCTATAACCGTCTCTTTACGATGCAGGAACTTCGGGCTGCCCTGGCAACATGTCGTTCTTCCGCCCCTGGCCCTGACGACATTTCTTATGACTTTATCAGCAATCTGCATCCGATGGCTCTGCACTTCTTGCTGGATCTTTTCAACCGGATGTGGGTTGAGGGGTCATTCCCTTCCCGTTGGAGGGAGGTGATTGTGGTCCTGATACCTAAACTGTGGAAGGATCCAGCGGAGGTGGCGGGCTATCGACCTATTGCCCTGATGAGCTGATTATGCAAGCTCCTTGTGATAATGGTGGCTGTCCGACTTTCATTTACACTGGAGTCACTTGGGTTATACCCCCTGACCCAGTATGGCTTTCATCAGTTTCGGGGTACTCTAGACCCTCTTCTCCTCCTTGGTCATGATGTACAGGAGGCCTTTTCCCGCCAGAATCTTGTTCTGGCCGTCTTTTTCGATGTCCAAAAGGCCTATGACATGACCCGTCGGGGAGTTGTCATGGACCGTTTGAAGTCCCTTGGTTTCGTCGGGGGGTTTTTACCCACATTTATTCGTAACTTCCTCTGCTGTCGCACTTTCCGCGTCCGTAATGGGGTGACCCTATCTGACCTGTATGTTCAGGAGGAGGGGGTGCCTCAGGGGTGTGTCTTGAGCATCCTGTTTCAATCTGGTCATGTCTGCGCTACCAGGAGCCCTTCCGCCCTCGGTGCGCTGTTCCATCTATGCCGACGATCTGGCTGTCTATGCCGCGGGGATGAGTCCCCCCCTCATGGAGAGGCAAGTCCAACTCGCTGTCAATCGGGTTGAACGCTGGGCGTCGTTGGTGGGCCTTACGTTGTCTTCCCTGAAGACTTCGTGTTTGGCCTTCCTTCCGTCGAGGAGATGGGGATCTGGCACTGTCCCGGCCTTTAATCTTACACTCGGGGGTCAGCCTCTGGCCATCGTTCAATCAGTATGTTTCCTGGGTATGGTTTTTGACAGCCATTTGAGCTGGGTTCCCCACCTTCGCCGGCTGCGCGAGTCTGCAAGATGTACCCTGGATTTGCTGGGACATCTGTCACATACTACATGGGGCGCGGATAGGCGGACACTCCTCCGTTCGTACGTGTCCCTGGTACAGTCAAAATTAGACTATGTGAGTGTAGTATACGGCTCCGCCTCCCATATGGCCCTTCGGATACTGGATCCGGTCCTCTCTAGAGGACTGCGCATGTCATCTGGCACCTTCCGCTGCTCTCTGGTTGATGTCTGCAGGTTGAGTGTGAAATCCCTCCCTTGGAGGATCGGAGGTTGTTCCTCATTGCCAAGCACTATCTCCGGATTCTCCATCTTCCCAACTCTCCTCTGTTCCAGGTGGTTGAGAAGGCATTCTGCCAGGATGGGGGTTGGTATTTCACCGACACGGTGACCTCCCTCCTCGATGGTATGGGCACTCCTCCTCCATCCATTATACCAGTCTCTTTCAGGGGTGTTGCACCTTTGGAGAGCACCCCTGTTGCGTGCTGTAGGGCGTTGCGCCCTGTTTGCAGGGCCGATTCTGACTCTGCCTTGCTTCGGTCTCTGTTCCTTCAGCATGCAGCGTGTCACTCTGCATGTGTTGCGGTCTTCACAGATGGCTCGAGGTCGTCGGGGGGGCGTTGGGGCTGCGGCTGTTCCCCAATCATCTGCCCTTGCTCCCCGATGTACCCGTCTCCCTGATGAGGCTTCCGTGTTCACGGCTGAGCTCTATGCCATTCTGAGCGCTCTGGAGGTGGTGTGGGAGCATCCGGATGGGTCGTTTGTAATCTATTCGGATTCCTGGAGTGTTTTGACCCTGTCCACCCACTGGTCTGATGAATCCAGCTACTGTGCCATATCCTTGTTGCTTTTGGTGGCAAGGGGGTGGTATTTTGTCCTGCACATGTTAATGTGGCTGGAAATGAGGCTGCCCATTCTGCGTGCCGACTACAGGTTTCACCCCTGTCCCTCCCCTTTTCCAATTATATCCCTGGCTTCCGTAGGTTTTTGCACTCCCGGTGGTAGAGTCACTGGGATGGCGCTACACATAACAAACTCTGCAAGATTAAACCCAAATTGGGATGTTGGGCCTCTTCCTTCCATCGGTCGCGCCATAAGGAGGTGGCTCTGGCCCGCCTCCATATTGGCCACACACCCCTGACCATGGCTATTTGATGGCCAGGGATCGGGTGCCCCGATGTCCCAATTGTAACGTTCCACCTACAGTTGCCCACCTCCTGGTGGAGTGTCCGCTTTACTCTATGCTGCGCAGAGTATTTTCCCTTTTTGGAGAGCGTTGGGCCTTGTGATAGGCTTGGCACTATTCTATCTGAAGGTCCCTACTTTTCGGTAACTGGGTTGTTCTCCTTCCTCTTTCGTTCCTGACTTCTTTACCAGCTGTGACTCTGCTATGATCTTTGCTTTTTTTTTTTTTTTTTTTTTTTTTTTTTTTTTTTTTTAACAGAGGGACTTATTAACACTATCATCGGCATAAACTAAGTTATTTATACTTGTGTTATCTATACAACATCCCACTGTTGCCTCATTAAGTGAAGCAATTAATTCGTCAATATACACATTAAACAGCATAGGGGAGAGCAAGGAGCCTTGTCCCACCTCGCAAGAGGAGCCAAAACATTCAGATAGTACATTGCCCCACCTAACAGTGAAAGATTGGTGGGAATACCAAAATTTCAATAAATTTAATATGTACATGGGACAGGGTTGGCAAAAAACCCACTTTTTTGAAAAAGCCCACCCCAGTTTTTCGGGTTTTTCACCTAAAACCCGAAAAAAACCCAGGTAAAATTGGGTTTTTTCATATGTCCATATGGTAGTTCATATTAGACCTACCTATTCTTATTTTTATAATAATACTGTACTGTACCATACACTATTAATATAATATTTGTCTTGTTTTTAGCAAAAAGGTTGCCTTCCAGGCAATTAAACATAAAAAGTTATTATTTTCTCAGATTGAGCTTCACAACAAAATTTGGAAAACATGGACCAATTTGAACTAAATTTGGTGTGGTAAATTATCCTATTTGTTAGGCTATACTTCCTATGGAAGACAGGCCCCTGTGTCTTCTGCTGGAAGTAGATGAATTACAGCTCCCAAAGGGAACTTAATTCAGCTAGTTATATCTATTTAATTCATATTACTGAATATTTTTTCTTTTATTTCACAGTTAAATAAAACAAACTGGCAACAGCATATTTATCTTTACTGCTAGCCTACAGAATTAGTCTGTTTGAAGTTATAACTGCATTAAATAATGCCAAAGACCTTTGGATCAGAAAGAAAATCAGGGCATGAATGGAGTGAAGTCAATATTATTGATGGGACTAGTAAAGTTAGATGCAAACATTGCAATAATGAAATAAGTAATAAAATAGAGTGAATAAAAATGCATTTAATGAAATGTTTAAAACACATGGAATCAAGAAACAAGACTGACAATACTGCCAGTACATCATCTTCATACTGCCATGACATAGACCTCTCAGATGATCCAGACTCATCCTCACCACCACTGACACAATTACAGATGAAAAAAGAAAAATTCAAAAGAAAGCAAGCGATTTTGGCATGACAACAACTTTGCAGAAAAATGTCATTGATAACAAAATAGCCAAATTCTTTTATGCAAATAATATTCCATTTCTATGTGCAGAGTCTAAGTATTTTATTGAAGTGATAGAGACTAAGACCAGGCTACACTCCACCTTCCCGTCGAAATTTGTCTGGTCCACTTTTAAATACAATCCATGAAGTAGAAAATTCCTTGAAGATGCAGTTGACTGAAGAATCAGGATGTATAACACCCTGATTGGCTGATGTCTACACTCTATAACCTGCTACCTCACCCAAAGAGTTATACCTGTAGGTCTATTTTTTGACTCATGTTTGCTTGCTTTGCATGTAAAATCATTATAGGTGCCTATATGACAATTTTTAAAAATAATTGCAAATGCACTTAAGTTTCATGAAAAAACCCACAAGTGGGTAAAATAGTGGGTTTTTCAAGTAGGTTTTTTTGAAAAAAAAAAAAAAAAAAAAACACGGTGGGTTTTTTTGGGCTGGGCCCACTAGTGCCAACCCTGACATGGGAGCCTTCCTGTCTTCTAGTTTTGCAAATAAAATATTGTGGTTCACTCTATCATATGCCTCACTTATATCAAGGAAACAGCTATAAATAGTTGAATTACTATCGATGTACTTAGATATTGTTTCTTTAAATACATAGATACACAGGTCAGTTGAGTGGGACCTTTTAAAGCCAAACTGATTAGGAGATGTCCATAGGAAATCATTTAATCAGAGTAACAAGAGTTTTTCTAGTAGTTTCGAGAAGCAGGAAGCGACAGCAATAGGCCTGTAATTATTGCTGGACAGAATGTCTCCATACTTATTTTTGACCAGGGGCAAGATATATACCCTCATGAACTCTGCAGGGATATAGCTATGAGCAAGCATGGCTGATAGGACCAATGATATATGCAGACATACTACGTCATTTGCATATTTTAAGTGCTCATTCGATAAGTCATCTACCCCTGATGCAGAACCAGTCTTTAACTCTTTAATTAACCTCTTTACTTCAGAAAATGATATCAAAGTATTTTCCTTTGTCCCTCCCACAATCGTTTTGCTGCCATTTATCTTAAGATTATCCCTACTCACACTGTTAAGAATGTTAGAGTAGTGGTTTTTCCACAGCTTTGCAATTTGCAACATCCCACTGTTGCCTCATTAAGTGAAGCAATTAATCCGTCAATATACACATTAAACAGTATATAAATATATATATATATATATATATATATATATTATATATATATATAATTACTAATATTATTATTTACTTTAATCTTTGTCATTTATCAGGTTTTTTATTCAAAGAATTGGTTTCAGTTTCATCTCAATTTAAAAAAAAGGGGGGCATATGCAATGGGTAGGGGGGGGCGCATAGCGGTGTAATTGCAGTATGTTGTTTAGGGGCCCAAAGGAAACTCTGAGCAGTGTGTAGAATAAGAATACAAAATTTTGACCCCCCCTCCCCTAAATATATATATGGGTTACGTTGTGCTGATGTCATAACACCGCTTCTCAAAGATCAGCGAATTTAAGCGACATTGGGTCTGGGTAGTAGTTGGATGGGAGACCATTCTCTGCACCCAGATTATGTACTGATCCATTGTTCGGATCCCACGTAAAGCTGTAGGTCCCCTCCGTCATATGACCTTAGATATTGTGAAGGAGGTTAAACAACCTCACTTAAAAAAATATATATATATATATATGTGTGTATGTATGTATATATGTGTGTGTGTATATATATACAGTATATGTATGTATATATATATGTGTATTATATATATATATATATATATATATGTGTATATATATATATATATATATATACATATATATATAAATAAAGTTATATACAGGGTGGGGCACGGGAATCAAGTGTTTTTTGAATAGCTAGTAATCGGCCATTAGGAATGGGAGGGGCGTGCGGTAGGTAGCATTCCATTCCTGGGTTCATAGCATTTAACTTTAACTAACACTCACCTTTATCTTTCAGGTGCCATCATGGAGCAGTGGACGTTAGAACACCGCATGTTCGCGTATGATCATTTTGTTAGGAGTGGCGAGTCAGTGACAGCAGTTCAGCGTGCGTTTTGCCGCAGATTCAACATTCATCGAAATGACTCTGTTCCCGCTCGTGACACAATCTTACGTTGGGTTAACAATCTTCGAACAGGAGGCTCAATAATGAAAACAAAACCGAAGGGGCCGCAACGCACTGTGCGTACTCCAGAGAACGTTGAAAGGGTCAGACAAGCGATGTTGCAAAGCCCAGGCCGCTCTGCTCGGAGACATTCAGCTGCACTCGGAATCAGCAATCGTACTGTTAGACGGATTTTGCATGAAGAATTACATTTTCACCCATACAAGTTAGCGATGGTGCAGGAATTGAATGTAAACGATTGCCCCCAACGACTGAATTTTGCACAGGAAATGCTTGCACTTTATGAGCAGAATGAAAACATGATGGTGGTAATGAGTGATGAAGCCCATTTCCACCTTAATGGGGCTGTCAACAATCAAAACTGTCGGTATTGGGCTGCTGAAAATCCGCGACAACTCCATGAAAAACCGCTGCATAGCCCTAAGGTTACAGTTTGGTACGCGGTGGGAAAGTTTGGCGTCATCGGTCCCTATTTCTTCGAACAAAATGGGGTTACCGTTACCATAACATCTGGGCGTTACATTGAGATGGTGAACACCTTTTTCATCCCTGAGTTACGAAGAAGGCGTATTGCTCGTTGACATTTGTGGTTTCAGCAAGATGGGGCCACGCCACACACCGCCAGAGTGTCAATGGCTGTTCTTCACCCCCTGTTTCCCAACCATCTCATTTCGAGATTTGGTGACATTGCATGGCCCCCTCGGTCCCCTGACTTGTCCACATGTGACTTCTTTCTATGGGGGTACCTCAAGTCACGTGTCTATGAGGACAAGCCCCGTACATTAGATGCATTGAAGGAAGCGATCCGTCAACAAATCATCCAAATCAACAGAGACCTGCTGGGAAGAGTGGAGGCCAATTTTCGTAAACGCCTTCAACAATGCGTCGACGGCCAAGGACATCATATGCCAGATATAATTTTTGGTACATGATTATTATGACATGAAATGCTATGTTCTTACGAATGTTGTTCTACCAATATATTTTCTTTACAAAAATAAATATCATTTTCCTGATTATTCCAAAAACACTTGGTTCCCGTGCCCCACCCTGTATATATATACTCAGAGGTACCTGGCATTGCCCAGGATAAATTTCACATTAGATCCCCAGTTTAAATAAAATAAAGTTTAAGACAAAAGGCTGAATTTGATTAAAATGATTTATCTTATCCTGTGCCAAATTTGATAGCTCTAGGTCAAATGGTTTGAAGTCATCCTAAAAAATAATTATATGTGAAGCTCAAGACTTTCATGACTGTGTTCTTTTCTATAGTTTTATTGACCAAATAATCAAAACTTTCATGGCTGTGTTCTTTTCTGTAGTTTAATCGCGGTTACCCCCATTACCCCCATCCCTCTACTCCATTACCCTCCCACCCCACTCCCCCTTTACCCCCACACAAGTAAAAAAGCCATTACCCCCACCCCTCTCCCAATTACCCCACCCCCTCTCCCCGTTATACTGCGGGTGGGCAGGTAGCAGTATATATATCACAGTACCCAGCATTGCAGACAAACAGACAGGCTGACTGACTCTGTGTTGACATTCTTCATCCCATAAGAGGTTCCCATACCAAATTTGGTAGCTCTAGGTCAAACGGTTTGCGCTTGCATAAAGGACACAGACAGATAGACGAAAATATATATAAGATAATGCGCCATGGTGGTGTAGTGGTTAGTATCGCTGACTATGAAACCATTAGCCCCGGGATCGAGACCTGGTGACAGCAGGCAGTGCACAGCAAAACCCAGCTGTTCATCCTTCCACACAATAAAGAAAAGTGGTTGGTAGATAAATGAGTACCCTGGGTGGCCTAGTGGTTAAGACGCTGGGCTGCTGGTGGGGCCTGGTTCAGATTCCATGTTAAACTGTAGGTCTAAGGTGGAGTGAAAAGCTTTACTTTCATCAGAATGAACAATTTGGGTGGAAGCTAACCAAAGGTGTATACTGGGTGGGAGAAAAGTCTTTAAGGATTTTATACACAAGTAATTTGTTAATAATAAATAAATTCCAATGATGTCACTGCAGTTTATGCGATACTTCTCAAAGCAACTATACGAGACCAGGAATGACCCAAGGCTAGAATAGGAAGACCCTTGGCCCTAGCCCCAGTTTGCACCATGTCAGTTAGGATGGAATACAGCAATGAAGAAAAAGTGTATCTTGTATCATCAGCTATTTCTTATAATAATTGTGAAATTTTCAGGAAACAAACAGCATTCACTACTGGGCAAAAACAAATCCCAAAATACAATTGGGTAAACCCATTAAAATGACTACAGTAACAGTTTGGGCATGCATTCATTATTTCAGGATTCGTTTCCTTTGACATTGAGAGATACGATAGATGGAAAACGTTATTGTCAGGTATTGAGAGAGAGAGTTTTGCCACAGTTTACTAATGGTGTTGGTAGAAATTGGCTTTATGAACATTATGGAGTGCTGCAACATTACTCTGCAGCTGCCCGTGAGATTCTGGATGCGAACCTTGAAGGAAGATAGCTTTGGCAGTGATGTCCCATCGAGTGGCCAGCCAGATCACCTTATTTAACCCCATGATTTCTGGATTTGGGCTTATTTGCATGACAAACTCTACACTCCTGGTTTCATCTATCAAAATGTGAATGCCCTTGGCCGCAGAATAGATGAACAACTGAAAAGGATCGCACTCGATATGTTCAGAAGAACAATGAAGAGTTTCACAGGGAGAATCCACAAATGTATCATAGTGGCTGGAGAACTCTTTGAAGATTAAATTGCGATTTAACAAAATATTTGTATGATTAAAATTCTTATAGACTTTTTGTTTGATTTGTTTCATCATTTGAACACTTCTGTATGTCAACTAAATAGTTGTATGTATAAAATCCTTAGACTTTTCTCCCACTCTGTATAATGTATTGTATATATCCTTACTAATAATAGGGGTGGGGGAATCTAACATTTTTTTTAGGATGAGTGGTTTCTACAGCCATTTTGGCTGCTGAATACAAATCTGGCTAGTTCTTGGACTTAAAAATAATTTTTGATCTGGTTTAGTGTTTTTTTTTCAAAATGGTGGCAAAAAAAAAAAAAAAAATTTGTTTTTGTTTTAATGATTAAAAAACTGCTACCCTTCACATGTAATATGCCTTTTCGTATGTTTTCATGGTCGCTGAACTCGAAAATGAACAAATGAGACACATTAGGAGTGTGGTTAAGCAGATAGATGATGAAAAATTTGAAAAAATGCCTGATCCATATTGAACATGGAGGATGAATGAGGCCTCCCACCTCCAAACCTTTATAACTGATAGAAAAAAATTTGTTGATGAATGCTTGCTATATTTTTAATCATGGTTATGTTCATTCTTCAAATAACAGTAAATAATATATCAAATACAATATAATCTACTTTAATAATAATATATTGAGTGCCCCCAGTATATTAATACTAGGGACACTCAATATATTTTGCTCCACCCTTTTTTCTTAACTAAATAATAGGCCATAGGGCTGAAATGTCTTTTGGGCCATAAGTTTGAACTTTCTGTGCTTCACATAACAAGATTTTTCCAGTTTGAACCTCCCCTTCTTGTATAAAACTGCTTTTAAACACCAATGCCCTTGTATAAAACCAATGGTTAATGCAGTTTCGAAAATGGCATCTGACCAGTGGTGGGCACCATTAACCAAAAAGTTAACTTCGTTAACCGCTAATCCGTTAACCAAAAAGTTAACTTCGTTAACCGTTAATCCGTTAAACATGTAACGGAAGTTACCAATAAACCATTAACGTTAACTTTTATTATAAAAAAAATGAAAAACACAATATATATATAATTTAATTTTCCCTCTTCTTCTCGTTCTCCATTTTGTCCATGAGATGCATGTTGCCCTTCATGAAAATTAGCATATCAAAGTTTTCATCAGACAGGGATGATCTCTTGGCCCTCAGGATGTCCTTGCCCTTGCCCATAGAGAACAAACGCTCCACTGCAGCACTGGAGGGGATGGCAGAGATACTAAAGAGTAAACAGCCTCTGGCGCCACACGCTCACATTTACTTCTCAACGCCATCTATTATCTCATAAAGAAACTAATTCACATTGGGACTTGAAAGTACCGGCAGGATCAACCTGGTAGAAAAATAATTATGGAGATTTTAAAGATGTGGTACCTAGAAGTACCGCCAGGACATAAAGGGTTAAGGTGAAAACGCTCCCATTGTAAGACATCAATTGACTTAATTTATGTCATCAAAGTGACATGAGAATTGAAATCTTACCTGATCAGTTTTATGGTTCTTGAAATGTATCAAGGAGACTACTAATAAGGTACTCACAGACATATTATAAATATACATGACTTACTTGACAACGATTATTTTTAAATATTCACTAGCACAAACATGTTGCGCAAGAGACAGACTGCAAATGAAACGAATGTAGTTATTTGTTGTAATTGTTACATATATATTATTGAAAGTGCCTTAAAATGCTCGTGATATTTCTTGAAAGAAGTTGAAACATTCAACTCAAATGGCAAATCTTTCCGCCTGATTTTACAGTCGACCATGTTTTGCTCAAACCAATGCCATAAATAACTACCATATTTGGTAAGACACAAATTGTGGCGACGGAAACAAATATATCACCTGATTTTGCACTGCGGAAATGGAAATTCGTTCATCACTATTAACAGTGGCGGATTAATTGCGCACCTGCTCAGCACTGAAAATAAGAGAAACTTTTAAACGTTTATTTACGAATTTTTTGGGTTAATGGACTTGAGTTAACGGAAGTTAAATGTAACGTAAGTTAATTAGTCCGATAATGATTTTCAAAGTTAACTTAAAAGTTAAATCGTTAATGAAAAAGTTAACTTCGTTAATTAACGATTAATGGATTAACGGTTTGTGCCCAGCTTTGCATCTGACAGTGATGTGCGTCATAAACAGAGAGCTGTTATGGAGTTCTTAACTGCAGAGAAGGAAACAGTTGGAAATATTCACAAACATCGACAAAACATTTATGGAGATTCTGTTGTTGATCGAAGCACAGTTGGATGCTCATCTAAATGTGAGAGATCATCGGAGAGAGAGAGAGAGAGAGAGAAAGCCATCCTTGATGATCAGTCATGCAGTGGTTGTGCAGCATCAGCTGTGACATCTCACACTGTGCAACAATCAAATCCAGGGTTGGCACCCAAAACCCAAATTCAAAAACCCAACCCAAAACCCACAGGAATTTTCAGTGGGTTTTGGGGTTTTTGGTCTGAGATGTTTATTTTAAAATAATTGAAATTTTTCTGATTGCTACATTGTTCAATTGTAGCTAATTAGAATGCTTTGGCATGTTGATTATTTCAAGTAAGCTGACTTATAAAACAATGAATGCTATATAAAGGTATATATATGTAAAAATGAACCATAAATAATTCCCATATTCCTATATTATCTTATCCTTCATGTAATTCTTGTATTCATTTATATAGTCTCTGTATCCATTGTAAGAAAAAGTATCCATTTAAAAAATTCATGTTATATGGTTCATGTATAATCTTATATATTTAACTTTATATAATGCATATACTCATATGTATGTACGTGTGTGTATTCATTTTTACATAAGGACCAAAATCACCCAACGCGAGTTTGGATAAAATATTTGATTCACTTTCTACTTTGCTAAATTATTGGTGACCTGTTATTTTTTAAAATCTCGTAATCATTTTTTTAGATTTTGCTTAATAAGGAATCCTGTTAAGCTTTGCAATGTTCACATTTTGTATACACTCTCTTTCGTTATAAACAATGAGATCATGTCTTGCCTAAGCATTAAAATTGTACATCTTAAACCTTAAAATTTCACTCGTATGCATATTTTAGTGTAAAGATGCATAGTCCGATTTCCACTTTTAGTTAACTTGGCAGATCATGATAACATCAGATCTGAAAAGTCGCGGTTTAAGATAAAAATATGGTTTCGTCTTCAAATATTTTGTTTACTCGTTCAAGCCTTACCACAGCTAAAAAATTTACTTATTTTCAAATATTGTGCAAAAATAATACAGCCTTCATAGCATTTAATAATAATAATGTTAGCAGTTTTTGGGTATATAAACCCATTCAAATTAATCCATTGTAATTCAGAAGCTAATTCAGAGGCTGAGCACTACCTGTATCTTTTAGCAGTAAATTTACAGTGAAGAAACGTTTTATTGTCCCCTTCGAGCCTTGCTCTCTTCAGAAAAACTTAGAAAACTTTCCGGATACGCTATAAGAAGAATCCGGAACCTTCAGCATTTAGATTGCAAATCTACCAGAGTCCTCCGAGCCACTATAGAAGAACTCGGAGAGTAACATAGAAGAAAAACCACTTCAAGGCACCTATCCGTTGCTTGCCTCCTAAACCAGAACCCCCGTCAATCCGAACCACCCCAGGGCCATAGACGGAGGGGTTAACAACTGGCGACCCTTTAACCAGGATCTCCATGACTCCAGGATTCTTCCAGTCCTCCAGACCCTTTAACCAGGATCTCCACGACTCCAGGATTCTTCCAGTCCTCCAGACCCTTTAACCAGGATCTCCACGACTCCAGGATTCTTCCAGTCCTCCAGACCCTTTAACCAGGATCTCCACGACTCCAGGATTCTTCCAGTCCTCCAGACCCTTTAACCAGGATCTCCACGACTCCAGGATTCTTCCAGTCCTCCAGACCCTTTAACCAGGATCTCCACGACTCCAGGATTCTTCCAGTCCTCCAGACCCTTTAACCAGGATCTTCACGACTCCAGGATTCTTCCAGTCTTCCAGACCCTGGAACCAGAACCAACACCCAGTTGACCGGCGTGTCACGACTTCGAGTTCGTCACATCCACCCGTGAACCGGTGCGTTACGACTCCAAGTTCTTCACGCCTACTTGTCATCTAGGAACAAGTGGCCAGCCAGACACGTCTTCAGGACACACCTCAAAAGGATTTCGCCATAGGAATCTTGTTAAGTACAAAACTCTTTTTTAAAATAATTTCTAAACATTTGAAAAGTAATTATTATTAACAATTAATATTTAGTATTGAGCCAGAATTAACAAAAAACACAGTGAACACTACAGACACCAGTGATACACTCTTTTATTGAAAACAGTATTGTCACAGTTATTTTTACTATTCTAGTTAGTATAGTATAATTTTATTTAATGTACCAAACATAGTATTACCATACCATCACGTACATTTGAGTGAAATTTTGTTTACATTTTTATTTTTGTTTGCAATCTTTTCAAATTTTCCCCGAGTTAGGCAAATTGTTGTGCATTATTTTTTTTAGATAGTGTAGTTAGGAAAACCCCTTAAGTGATCATTCCATGAATTAAGATCGGTCAAGCAGACCTAATTAGAACATTAATAAGTACCTTCACATATGAGCGATTCAGACGGTGCGCTTTCTGACATCGAAGAATTACCTACACCCATTTTTCCACCTACCCCGCGCCCTTCAAACATATTCCCAAACACACAAGTCAGTATGTCTCAGTCTCAAACCCCCGCCCCAGCATATATTAACTTAGGCAGATTAGTAAATCTTCCTCATACTGTTTTAATTTTTAAGGGGACCATAGATAATCGTTTTGTTGAACCGCGCGTAAGACCTTGGGTTGAGTCTTTAGAGCAACATTTCTTACGCGAGAATATTACCGATGATGATATAAAAATCAGAGAAGCAAAAAGATTTATTGACCCTAAAGAGGGAAATGCCCATGACACAGTCACTTACGTCCCATCAATTAGCGAAGCTATAACATGGGACGATTTTAAACAAAACCTATTAGAATTTTTTAAAGAAATAACCCTTGCACAACCCTTAGCCACATTAGAAGCAGTCTTCCAAGCTAAATGGAAGAAAGAGGAACACGAGGATTTAAACAATTTTATTACACGTACACACAAACTTGTAGGAGAAGCCCTCCGGGCCGCAGAAAATGCATGTGGCATAACTTTTACTTCGAAACAAAGAAATCTAATAGTAGCCACAACCATTTACCAAAACTTACCCGGAGCGCCTAAAAAAAAGTTTCAGGAGTTTTTAAATGTTGACAAACCTGTCAGTGTAGCCATAAACAAAACACGGGAACATCACCCCGATTTAGCAAACCAAACCTACCGAAAGGGTAGAGAAACCCCTGTACAGTATATTCAGCAGCAGCCACAACACCAATACCAACAGCAACAACAACAACAATATAAACCAAGGCAAATACAGGGAACACCCCAGAAACAAGCCCCCCAAACCCAGAATACACGCCCTCCTCCACAGTGTTTTAACTGTGATAGTTTCGGGCATATGATAAGTCAATGTAATTACCCCTCGTATTGCTCCCACTGTCACGAACATGGTCATCGCCGTGGCGATCGCCAAAAGTGTGCTGATAAAGCCCCTGCAGGGTATAGACCCCACTTTCAGAAACCAAACCAACCACGTCCCCAAAACGTATCCCAAAAGTCAACCAATCCCCAGAAACCAGTCCATTCCCAGCCTCAGTCGAACTACCAACCCAATAAATCACGACCACAGGGTCACCCACACTCTTACCCCATGTATAAACCCCAATACAACCAGCAAGGTCAACTAGTTCGGTACGTAGAAGTACCCGGGGAGGAATCATTTTCCCCAGAGAACAGTTTTCAAGAACACCCTTCAGCGTATGATATCCCCGTAGAATATGATCCAGGTCCTCCCATAGAAGACCATGTGATCCCTTTTTTAGACCCTACATTGGAGGCAGCAGTTCAACCTCCTCCCTCCTAAATTACAGTAGTAAGCCCAGATACGCACACAAACTCCCCATCAGGATAATAGGTGCGGACCTCTTAGATTTAATAATAAATTGTAGTACGGATAACCAAGATTTAACTGCTCTCCTAGATACAGGAGCACACGCAACGTTAATTAAGAAACAATGCGTAGATGAATTACTAGAGAGTACAAATTATAAATATGAACTTAAGGCACCATCCTGCCAACTTAGAGGAGTTACGGGCACACCCATACCCACATATGGAGAAATTGAGTTATATTTAGAAATTGGAAACGCGGTATACCCCGCGAAATGTTGTATAGTGGACACAGTCGCCACCTTTCAGACAGACATCCTACTAGGGATGGATTTTTTTAACCGGAATCAATGGGAGATTTACCCAGCCGGAAAGTTAGTAAAGTGTCGAAATAGGACACACCATCTCCGCGAGGATGACAGACAACTTAATGCTAATAGACTTAGCTCAGTTCAGATTTCCGAAAGAAATAGGAAACCCCCTCTACTTGATAGCAGATCAAGTCGGCCGGTTGCATCCAGAGGGACAACCGCTCCAGAAATCAGACCCCAGGGTAATCAGTTCCAGTTGTTGAATCCAGTTGGATCAACCCAGGCAGTTTCCAGACAGTCAGTTTCCAGACAGTCAGTTTCCAGACAGTCAGTTTCCACAGTCAGTTTCCAGACAGTCAGTTTCCAGACAGTCAGTTTCCAGACAGTCAGTTTCCAGACAGTCAGTTTCCAGACAGTCAGTTTCCAGACAGTCAGTTTCCAGACAGTCAGTTTCCAGACAGTCAGTTTCCAGACAGTCAGTTTCCAGACAGTCAGTTTCCAGACAGTCAGTTTCCAGACAGTCAGTTTCCAGACAGTCAGTTTCCAGACAGTCAGTTTCCAGACAGTCAGTTTCCAGACAGTCAGTTTCCAGACAGTCAGTTTCCAGACAGTCAGTTTCCAGACAGTCAGTTTCCAGACAGTCAGTTTCCAGACAGTCAGTTTCCAGACAGTCAGTTTCCAGACAGTCAGTTTCCAGACAGTCAGTTTCCAGACAGTCAGTTTCCAGACAGTCAGTTTCCAGTCAGTCAGTTTCAGTTCAGCCAATAAGGCAAATTTTAGTCGCCGAACCAGAATCAGATTCACAATTTTTCATATGCCCTACCGAGCATATAACAGTAGCACCTTATGAGAAGATTTGTTTCCTAGCAAAAGTAGTTAACAGTCAAGGAAAATTATTAGAGTCAGAGCGTACTCTGATTACAGAGAAAAGTAATTTCAAAAGAGATGTTCTTATTGCCCAAGTCCTTAGTCAGAGTCAGAATTCAGCTATCCCTGTTGTTTGTTTAAACAAAGGAGAAAGATCTATAGAATTAACTTCAAATCAGAAAATAGGAACTGTTTCCACAGTAGAAATAGATTCAGATTTCCCCATCAGTACGATAAATCGTGTTTCCAGTTCCTTAGAATTAAAGCCTTCAATATTAAAAGAAGAATATAAGAAATGTCTGAAGCACTCCCTTCAGGAGTCACCAGCTTTACAGGATCCCAAACTAATGGAATCACTTCTCGATTTCCTGATAAGAAATAAAGATGTGATTGCCCTAACCGGAGATCCTCTGGGCCGAACTAATTTGGTCCCTTTTGAAATCAAGTTGGAACCCAATTCCAAACCCATTTTCATTCCTCCCTATCGGGTTCCACATTCTCAGTTAGTCACTATTGAGGAACACATCAAGGACATGTTGGAGCAGGATGTCATTCAGCCTTCAGCTAGTCCCTGGTCCGCTCCTATGATTCTCGTCTCCAAAAAGGACGGAACATCTCGCCCTTGTATAGATTTTAGACGCCTGAATAACATTACCATCCCAGACCGTTTCCCGATTCCAAACATGCAGGAAACAATTCTGAACGTAGGGAAAGCGAATTTTTTTTCATCCCTCGATTTAGCATCAGGTTATTGGCAAATGGAGGTCAGTCCCGAATCTCGGGCATTAACTGCTTTCTCCACTAACCGAGGCCATTACGAATTCCAGGTTTTACCTTTCGGAGTCCGAAATGGGCCTGCTAATTTCTCTAGGTTGATGAATATAGTCCTTTCCGACCTATTAGGTGTCGAAGCTCTCGTGTATCTTGACGATATTATCGTCTATAGTTCGGACATAAAAACACACTTTCAACGCCTTCATAATGTGCTATCACACTTGAGAAAAGCACACCTTAAACTGAAGCTTGCAAAGTGCAATTTTTTACAAGAATCCCTGGTATACCTAGGATTCCTACTCTCGTCCACAGGAATTAAACCTGATCCAGCCAAACTCGAAGCCCTGGAAAGGTACCCTGTACCCAAGACCATCGACGACGCCCGTGCATTTATTGGTTTTGTCGGATTCTATCGGAACTTTATCCCCAATTTTCGAATATTGCTAAACCCATTACTAATTTGTTCCAGAAAAATTCGAAATTTAACTGGGAATCCGATCACCAACATGCCTTTGAAACTTTAATTAATAAACTAACCTGTCATCCCATTTTACAATATCCTGATTACACAAGACCCTTCATCATAGCCACAGATGCTTCCTCCTATGGACTAGGAGCCGTCCTGTTACAGGACGTAGACGGTGTGGAATTACCCATTGCTTATGCCAGTCAACTTCTCTCTGCACCTCAACGGAATTATTCCACTACGGACCGAGAGGCCCTAGCGGTATATTGGGCTTTGAAAAAATTCCGAAATATCGTCTATGGCTACGATGTAACCATCAAGACTGATCATAAGCCACTCACGTACCTCTTCAAGGACAAGCTACTTGAAGGACGATTGAGTAGATGGGCTCTGTTGATTCAGGATTTTGCAGCGAAAATCGTATACAAACCGGGAAAACTGCAAGTTATTCCAGACGGATTGTCGAGACTCAAGCCCGACCCGCCCGAGTGAATAAAATAGGACTTCTTCCTGTGTTCGACTACGAGTGTCTGCAATACTCCCAACAACAGGACCAACACACCCAAACCTTCGGGCGCGCCTGGAACAAAAGGAACCATCGAAGGTAAAAGAACAGTACAACCTCAAAGATGGGCTCGTACATTTCAGGAACGAAGATGGAAACGACCTCGTGGAGATACCAAAGGATCTCGTTGATATAGCCATTGGACTTTGTCACGACTCACCTTTTTATGGACACATGGGGCCGGATCGCACCATCAAAAGTCTTTTGGAGCGATACCATTTTCCCGAGATGAACAGAACGGTACATGAATACATCGCCGAATGTCCATCGTGTTTAAAGCATAAGGGCAACGTACCATCCACCGCTCCAATGCATAAATATCCAGTATGCCAGAGGCCCTGGCAAAGAACTGGAATGGATATACTGGGACCATTTCCCAAAACATCAAAGGGAAATCAGTACATCATTGTGTTTACGGACCACTTCTCGCGTTACAGCGAAGTAGCCGCCATTCCAGACCAGACCTCGGAAACTGTGGCAAGAGCCCTAGTGGAACGCGTCATCCAAAACCATACCACTCCTTCCATCCTAATCTCGGATAACGCCCGTAGTTTCACTTCCAAACTGTTCGAGTCACTTTGTAACATGTGTAGAATTAAAAATACACACATTGTGGCATACCACCCGCAGGCAAACGGCTTAGTGGAAAGGCACAATCGAAAGATCTTGGAAGCCCTGCGCCACGTTGTCGATGCATCCTCCCGTACATGGGATGATTCCCTTCCCATGGTACAAACAGCCATCAACAATGGCTATAATGTGTCCATCGGGGACACCCCTCATTTCGTTCTATATCACTACGACAAGCGTCTACCTTTTGATTTGCCCGACCAAACCGACCCGGCAGTCCTAACATCTTCCGAAATGGCAGAAGCAAATCAGCAACTAGCTGAACGATCTTTCAAGATTTTTGACATAATCCGCTATGCCCTCGACCAACGAAACCAACAGATGGAGCAAGAGCAACATAGGCGTCATCCCCGTCAACGGACTATAATCGTTGGTATGCGATGTTATCTGAAGAGCGTGAAACCGCCAGGGGCTCATCGCAAATTATACCCAAAATGGGATGGCCCATATAGGATTATGAAAGACCTCGGAAAAAATCGTTATGAAATCCTCGACCTCCGGGATCATTCCAAACTAAAGATCATTCACGCTGACAATTTGAAGATAGCTTCCGAGCAACACCTTCCCAAAAAACAGCTGCCAGGCGTTCGAGCCGCCTATCCTTCAAAAGGTCAAGATATTACAAATCGGGCAGGGATCAAAAAACTGAAGTAGTCACCGCGGGAACCGCTACCCATGACGAAGATTGGTACCTCGTAATACCACCATTACTCGAGGCAATCTCTGAACAAGAGGAGGCCCCAGAGCCAAGCGTCCCATCGGACCCAGACCCTGGAGAAACCCCTTCGAGAGAATCACTCAGTGGAATCCACCATCTCCTCCAACTCCACCATCTCCTCTGTCACCACCCTCGCCGATTGATGATCGACGCACGGACCCGACATACCGCCCGCAAATGCATCACCCACGTGAACTAGAACCTTCACATAAGAAACGAACCCGCTCAGAATCCGAGCTCAACGGTCGACCCCCATTACCACCAAAACGAGGCCGACCCCTTCGCCCACCAACACAAGTATCCACACAACTACCCCCAGCTCCGTATAACTTAAGGCGTAGAAATGAATAAAATTGTCCCCCTTATAATTTTCCAAATTATTTACTCTTGTAGACCTAGCATTAAAATTTCTACCGGAGTTGTTATAGAAAAACTTGCAGAAGGTAAATTTTTGAAAGGGCATGCAGACCTTTATATAAATTTGCAACCCCCTGCTAGAATTAAAATCAATCTCCTTCAGATACAAACCCAATTAGAAACGTTTGAAAGTAAAGTCCAAAATTCTTTCCAAGGAAAAGATCAATAGTCGCGTTCTGTTAGAAAATACCCTCGAAAATATTCAAACTACAGCACGCCCTATCAGAAATATTAGCCTTACCATGGATACAAACTGAAACCAAAAATTCCGAAAACTTTAACCAAAGAAGTAAAAGGGGACTGATAGATATAGGAGGGAAAACTGTTCAAAGGTTTATTCGGATTAGCAACCGAAGAAGATATTAAAAGAGTTGAACTTAAATTGAATCTCTTCGCTCGGAATCGACAATATAATGGACACATGTTAGAACAAACTATTAGGTCATTACACGAAAACAATCGCTTCCTTCACTCCCTTTCGGACAGATTCACATACCTTGAATCCATGTTAGCTCAATACAAAGAACACAAACGATATCTAGAATTAATAGAAATAATGAACATACAAGTAACCCTAATCGATAAATACTTACAACGAATAACTACGATTCATTCCAAGGTTTTGCGTGCAACCCAGCTAGCCCATGGAAAAATCACTCTTTCCACCCTAATACCATGGGAAATACTCCAGTCCTTGATTCACACCGCCCAGTCACAATTAAAATTATCACCCATATTCCCACTCAACCACACTAATTACCCTCAATTTCTAGAATACACCTGGACTGTACATGGACCACGCCCCTACACATACCTCATAATTATACCATTTTTCGATTTCCTCACTTATGACGTATATAGATTTCACCCTTTCCCAACACCCTACCAAAATAACTCTAATGTCTATCGATTGTATTTACCCACCGTACCACCTTACCTTTTCCTCACCAAAGATCTATCAGCTTATTCTATGATGTCAGATAGCGACGTCCGGCATTGCCGATTCCCGCAACCAAATAAACAACTCATCTGCCCTCCACTTAAACCAGTTATTCTTCCCACTACTAGGTCTTGCTTTATCGATTTAATTCGTGACCGGCATGCCCCCGTATGTTCATTTAAAAAATTTCATTCCCCTAAAACCATCCAACTACGAATTGGACCAGACATCTGGGTTTCCTTCGCGAACAGGACTGCCGCTACCCTCGAGTGTCCATCAAATTATTCCCTCATTACAATCCCTATGATTATTCGGCTACCAATTGGTTGCTCCTTGCGTTCAAAAGCCCTCCAAATATACAACCCGTATAAGGTTACCCTTAATAACTCATACCCATTTCCGTCGCAAATTAAATTTAAACCCGTCATAGAGATCTTAAATCTCTCCATAAAACCTGTAACCATTCTACCCGAACTGCATGCCCCTGAATGGAATGATCAGTTGAGCCGGTTTAAAATTTCGGATGATAACCAAAACAACCTCTTACAAATACTACAACCGGTAACCATTTTCTCAACATCTGCCATTAGTATCATTATTGTGTGTGCTATTATCCTCGGTGTATTTGTGATGAAAAGATCATTCTGGGAACAAAGAAAACCCAGTGACACGGAACATGAAACTATTTATGCACGACCAAGAGTGCGTACCCAGACCACGTGAACTAGACTTAAACCACCCGACTTATGTTGCATATATAAATCTGTATTATAAAACCAATCGTTATCATCTAGTTAGCCTTAGTTAGGATGTTACGTTATTATATTAATATCATTCTAGAGGGAAGAGCCCTGTAAAAATGAACCATAAATAATTCCCATATTCCTATATTATCTTATCCTTCATGTAATTCTTGTATTCATTTATATAGTCTCTGTATCCATTGTAAGAAAAAGTATCCATTTAAAAAATTCATGTGTTATATGGTTCATGTATAATCTTATATATTTAACTTTATATAATGCATATACTCATATGTATGTACGTGTGTGTATTCATTTTTACATAAGGACCAAAATCGCCCAACGCGAGTTTGGATAAAATATTTGATTCACTTTCTACTTTGCTAAATAATTGGTGACCTGTTGTTTTTTAAAATCTCATTATCATTTTTTTAGATTTCGCTTAATAAGGAATCCTGTTAAACTTTGCAATGTTCACATTTTGTATACACTCTCTTTCGTTATAAACAATGAGATCATGTCTTGCCTAAGCATTAAAATTGTACATCTTAAACCTTAAAATTTCACTCATATGCATATTTTAGTGTAAAGATGCATAGTCCGATTTCCACTTTTAGTTAACTTGGCAGATCATGATAACATCAGATCTGAAAAGTCGCGGTTTAAGATAAAAATATGGTTTCGTCTTCAAATTTTTGTTTACTCGTTCAAGCCTTACCACAGCTAAAAAATTTACTTATTTTCAAATATTGTGCAAAAATAATACAGCCTTCATAGCATTTAATAATAATAATGTTAGCAGTTTTTGGGTATATAAACCCATTCAAATTATCCATTGTAATTCAGAAGCTAATTCAGAGGCTGAGCACTACCTGTATCTTTTAGCAGTAAATTTACAGTGAAGAAACTTTTTATTGTCCCCTTCGAGCCTTGCTCTCTTCAGAAAAACTTAGAAAACTTTCCGGATACGCTATAAGAAGAATCCGGAACCTTCAGCATTTAGATTGCAAATCTACCAGAGTCCTCCGAGCCACTATAGAAGAACTCGGAGAGTAACATAGAAGAAAAACCACTTCAAGGTACCTATCCGTTGCTTGCCTCCGAAACCAGAACCCCCGTCAATCCGAACCACCCCAGGGCCATAGACGGAGGGGTTAACATATATATATATTTAGTGTCGAGGGGTATGTCCCTAAATGGGCCACTCGATTGTTGAAGACGACTAAGGACGATGAATACCGGGGGTGGTCCCCTTGGTTGGAGTCGGAATTGTATCCGAAGGATAATAGACAACGTCACTCTCGGGTTACCAGTGGATGCACTCGGCGCTCGCGCCTTGTCAAAAAATGTGTGTGGATGTCACTGACCACTCTTACCTCAATTGGTTGTAAAGTTTCGGAAGATCACCTTTGAGTGCTTCCGTACGGAGGTTGTAACGAGTTTATGCGGTGAATGGAAACGACTAACTAAATTTAACAGTCTTTTTATTAATTCACTTTGGGACAGAATTCTTTTTATAGTAAAAATAATATTTAATTAAATTAAATTAAATGAAATTAAATTAATTAAATTAAAATTAATTAATAATTTAACTTTAGTTACGTAAAAAAATGGCGATTATATATACAGCTCTTAAGGTGAGACTTAAGACAGATTAATCGGTAACAAGTTAACTAAAGCGCAATGAACAATTTATATATATTTTAAGTTAAGTTCCATTATCAAATGGAAGCTAAATTTATCCGGAGGGGTAGTGCCACTGCAGGAATAATTACAGACTTTAAGTCACAGAGTTTACGTATTTATGAAGATGGTTAGAAGGCAAAGAACCTCGTTACCGACGCTCTCGGGGTTTTTATAACCTCGGGGTAGGCGGAGACGAGGTAAACTAAGGGTCACCCTCTTACGGGCGGAGCCTAACAGCAAGCGCCTATAATAGTTTTCGATATACGAATTTAGGCGGAGGCAACTTTAGTTGACTGCCTCGATTGGGAGTTTGAACTTCGGGAGAGTTCCGGGGGTGAACCAATCATGATCGAAATAGGTTTCGCGGAATTTACATTTTTCTTTTGATAATAAAGCATAATTATAGGATCGAGAGGCGCCAGAGGGGCGGCATGAAAGGAGGGTCGAACCCGTACAAAAGGGAACTGATTTGGAAGGAATTTATAGGGCGCAAATGAATTTCATATTCGAGATAACCACTTTTGCGTGATTCTTTGGAAAAGAGAAATAGGGGTTAGGGAGAGCTGAAATTTGGTATGCGAGTAGGTCGAGCTAGGGGAAATCTGGTGGGCTATAGGTTGACACAATTATGCTTTATCTATGGGAATAGGTCAAGATTTTAGGAAAATTTAATAATAAAAAATATAAAAACAGGTGTTTATAGACGCTTGCCTTGCATCACGTGATGCTGACAATAATAGAGACGCGGAGGGATCGAAGAAATCATGCGATGTGCATATTTTCATAAGCACCTCACATCTAACAATTTAGATTGGGATTACTGGGATTTATGTGGATTAATGGGATTACTGGGATTTCTACGGATTACATGGGATTTCTGGGATTTATGTGGATTACATGGGATTTCTCCGCGTATGAAAGAATGCACACACTGTGATGTCAGAACAAAGGAATTTTGGGTTCAAGGTTTAGAATGCAATTCGTCGGAGACGAACTCCTTTGTACCGTAAGGATTTACACTACGGGACACTACCTCCCCTTCTGCAGAAGTAACAATTAAACAAAAAAAAATACTACGATTAACAGTTTTAAGCAGAAACAAAAACTAATATGTACATGCTAGCTAACTAATTAAAATTTGGATTTCTCGGTGTAGTGACAGCTAACGGGGGGCCGAAGATTGGGGCAGACCGTCCGGGGCTTCTTCCGAAGGTGAGGGCTCCGAAGTAGGGGCATTCCACTTCAGTCGTCGACACGGGCGGCAAGCAAGGAAGATGATTATAATTATTAGTATTAGTAAGACAGCGGCGGCGTTGACGTAGGTGAGGGGCTGAACGTGGGATAAGACATGAGACCGTTCTTGGAGGGTTTCGGTGATACGATCCAATTGCTGATCCCAAGGGGGATAGTTAAAGGAAGGTACAAAGTTACAGAGGCAAGAGGAAGGTTGAAGAGAGGAATTGGTGGGAGGTGAGCCATAGGGTGTACAAGACGAGCGTGTTGTTAAGGGAGCGTACTCTGGGGTTTGTGGATATAAAGCTAGAGGTAATAATAGAACAACCGGAGGGGATTCTACTAACTGGATCCAATTGTATCATACTACGGTTGTTCGGGCAATCCAGGGTTGCTTCACGTTTTTGGGGGATGGACAGGAGGAGGTCGGAACTTATTTGGAGCTGAACGGGGGTTGAAGGGTCGAATGCTCGGAACGTGCAATTTGCATGGGACGAATTTTGTAACAGCATTAGATAACAAGGTTTCTGAAAATGTATGGAAACAAAGGGTTGGAGTGAGAGGGCAAATGAGGAATTTGTTGACAAAGGTGTCCTACAGTGAGTAATGTCGCGGGTGGTAAACAGGGTGTACTGTTGGTAGGTTTTGGAAAGGAAAAAGTATGGGTGTTCTGTGTGTAAGATGAAACGGGTCACGTTTTCCCTCATAGAGTAAACTGTGGGAAAGGGGTGAAAAAGATAAGCGTTGTATATTTGAGCATCGAAGAAGGGTATAACAATAATGATAGAGAATGGAGAGCTACCAAGTAACGTCCAGGTGAGGTCGAGAAAATGATGGGCGTTGGATGAGTGTAATGGATAAATTGGGGTTAGAGCGAGTTCCTTACTAGCGTCCGTTATTAATGTATTTAGAGTCTTATAGGGAATTAGTGAATGGGGTGTTTGTTTTGACATGGCAGCATTAAGTGCGGCCATTACGATTTGATGTGTCTCGTGAACTTGATCGAGATACTTATCAATGACAGTAATTTGGAGGTTAATTAGGTGGACATATTCAATTTGATTATAATTTCGGCGCTGTAACATAATTAAGGAATCTAGCTCGTTTAGATGTGTCGTGAGATTGCGGAGAAGGTGAAAATTTCGTTTGGCTGCAAAGACAGTACGTTTTAACACATCGCCCTTAACGATATTGTCACTCGCTAGCAGTCGGATCTTGCGTTGCACGCTACGCACATCTGCTGAAATGGCGACGCCAAAAATGGTCTTCAGCAACTGCCCGCCGAGATCGAAGAAACCGCGTTTAGTACGGTTTGAGGGACTGTTGGGGCGATACTGCTGAATCCAAGGGAGGGCCAGCGTATCGTTAAGTTTGTATTGTGTGGCGTGTATGTTTTCCAGAGTGTGAGCATAGGTGGAGGAGAGTAGTTGTTTATATATGGTAAACGACTTAGTCGGAGTAGAGTATGGTGGGTGGATAGGTGCTTTAGCAATAGCGATTGCGTGGGAGAGTAATTTTCGTTGGCAGGCGTTGAGCGTACGGAAAATAACGTATGGGGCTTGTAGGTCGAAAATCACATTCAGGTGGCCTTTTAAAAAATGGCCATCCGCTAAGGTTTCGACCACAGCGCCGGGGACGATGCGGTAGGTACTACTAGAAACAGGAAAAAGAATGAAGACAAAGGTAAGCACAGTGGACGAGGTTAACATTGCTGATAATTTCTTTTGGGTGGGTTAGCGGTTACTTCCGAGAAGTTCTCCAGGAAGGGAATTTGGGTCTCACCTTAGGTTTGACCGAAGGTCGGTCCGGGGGACGAAGGGGGTGAGGTGGATGGGTCGCCGAAGTAGTGGCTAGTGACTCGGGTATTCGCGCAGTCGGAGCAGGCCGAGTCGATGGCAGCAGGGGTGTTTTCGGTGGTAGGGAGGGGCTTTGTGTAGGTGTCTTGTCTTGTGTAGGTGTCTTAGGGACGGAGTGGAGTGTGGGTACGGGGTCGGAGCTTGGCTCGAGTATAGGGCTATGTGTGTGTTCTAGTGACTCGGGTATTCGCGATCGGGAGCGAGTCCACGGGCCTTGCGACGACTCCTGTGGTCGAAATCGATACGTCACTGTAGGGTCTGTTTTAGGGTCGTCGATAGGTGAGGGTGGTGATGGTGAGTCGGGGGGCTCCTCACTGGCTGCGGGGCCCTCCGGTAAAATTTTAAAGTTTGGAGTTGTCTCCGGGGCTTCCAACTCTGGTGTGGAAGGAGCAGCAGGGAGTGGCTCCAGTTCATTGTCAGGTTCAAGGGGTTCTAGGATAGCTTCCTCAGGCTGTACGGACAGGGTAGTCCGAGGGGGCCTTAGGTAGTCTTCCCACTCGTCCGAATTCTCGGTTTCGGTATTGGTAACGCGGGGTTGGGTTGTATCCCCTTGTTGTCGGGACGACTTCGGTTGAGGGGGATTCGGATCCTCATTCGTAACCTTAATTTGGTTGGCATGAACAACCTTTTTCTTTAAGGTTTGCAAGTGTTGGATCGTGAAGGTGTTATGCCCCAGGTCTTCGAGGACACGATATGGTCCTACCCATTTTGGACAGAGTTTACGACTGAGGCCCGGAGGCTTCGTACCTGCCAACCAGCAACGGTTTCCGGTATTATGGTCCGTTGCTTAGGGTACCGCTTGTGTTGGTAGTGGACCATTCGGTCGGTCTCATGGTTGAGACAACGTCGTGTGTCTTCGAAAACTTGGAACGAATGGCGAGCCAGGTCGTCCGCATAGCGTTGGGTTCCTGTAGGTCAAATCCCTCTTCGGTGGAGTCGTTTGGGAGGTCGAAAGGAAATCTTGCATCGTAATGATACAATCTAAAATGAGGGGTGTCACCGATGAGTTGACTGTGGTTGTTGTTAACAGTCCACTGCACCATGGAGATGCACTCGTCCCAATTACGTTGGTCCGCGTCCACGAGATGTCGTAGGACGTTAAGGATCTTTTCGTTCTGCCTCTCAACCAGACCATTTGCTGCCGGATGGTACGGTGTTATTTGTACCTTTTGGATGTGGAGACGTTTGCATAACTCTACGAACATCGCGGAGGTAAATTCCCGAGCGTTGTCCGAGAGCAGCACGACCGGCGTATTGTGCCGTTGAATTACTCGTTCGAGTAAACACTTGGCAATGATCTCCGATGTATGGGCAGGCACCGGTACAATTTCATTATACCTGGTAAAATGGTCGGTGAAAACGACAACGTATTTATTTCCGTTTCGACTTTGGACAAAGGGGCCCATCACGTCCATTCCTACGCGCTCCCAAGGTCTAACAGGAACGGGGTACGCATGCATATGCGCGGTGGGCGGACGCGCTCCTTTATGCCTGGCACATGCTGAGCATGCCTTGCAATGTTCTGTTACCTTGGTGCGCGTAAGTGGGAAATGGTAACGCGCTTGGACCAACTTTAGTGTCCGTTCAATTCCGGGATGCCCAGCACAAACGCTGTCGTGGCAAAGTTTAATTGCCACGCCTTGAAGACTCTCGGGAACTTCTGCCACGTATTGCCCAGGAGAAATTTGATAATTCAAAATTTGATCCTGGAAAGCATACAACTGGTGAAGTTCCGAATTTGGTTGTGCTTTTAATTGCTGCACCAAATTAGAGATATACGAGTCCTTGCGTTGTGCCTCGAAGAGTGTGTCTCTATCGAAATTGGGAATAGTCTCAATACGATGAATTCCACGGACCTCTTCGGGTTTATTTATTCGGGATAAACAGTCCGGGAGAACGTTGAGTTTTCCGGGACGGTGAACGTATTCGGGGCTAAAGTCCTGGACGGTAAGAGCCCAGCGACCTAATCGCCCATCGGGTAGTTTTTTGGAAAATATAGAGGTTAACGGAGCATGGTCCGTTTTTACTGTTATTTTATACCCGTAGATAATGTTCTTGAACTTCTTCAGGGCCCATACGATGGCTAAAGCTTCTCGTTCAGTCCCTGAATAGTTACGTTCGGGCTTGGATAGTAACCGACTCGCATAAGCCACAGGTAGTTCGGTACCTTCTACTTCTTGGAGTAGGACGGCACCTAACCCGTAGTTAGAAGCGTCCGTGGCTACTATAAAAGGTTTACCAAAATCCGGGAACTGCAGTATGGGTTCTTGCAGGAGTTTGTCGCGGAGATCAGTAAAAGCTTTCTGATGCTCAGAATTCCATTCAAAAGTAGCCTTCTTTTTGAACAAATTGGTCAAAGGAGCGGCTATGTCTGAAAACCTAGGAATGAAATTGCGATAGAATCCTACAAACCCGATAAAGGTTCGCACTTCATCAACGTTTCGAGGAACAGGGTAATTTAGGAGAACCTGAAGTTTGGCGGGATCCGGTCGGATTCCGTCAGAGGCAAGAAGAAATCCTAAATACACAAGCGAGGATCGGAAAAATTGGCACTTAGCCAATTTTAGTTTGAGGTTCTCATTCGAAAGACGTCTGAAGACTTTGGCAAGACGTACGAAATGTTCTTCGACGGTATCGCTATAGATCACTATGTCATCTAGATAGACTAAGGCATGAGAACCTAATAATCCGGACAACACAATGTTCATAAGTCGAGAGAAATTCGCCGGACCGTTTCGGCATCCGAAGGGCAAAACATTCCACTCATAATGGCCCTGGTTGGTAGTGAACGCAGTACATGGCCGTGACTCTGGAGACAGAGACATCTGCCAGTACCCTGAAGCTAAATCCAGCGAGGTAAAATATTTAGCTTTACCAACATATTGAATGACCTCCTGCATGTTGGGAAGCGGAAATCGGTCTGGAACGGTCACTTTGTTGAGGCGTCGGTAGTCGATGCACGGCCTTAACGTTCCGTCTTTCTTCTTGACCAGGATCAACGGAGAAGACCAAGGACTAACCGACGGTCGGATAACATCCAAATCTAACATTTCCTTTACGTGTTCCTCAACAACCAGCTGCTGGGAGTGCGGAACGCGATATGGCGGAATGTAGATGGGCTTTGTGTTATCCGCGAGATTAATATGAAATGGGACGAGGTTTGAACGTCCCAAAGCATCACCCTTGAGTGCGATGATGCTTTCGTGTTCGACCAAGAAGTCCAGTAATTGGTCAAACAAGTCCGGGTCGCTGCAAAGGAAAGAATTTGCGGGATCGGACTCTAGACATGCTTTGTAAGTAGCACGTAATGTTTGCTGAGGTACGCCTCCAGGAGTACACCTGCGTACGTCGTGAGAAATAAGAATAGGCTCAGCTTGGGCCAAATAGGCCTTGCCTATTAAAGTATTAGGTTGTAACGTAATGGATTCGGAACCAACATTAGCGCACAGTAGAGGGATAGTTGCCTCTTCGCTAGTGCACAGACTGCGTGCAATTACTAAGCCTGAATGTTGGACTTGGTTTTCAAGAACATTCTCCACGACTACTGAAGTCGCAGGATCCACGTAAGTACCATCGTTAAAGGTAACAATTACGCGGAAGCAGACCTGTTGGTTGGGCTCAATAACGAATTCTTCCTTAACTCTCAACTGAAACTCATCGGTTGGAACAGACTCTGAACTAACTTTCAAGGAACGCCGGACCTGGCGTGCAACGGGATTTTCACCCGACTCTAAACCATCACACGGCGACAAAGCCGGAAAAAATGGAATCCCTCCATTCCAGGATTACAACAATCCTGTAGGGTTCCATCAAAATCGGGAACATCTTCCGAAATAACCTTCAATCCTGCTTCAACAGCAGTAGAAAAACGAACCTCTGGGTTCGACTCCGTATTCACTAACGGAATAAGTTGTCCTTGCACTTGGACAACGTTTGATTCAAACTTAAGATCCCAACCATTTCCTTTCAGGAAGGGATAACCGAGTAAAATGTCGGTAGGAAAGTGCATAGAGTCTTGTACTATTACGCAATCGGCATCGAAGCCTAACTTGCCGAGTTTCAGTTTAAGCCTAACTTGCCCCATGGAGGGTATGGTTCCTCCATTAACGTTCTTTAAAACAACCTTCGACGGGAAAAGTTCCAATTTGGAAACTCCCGGAATTCTATTCAAACTAGACTGTTTAATCAGGTTAGCGTTGCTACCTGTGTCTAGCAGACCAAACATATCTACACTTCGAACGCGAAGTGGAATGACAGCATCTTCAAACGTATTATTGATTGTGCAAACATATGACGTGGGAACGTCAACAGAGTTTGCCACAATTCTCTGTGAAGCGGGACGAGACTCATAGGTCTCGGGTTCAATGCAAGGGGTTTCTGAAAAGGGGAACTTAAAGGATTCTACAGTGGTATCTGGATTATTTCGTGCAGGGCCCTCGGGGTCCTTAAGTGGAGTAGTAACTCCTGGTTTTCCCACGAAGGAATAGCTACCCCTGGGGAGGGCAACCCGGCTCGTCCTCTTACGGGAATCCTGGAGCCGGCAGGTCCTCTAAAAAATCATCGGGCGGATTGGTCGTCTCCCGACTTTCCAGTTGTAAGGCTGGTGATCTGGTATATCCCAGCTCGGTCAAACATTCTGTCAGAATATTTCGAACTACTGGTTCGATGGATTAGGGGTAGGGTTAGTTATATAAGAGGGGGTTCCCTCATGGTATCCTTGTTGCGGTGGCCTTGTGGGAGGTCGAGATCCTTTGGACCACTCATTCCGTCGCTGGGACGGTGCACCCTTCTCCCGGCATTTGGGACGATCTCCCCGCCGGTGACCGGATTCCTGGCAGGAATCGCAATAAGCAGCCGCCCTGCATTGTTTTATGCCATGTCCTACTTGGCAGCAGTTGTAACACCGTAGGGGCGAACTTGGGGGAGTCTGTCGCGATGAGTTTGGTCGAGACCGGTTCGACGGCGCGGGCGTTGCAGAAGCAAACTTTTGCTTCTGGGGCCTTCCTGTTTGTTCGGTTGCATAACGGATGGACTGGGAGGTTTTGGTTCGTTCTTCCCTCGGTCGACGAATATTCAGATCAGTTGAGTTTGGACACGACTCCTTCATTTTGTTCACGACCGTTGCTAACGACGCGGTGAGATCCGCGTGTTTCTGGAATCTTACTTGGTGGTGACTTGGTAGGTTCGCATACATGGCCGAAAAGGACAATATCTTCGCCGTTTGTGAGGACATTTTATAATCAAAAGCTCCGTCAAGGGCTAAGATGACGCTATTCATAGTGCCTTGAATGCGATTCCTAAATTCCATAAAATCTTCACCATCCTGCCAACGCAATCGGAACAAATTGGTCATGGCCACAAATGGTTGAGTGTCGCTGACATCTCGGAAATTGTCCAAGAGAATCCGACGATACTGGGTCCATGTAGTGGCCGCTTCTAAGTCGGGGTTAGTGTCAACAAACTTCGATGCTGACCCTTCTGTTAATTCAACAAACCGTTGTGCTTCCAAGATCTTGTCCTTGTCCGCGATCACCTTCTCATTCTCAAAATATATTTCCAGTTTGTGGAGCCAGTGTTGAACAAGTGGCTCGGTGGCCTTTCCCGCGACGGTTCCCTTAAATCTTGGAACGGACGTTGGTAAGTTGAGTACCCTGGAAACCAGAACATTTGTGATAGGTACGGTCGCGGCAGGCGCGGCAGCAGCAGCAGTGGAAGCAGTGTTAGTGTCAGCCATGTTGATGTTGGGAATGCGGCGACGTTTGGGGAAGGACGGGCGTGGAGGTGTAAGTGGTAATAAAAATTCCCGGTCGGAATCGGAATCGGAATGTGGCATACACGTCACGCGCGAAAACAAACAATTGAAGTGTGTTTTGGCAGTGTGGTCCTAGTATATATAGTATCAGCGTGTTTGCGTTGTTTTGTTTTTTGGGGGGGGGGGTCCAAATTAAGTAAACTACTAATTATTTAATTAAAAAAAATTAGAAGTTTAAAAATTTGGTTAACTTAATCAAACGCAAACAATCGAGGAAACCTCAACAATGCAGTAACACACTAAAATATCGTATATCAGGAACGACGTGATTGCTAAAAAAACAAGTTATGCCAGTATTGTTCTATCACTCTCTTTAAATAGGTGATATCAGAGTAATAAAAAAAACGGAATATGAGAAAAAATAAAGGTTGGGATAGCAAAAGGTTACTTGTAATCCGATGGTCGAATCGTTGGTCTCCAATGAATGAAGAGTCCCACACAAAGTCCCTTTCCGTATCCTCGATCCTAACGATAGCAACGTGAGTTCCAGCGGTGGTGGATCCTACCCTCTGCCTGAGTCCGCAAGGAAGTACCCTAGTCGTGCCCCAATCGTATTCACGGATGTGGCCTGCAATTAGGTCACAAGCGTAATTTCCGTAGCACCAAGTAAAACAAAAAAATGAAAAGAAAAACCTAACCCTACCTAACCTATTCAATTACAAAAAATAAAAATAAAATATTACACTCGGTAATTCAATAATGAAAACGAATTTAAAATAATTCACTTATTAAAATCGTTAAAGAAAAATAATAATTTTAAATTCGTTAAAGAAAAATAATAATAAATGACTACTCAGTCACAGTAATAGCGTATTTCACTATCACGTAATTAATTAAAATTACACGTTAATTTAAACTAAGTTTGATAATTAAGAAAAATTATTAAGTGGTAAAAATCACTTCACGGATCCCACTTATTCAAAGAGAAAAAACAAAAAAAAGAAAATTAAACTTTTCTTAACGTTTGTTTGTATTACCATTCACCGTGAATTATTACGGTGGCAAAAGTATTGTTAATGTTAGTGTATAAACTGTGTACACAATTTAAAGGTTATAATTGGGTTAAGGGTAATCAGTGATACTTAATAGTTACGTTCATTTATCACTCAAACGTAAAAACGTTCGCGTGAAGTGGATCGAGAGAGGAAACTGAGGCGACTCCGTGTCGTGGCATCAGCTGGCGTCTCTCTCGATTTGAAGGTCACTCGCAGATGAGACAAGGGCTGGGCGGTGACGTCATGTACAGCCGTGGCGCCTTCCGAGAGGAGTGAGGGAGAACCCGGGGCGAGATGGGCAAGACTTCGTTCACCCAAATTCCGGGTCCTGGGGGTACCTGGGTCCTCTGCGTCTCGGTGGGACCTCCAGTGTCGAGGGGTATGTCCCTAAATGGGCCACTCGATTGTTGAAGACGACTAAGGACGATGAATACCGGGGGTGGTCCCCTTGGTTGGAGTCGGAATTGTATCCGAAGGATAATAGACAACGTCACTCTCGGGTTACCAGTGGATGCACTCGGCGCTCGCGCCTTGTCAAAAAATGTGTGTGGATGTCACTGACCACTCTTACCTCAATTGGTTGTAAAGTTTCGGAAGATCACCTTTGAGTGCTTCCGTACGGAGGTTGTAACGAGTTTATGCGGTGAATGGAAACGACTAACTAAATTTAACAGTTTTTATTAATTCACTTTGGGACAGAATTCTTTTTATAGTAAAAATAATATTTAATTAAATTAAATGAAATTAAATTAATTAAATTAAATTAATTAATAATTTAACTTTAGTTACGTAAAAAATGGCGATTATAATACAGCTCTTAAGGTGAGACTTAAGACAGATTAATCGGTAACAAGTTAACTAAAGCGCAATGAACAATTATATATATTTTAAGTTAAGTTCCATTATCAAATGGAAGCTAAATTATCCGGAGGGGTAGTGCCACTGCAGGAATAATTACAGACTTTAAGTCACAGAGTTTACGTATTATGAAGATGGTTAGAAGGCAAAGAACCTCGTTACCGACGCTCTCGGGGTTTTTATAACCTCGGGGTAGGCGGAGACGAGGTAAACTAAGGGTCACCCTCTTACGGGCGGAGCCTAACAGCAAGCGCCTATAATAGTTTTTCGATATTCGAATTTAAGCGGAGGCGACGTTAATTGACTGCCTCGATTGGGAGATGGAACTTCGGGAGAGTTCCGGGGGCGAACCAATCATGATCGAAATAGGTTTCGCGGAATTTACATTTTCTTTTGATAATAAAGCATAATTATAGGATCGAGAGGCGCCAGAGGGGCGGCATGAAAGGAGGGTCGAACCTATACAAAAGGGAACTGATTTGGAAGGAATTTATAGGGCGCAAATGAATTTCATATTCGAGATAACCACTTTTGCGTGATTCTTTGGAAAAGAGAAATAGGGGTTAGGGAGAGCTGAAATTTGGTATGCGAGTAGGTCGAGCTAGGGGAAATCTGGTGGGCTATAGGTTGACACAATTATGCTTTATCTATGGGAATAGGTCAAGATTTTAGGAAAATTTAATAATAAAAAAATATAAAAACTGAGGTGTTTATAGACGCTTGCCTTGCATCACGTGATGCTGACAATAATAGAGACGCGGAGGGATCGAAGAATTCATGCGATGTGCATATTTTCATAAGCACCTCGCATCTAACAATTTAGATTGGGATTACTGGGATTTATGTGGATTAATGGGATTACTGGGATTTCTACGGATTACATGGGATTTCTGGGATTTATGTGGATTACATGGGATTTCTCCGCGTATGAAAGAATGCACACACTGTGATGTCAGAACAAAGGAATTTTGGGTTCAAGGTTTAGAATGCAATTCGTCGGAGACGAACTCTTTTGTACCGTAAGGATTTACACTACGGGACATTAGGGTGGTCCTTGCTTGGGGGGTGAAATTTCAAGTTGAACATTTTTCAGCTCCCACCCACGGAAATAGTTCGAATGGTCGAGAAAACTCTCTAGGTGATTTATTTGTTTAATCGGACAACGTTTACCCCTCCCTCATTGAGCATTACCATTAAGCTAATTTTTTTACTTTCAAGTAAATGTTACATAAATTTGTAATGTTTTTTTTTTTCATTCTTTCCAGATTTTCAGTGGTTGGATAACTAATGTGTGTAAAACTGTAAATTCTAATGATTATAATTTAAACTGAATAACTCCTTTAACCATAAGTCAAGCTACCCGTCAGTGGTTGGATAACTAATGTGTGTAAAACTGTAAATTCTAATGATTATAATTTAAACTGAATAACTCCTTTAACCATAAGTCAAGCTACCCATCAGTGGTTGGATAACTAATGTGTGTAAAACTGTAAATTCTAATGATTATAATTTAAACTGAATAGTGAATAACTCCTTCAACCTTTAAGTAGATAACCTGGATCATGGCAGCGAAGCTGCGCTACCTGATTGCCCCGCAGGAATCGATCGCCGGGTCGCAACTTCCTTCGCAAAAAGAGGTCTTGGCTGACGGTCTACAGGATCGACGTCCAGAAGAAGTCACTTCGAGAGGCCGCCAACCAGGTCGTCGAGCTCGTCACCGAGGTGTGGTCCAAGGCGCGAATCCCCCTCCGCCGGAAGGACCACATCGTCACCAAGATTGAGAAGCTCCACAAGGAGTTCAACGATGTGAAGAGGAACAAGGGCGAGCTGGCGCTCAAGCGAAGCGGGAGGACGAGTTCAGCGAGCGGATGATGAACCTGTTCGACGTCGCTGCCGCTAACGCCATGGAGCTGCTCAAGAACGAGGAGGACAAGGCGTTCCTCCTCGCTCAGCGCGAACCCCGTCGGCGCGGCAAGCTGGGGTCCGTCGACTCGACGCTAGCCGCTGTCGATGCCCGCGCATCTCAACGCCAAGGGGAAGAAGACCGACGGAGGCAGCGAGCCAAGGAAGAAGCGACGACATCTACGGCCCGAGTGGAGCTCGAGTGGTCTTCGTCCTCTTCCAGTGGTGCCGCAAGCGCAGCGGAGAGCGACGACCATGGAGAAGAAGGGAGCCCTCGGGCTCCGAAGCGCTCCAGGCGGGGCACGACGAACATCGTTTTGGCGGCTGTGGCGTCGCTGGATCGCACGAAGGTGACCGACCGAGGAGCTGTCTACGTCCTGACAGAGGTTGCCCGGTCGCTTGGGCACGACGTCGCAGAGCTCAATATCAACCGCAGCTCCATCCGCCGACACCGGCGCAGGCACCGCTCCAGGCTCAACGTGGCGCTCAAGGAAGAGCTGAGGGCCGGCAATCTTGTCGTTCACTGGGACGGCAAGCTCATGCAGGACTTGACGAGCAAGGAGCAAGTCGATCGGCTTCCCATCTTGGTCTCCGGTAACGGCGCGGTGCAGCTCCTGGGCGTCCCGAAGCTGCCGAGTGGAACTGGCTCTGAGATGGCCAAGGCCGTCCTCAACGCGTTGGAGGAGTGGGAGCTCACTGAGCAAGTGAGTGGCTTGTCATTCGATACCACCGCCTCGAACACCGGCCGGAACAACGGAGCGTGCGTCCTCATCGAGCAACACCTCGCGAAAGACTTGCTCTACTTCGCGTGCAGCCATCATGTGCTGGAGCTCCTCCTCGGTGCGGCGTTCACGGCTGTGATGGGCCCCACGTCCGGTCCTGACGTGACCCTCTTCAAGCGTTTACAGGAGCGCTGGGATTTCCTGGACAGAAGCCAGTACGAGTCCGGCGCTGCGCACCCCGATGTCGCTCCTCTGCTCACCACTGTCGACACGGAGTGGTTTGAGAAGGCGATAGTCGAGCGCAAGGACCTGCGCGACGATTACCGTGAGCTGCTCGAGCTCACCCTCCTCTTCGTCGGTCACGTCCCCCCGCGAGGAGTGCGTTTCCGAGCTCCCGGGCCGATTCACCACGCCCGCTGGATGGCGAAGGCAATCTATGCCTTGAAGGTCTGGATGTTCCGACAGCAGTTCAAACTCACGGCGAGGGAGGAGAGTGGCCTCCGGAGCATCTGCATCTTCGTCTGTCGGGTCTACGCCAAGGCGTGGATGGAAGCTCCGATCGCCGCAACTGCCCCCCGAAATGACTTCGCCCTCCTCAAGGACCTGCTGGCCTACTCTAACATCAACCCTGCGGTGGCCAAGGCGGCGCTGACCAAGTTCCAGAACCACCTCTGGTACCTGTCGGAGGAGCTGGTGGCGCTGGCGCTGTTCGATCCGGGGATCGCCGTCGATCAGAAGAGGAAGATCATCGCCTCTCTCCACGACCGGGTCGGTGATGAGTCCCCGGCGAAGCGGCCCACGCTGCCAAACCGAGTACTCGCCGGGCTTCAGTTGGAAGACCTGGCATCGTCCAACACACGAGGTTTCTTCGAGAAACTTCGACTGGAGGACGGCTTCCTCGAGGTCGACCCGGAGACCTGGCCGAAGCGGGAAGACTTCAAGACAGCGGCGGCACGTGTGGGAGGGCTCGCCGTAATCAACGACCATGCCGAGCGAGGAGTTGCCCTCGTCCAAGAGTACAACCGGACGCTGACCCACGACGAGGAGCAACTCCAGTTCCTCCTGCAAGTCGTCGCTCGCCACCGCTGCCAGTTTCCGGACTCTCGGAAGCGAACCCTACAGACCCAGGATCGCTAACCGGGCAACAACTCCGGGGGTAAAGGTTCAAGGTCGATGAGGGAGTGGTAAACGTTGTCCGATTTAATAAAAAATTCAACTAGAGAGTTTTCTCAACCATTCGAATGATTTCCGGGGGTGGGAGCTGAAACTTCCCAACTTTGAATTTTAAGGACCACCCTAATATATATATATATATATATACATATATATATATATATATTTATATATATATATTTATATATATTATATATATATATTTATATTTATTTTATTTACAAGTATTACTTGATCTTAAATGCTAATGAATTCTGACAAACATCTCCACCTTCTCTCCTCCAAACCTATTTCTTAGCTTGCTCCATACTATACCAAATGTACTAAAGAATCTTTCAAGAGAACCAGAACTAGTAGCACAGCTTTGCAAATTTTTAATAAATGTTACAAATTCTGACCCTTTGTTTCATTCATCTCAACATACATTCACCACTTGTACCCTGTCATACTGTTAATAAACGAGTTGCTAAACATATATCCTGAAAAATACTATTGTCCTTCAATCTAAAGAGCAATAACTTGAAAGTGACCTTAAAAACAAACAAAAACCCAAAAAACCATGGGTTTTCAGGTTTTGGGTTTTTTGATGAAAAACCCAGGTTTTTGCCAACCTTGATTCAAATCAGCGCATCACATACAAGGAGCTATCACTGGAGCTAGGAATTAGTAAAGGAAGTGTGAATACAATAATTTAGCAACTGGGATACTCAAAAGTGTGTTCACAGTTTGTTCCTCGCAAACTGACTGAAGATCACAAAGCCCAAAGAAAAGAAATTGCTTCCGAGTCATTGGTTCGATACAAGACAGGAGGGGATGACTTCCTTTCATGAATTGTGACTGAGGATGAGACTTTGGTACACCACTTTGAACCTGAAACAAAATGCCAATCCATGGAGTGGCATCACACAGACTTCCCACGCAAGAAAAAGTTCAAAATGGTTCCCTCTGCAGGAAAGGTTATGGCCGCCATCATCTGGGACATGAAAGGGGTGATTCTTGTGGACATATGAAGGAAGGACAATCAACTGAGAGGATATAGTGCTACCCTACAGAGACTCCAGATATGTATAAAGCGAGTTTGACCAGAGAGAGAACTGGAAGACATCCTTCTTTTTTACCCGATAATGGAAGACCACACAACAGTCTGCAAACAAGAGAGGCCATCACAAAAATGCGCTTGACTGTGTTATCCCACCCTCCATGCAGCCTGGATCTGGCACTTTTAGACTTTCATTTGTTTGAGCCAATGAAGGATGCTATTCATGGAAAAAAGTTTGAGTGACGATGAGGTTGTTGAGGAGGTTAAGAGGTGGCTCCAGCGGAACCCAGTGGACTTTTACCAACAAGAAATAAAGGCCCTTGTTTCAAGGTGGAGGAAAGCCGTAGAAAAGGATGGAGACTGTGTAGAAAAATAAAAACTTGTAAAGAAGGTATGCAACTACTTGTGTACAAAATTTCTGGAACTTATGGTACAAGGAAACTTGGAAAAAAGGTGGGGGCAAAATATATTGAGTGGCTCTCGTATATGATACATCTAGCATGACTATAATTTGTATTACCTATCATATTTTGGTGTTATATGCCTACTTAGGGTTTTACTGTACTTGCAGATCCTAATGCTTAGTGACTGCTGATTGGTAATGATGGCTGGTGAAAGGAAATCACGCAGTGCCACCAGAAAAGAATTTTTTGGGGAAACCTACATAGAAGTGGATGAATTTAAACTGACTGGAAAGTTGCCATCAGGGACAGTTGTGAATGGTAGGATGCTTGCACTTTGCAAAAAAAGAGTAAAAGGAGAGAAAAAGTCAATGACTTGAGATGATGCTTGCAAGATAGTTGCAAATGAACTAAGACGAGATTGGATTAATAAAAATGTCTATCCCATGCGTGAAAAAACAGTGGCAAAAAAAAAAACGAGACGATTATGAGCATTTTAACAAACTGAGTAAGAATGAATGCTGCCAACAAAAACCTAAAAGTGTCAAATGGTACCAACAAGCGAGTGGCTTTAATGATAGCTCACTAAGAACGCCTACAACATTAGAGCTGATGATGAGGATTACGAAGCAGAACTTGCAGAAGAATTTGGGGTCAAAATGATGGATGATGATAAGACTTTTTATTGGGATAATTGCTTTGGTGCATATAAGGCCATATGTACAAATGCAGTACCAAAAGCATGGGTAAGACAGAAAAAGAGGAAAGAAACTCGTGTAAGATCAGCAGAGTAAAAGTGAAAAGCAACAGAAAGTAATTTGAGAGAGCAAAGGGAGCTAGAGGGATCAGAAATTATTGAAATGCTAGCAACAGTCAATTCTGAAAATGATCAGAGTTTTGAAAAACCAACAATGGCAAAGTCAGTTCCTTCTACTGATCGTAAACTTTGCTCATTGGAAGAAGACCTAAGCAAAGGAGAAGAGTAAAGAACAAGAAGCTGCATTTCCCCAAAAAAGTCTGAATGAAAACTTGATGCGGTGTATAGTCCAGTGTCTTGCTGAGACAAGAACATCCCCTGAAGAGCTTTCGAGAGTGATAGTAAGAGTAGCTAACATGGTTTTTGATCAAGATTGGAAGCTGAAGGCAGATGATGAGAAAGATTGTGAGGGTGAGATGGAGAGTGAAGACGAAGAGTTACAAGTCTGTCACCAATATTCAGACTTGATGTATGTATTTCCGAGCTGCAGATCAATAATGCAATACTTGGAAGATGCTTCATACTTGAATCTAGAGTATGTCGCTCAACAAATCCTCAACAAAGAGGATAACATTGTGAGTGTAGGACTTGATGATATGACCAAGGCTGCTGGCCACTGGCTGTACAACGTGAAGGCTGACAACTGAATATCTGGAAAATGTCAGCCATTTTGGAGAGGATAGAGCCATAGGTTACGAATTCAAATTTTGTCATCAAGCTGTACTAGCAAATTCTACCACTGATGAACTCAAATCTCAAATAGACTTCCAGATGTCTGATCAAGCTGTGAATGTGGAATATTTTTACAGCATCTTGGAATTGAATCAAACAAGATCTTGAAGTGCTGCGTCCATATCATTTTAGGAGTAGATCACGCTATAGACAAAGTGTTTAAAAACACGGAACAGAAAGTAGGAGGACATAATCTACTTCAAGTTATGGCAGGAGAAAAAGTTTTCTGTTCTGGTTCTTCCATTCATACTTTGTGGCTCATTGCGATTACTAAATTGCTCTCTCCCAGCAACTCCTCCCATTTGGTATCCCAATATAATGACTATAAATCTTGGATGGCGGATAATGGACTCAAATGTGATGGATTCAAAGGATTTGTTGCAAACCCATTTGGGAGAATTGCCGAGTTAGCAAAAGAATATTTGGCGAGGCGAGACTCCATCCAAGCTTTCTTTGATGGCGTAGTAGATGTCAACAGTAACCAGCTAGTTCTCACAGTGTCAACTCTTATCCAAAGTCACTGATTCATGTGTTGTTCCCAAATTTATGCAGTGATGGGTGAAGTGATGATTTTCCCTGTGATGGAGCTTCTCAAAATTGACAAGAAGGGTGGCGAGAAAAGTGAAAGAACTTGGTCTGGAATGAAACATTTCTTTAAAGATAAAATGGTTAAATTGAATGACTTAATGGCTGTAAGGAAGGAACAAGCCAGATCTGGTAAAGATAAACTTGAAGCTCTAGTTCTAGAGGAAGTCATTGATACTGAAAATAATCAGCTGTCTTGTATGGACTATTTAACAAGATCAGACGATGACGCTACTCCAGACTTGATGTATGCCCCTCTGACAAACTTAGGATGCAAATCAGAGTTTTCAAAACTTACAACCGAATCAGGGCCAGTGGTGGTAGCACATCCATTCAAAACACACTCGAGAAAAAATGTTGTTGTAACTAACAGACTTCTGATAGACTCTTTGTTCGAATCAAAGTCTCTTGAGAATAGGAAAGCATCCTGGAAATGGGCCAGGGGTTCAGAAAAAGTAAAGAAAGTGAAGAAATTAGAGGAAGATTTTCTAGCTACTGTGCATGCTGCAAAGAAATTGTCCCTACTGAAAAAAGAAGAGCTCAAAAAGAAAAAAGCTGGCAAAATATTGGCAGTTTTGGAAAATTCCAAGAAACATGGAGGCTAGGGTGTGTCAATTTTGTCAACTTTTTTCAAATCAATTTTGGTAGTGAAAATATTGTCTTTTCATGTCAAAACTTGAAATTGGCCAACCAAAATGAAATAAAATAACCCTTACCTACACCTGCCGCAAAATGACTTCGGACCTTCGTGCGATATTCCGCTGAGAAAGCGGTCTGAAATAGATTTGCATTTCTCACGCTACTGAGTAAAATATTTTGTCTGGAAGTATCTGGCATGTTGTTAGTCGATCCCTTTATGCTACCGCAGAGGCAAAACTCGTCAGTGTTTAGATAGAGGTGACGTGGGGGTGTTGTGTTTCTGCCGTACCGCGTCCAGAATTCTTGGATTTTTTTGTGCAGTCGTTTGTGTTCTTTATTTTTCTTAAAGTGCAGTGGACATGCCTGGGAAGTAGGGCGGGTCATACTCAGGTGACAACATGAATCTGAAGGAAATCCTACCATAAGGGGTGTCTAAATTATGTGTTTTTACATGGGGAATTCAAATATGAGCTTCTTTTTTGGATAGGATAACTCTAACCTACATCATTTTGTATTTCTAAATTGCCAATTTTACCCTTTTGAACCCCTTTATAATATATTAAAAGATATAAGGTAAATCATTTATATTGACAAGGCCAAATCAACTTTACATATATTTATTAATAGGTGAACTGCATGTATATCACTGGATATAATTACAAAGATCATTCTCCTGACATCTTGAACTTTGCCAGGTTGCACAAATCCTGCTTTGACTCAGACTTGGACATCAGCTTCCTGCTGGTCTCCTGAGCCCTGATCCCTCCATCCCTCTTTTCCTGTGAGAAGTACTTAGCAGAAGCCTCGGTCACCATTTTAACAACCCTCTCAATGCTTTGTGTGTGGCAAGGCCAGTTGCGCACCTCCATGGGGGTGTTGAAGTTTTTCACCTCTGAGGTGCTTAGAGAGCAGGTGAGAGGTGGCTCTGACACATCTTCTGACCAGCTGATCAAGTCACCGATGCTGGAAGCATCACAATTGATGTCAGGTGTCCTTCTGCTCCTAACAGAGGAGTCCCCCAGCTGAGTGTCTGGGTCCCCCTCTCCCCTGATGGCCAGGATTCTCTCCACCCCTTCATCCTCTCCTCCTGATCCTCAGAGCAGAGTATTGTTTGGAGGATGACTTCACTGTGGGCATACCAAGCAGATCTTCTCACAGTTGGCATCACAATATCCAGCACCTCCTTTCTCTGGGACTTGAGGCAGTCCAGCTGAAAGAGGATGTGCCTAGGCCCTTCAATCCAGGAGTGCTTGACCTTCACGTTGAACCAACATGGGTAATACACTCCAATGATGAATTCCACAATGAATTGCAGAATCTTCAGGTTCTTTCCTTTAAGTCCGTGCTTTGACACCCAGAGCCTGAGAAGTCTGTTCGCTGTGGTGAGCCAGCGGCTGTGGTTTACTGGTCCTATCTCTAACAGAGCCCTGCAGGAAGTACTCCATCCCTGACTGCACAGACAATTTTATAGCCATAGTATTGATCAATTGAGAGATCTTGAATAACCTTGTCAGGAAGCTTGATCAGTGGAGGGCCAACAGAGATTCGGGTGAAGTTTGGATTGATATCAAAGTCTGTAGCAGAATCAAGGAGCTTTCCTATTGGCCCGGATAATTTTTTGTCTGACAGAGTAGGGCCATCAAGGTCAACAATGAGATGGCGCAGGGGAAGTTCAACAGTGTGCAGGTTGCACACCAACTGGACCAGCTTTCTCCCCAGGTGCAGCTCCAGCTTCCGCATTACTCCAGCTTTCACACCAGTTTTGACATTTGTTGAGTCTCCTCAAATGGCCAACAAGGTCTTATCATAACCCCTCTCTTTCAGCCAGGCAAACAGGACCTTAGCAATCTTCTCAGCATGTGACTCCTCTTTAGTTGCTTTCTCTGGGGTAAAGTGGAACAGATAGTAGCTGCCAGGCTCACTAACAACACTATAGTGTTCTTCCTTGATCTTTGCGGGAAAAGATTGGTCACTGCCCTCAGCTTCCATCATCACATTGGTCAGGTCAATCCACCCATCAAAGGGGATGCAAGAGATCCCCCCTCCTCCCTGCACTTCTTCTCGAACTGTTCCCCCAGCTCTCTCATCAACTTCTCCTGTGCTCTCTTGACCTTGCTCTTATCAATCACTTTACTTGTATGGCCTTATGCGCGCCAGAAAACCGTCAAAATATTTCATATACCAAACTGTATGATAATTACAATTAAGTGGAATGGCACACCTTTTTATTTAAGTATTTAAATATTATTATTATATGAATTACATTATATGTGTTTATATGAATTAGTTAGAACAATGCTCTATGAGAGATAACGTGAGCAGCCATGATAGAAAATGTGAGAAGACATATTCTGGGGTAACTACAATAGTAAAATAATCAACAATTTAATAATAATCAACTGCAAAATGATGTAGGTTAGGGTTATCAGAATTAAATATTTTCTTCAGAATTGTGTTCTATACACCAAAATATGTCATTTGAACACCCCTCTCCATTGATTTAAAAAAAATGCTTAGTATGACCCGCTAGCCCTATTCAAAAATCAACTTTTTCTTATTTTCATAGGTTTCTGTACTTTTTCCCATGCTTTTTGACCTGAAAAGGCCGAAAATCACAACCATTTTGACCTAGGTTGTTGGGAAGCATTGCCGCATGGAGCTTTAAGTTTTCTGCCTTGAAATTGGCCAAAAGCACCAGTTCCGGGGTCCCTTGAATCATGTTTTGCACTATAACTTTTTATCTAAACAAGATAGAGCAACAAAATAGGCACCAAATTAAAGTGTTTTTAATCCTCTTTCTAACTTATACAATTATGATAGTCTTGGAACAAGAAATGGCACATTGGTACATGCAAAGATTTCAGAAATATCACAAAATTCATTTTCTCATACTCAGGGCAGACAAGGCGCCTTATTCATGACACAAATTTGAGATTAACATTTTGTCACAAGTCTAATCGATCAAGAAGTGAAAGCATTACATGATGATTAATTTCATAATGACATTTACACAGTCAGTTGTTGAGAGTTTGTTTCTTGAAGCTGTCAAAGCGGCGTCTGTTGAACTCCACAGCTTGAAGGAGATAGTCCCTTTGCTTGGCATCTGTTGTTATGACATTTGCAAAGTCGCTCATCATCTTGACACCACGTTCAGCAATGTCATTCACCGCTTTCAGATTCTTAACATAGTCCAACGCTTTTCTGTAGTCCTCATTCTGTGGCCAAGACGTGACAGGTTCCAGAAGCCACTCGGATCCAATGTTCAGTGTGTCCAGCAGGAAATGTGATTCTGGGCCAATGAGATCAACCAGGGTGGTCTTAGCTGTGACTCTCTGGAATAGAGGCTTTCCTGTTCTGAAGCTGTCTGGCTTCTCAGTGGCATGTAACTGGGCAGCAATGTCGTGCTTCAATGTGTCACTCAATCTACTGCTGAACAGGGCAAATGGCATGACTTCCTGCGTCAGGTACCATTTGTGGTTTTCCATCTTAAGTACTGCATCAGCAAGCTCTGGGTCAGTTTTCTTGTACTTCAACATGTCCTGGATTAGACTTAGATCATTCACGGGAGCATCTGCAGCAGACATTGACATCATCCATACAGGAGTGTAGAACAGCGCAAGGAAGGTGTTGAGTCTTTCCAGCTTTGATACAGTGTCTTCGTCGTACTCAAGTTGATCTGCAAACATCAGCATTTTCATGGAGTACAGGTTTCTGGCCATCCATCTGGCCTGATGAATGGCGCCTGGTCGACTCTAGTGAATACCTCGAGGAGGCGTTCCTCCAAGAACAATGACTGTCAGTTCAGCCATTTCCCTGTAGTCAGCTCTTGGAGGCCTTTCTGCTGTTAGAATGTCTTGGAGTATTTCTTCACTGTTCTTCTTCTTTTCCTTCAGCCATTTGCTGTTGATAGCCAGCATCTTTGGGTTTTCCTTGGACAAGTCCGTCCAAACATCCTTCAGATGCTCAAACCAGGGATTATCTGGCCCCTTCACCTTCCCAAACTGCTCCTACTAGGATTTCCAGGATGTGATGTCGACAGGCCAGATAAAACACCTTTTTGTTCAGCATTTTCTCTAGCAGTTTGGCAGCTCCTCTGTGAACTCCACTGTTACTGGATGTAGTGTCAAAACAAGGGCAGTAACATTATCCGTAAGTTCCCATGTCTCCAGTAAATCCATTGAAGCCTCAGCCTGAGCTGTGCCAGAAGAATTGTCGATGACAGGTACTCCCAATAACTTTTCTTCAGTGTATGAAGGTGGACCAGACACTAGCACAGCTAAAGTCTCTGAGGTACTTCCAGGTTCACTGCCCAAGACATCTTTGAGCAACTTTCCATCCCAGTGTAAGGCAGCGTACTGTGGGGGATTTTCACAAAACTTGGACATGTGACTCTGGCTGATATTATACCTGGACAGCATTCTGTTGCGACGTGTTGTTGAGGTTGAGATGACAAAGTTATCCAGATCAGCCCCTCCAGCTTTCAAGGTGGCAGAAACCATGGCAGTAACTTGATTGTCTGATAAACCAAGACGATCAGCTGTATTGCAGATGACATCACATTCCATGACCTTCCTTGGAAACGTCAAAGTCACACTAGTCACAGTGTCTTGATGGTGAGAACATCCAGGACGAGGCTGATGGTAATCCATGTCCTCTGTGTTAGCGTCGTTGTCAGTTGAGTCACCCCAGGTAATGTCATCCACATGAACAACTGCCTCTTGTTCTGCTGCAGCTGTAAAATAGTACAACATGTTAAGACAGTAATTGTTAAGTACATGCTAAATATCGCAATGGAGTAAAACTTAAAACTTTTTGTGACGTTCAGAGTAATTAGTTTTACCTTGTTCTTGTCTATGCTGCAGTCTTTCATTCCTCGCTGCTTGCTGCAGGGATCTTGTCTCAAAAATCTTGTCATGACCAGACATATTACCTTTCCTCTCAGTCTTTTGGTCTTCGTAGAACCTGATATCCTCATCTTTCTTCTCTCTGGATAACAGTCTGTTGTTCTGTATTTCCTGGATTGCATCTGGAGCTCCTATATCGAACAGGCTGTCTAATTCCAGCACAAATGCTCCTCTTTTTCCTCCAGGGTTACTTGCTCTTCCTTTGCTTTTCACCAGAGCACGATGTTTCTCATGTAGTTTCATGAAGAGCTTCATTGCGTTGTACTTGGTCATTGTCTTGATCCTAGCCATCTGCCAGAATGGGATGATAGATTCAACTGTTTCATATGCAAGGTCTTGAACCATGGGCCTCCCTGCATTTTCCGGTAAATTCTGAAGATTAAGGAAATACTGGAACGCCTGTCTGTTGGTGGGAAGCTGGGAACCACTGATAAAAGCTGAAGGGTATCCAACCAGGAAAGTTTCAGTGAGAGATCTGGTAGATGGCCCAGTTGACACCTGCCTGTGGACAGTACGTGGAGGTTCTGAGATATCAACTGTGCGCCCATGGAGCTCCCTCAGCTCCTTGCTTAATGCCATTGTGAAGTTGTAACTTGTAGATGGTTTTCTAGATTCTGATTGAGTTTCTGTTGTTTCCTGAAAAATGATAGATAATTATTATTATTATTATTATTATTAATTATTATTTATTTATTATTATTATTATTATTAATAATTATTATTTATTAATTTTATGCTCTTTCATTTGATACCTAATTTGTTGCTCTATCTTGTTTAGATCAAAAGTTAAAGTACAAAACATAATTCAAGGGACCCCGGAATTGGCGCTTTGGCCGATTTCAAGGCAGAAAATTTAAAGCTCCATGCGGCAATGCTTCCCAACATCCTAGGTCAAAATAGTTGTGATTTTCGGCTTTTTCAGGTCAAAAAGCATGGGAAAATGTACAGAAACCTATGAAAATAAGAAAAAGTTGATTTTTGAACAGGCCTAAACCCGCCCTACTGGGAAGTATTGTTCTGTTGAGGAGAAGGCTCGTATTCTTGCGTGGAGGCAAGAAAATGTCCCGATAAAGACGATACGTGAGCGTACTGGTTGGGCGAAGTTGACCATCATGAAGCTGCTGGTGGCAGCTAGAGGCCTATCACCCAATGTCATACCGAAGCACAATTTCGGTGGTGGAAGGCGAAGGAAGATGTCTAAGGCCACGGATAACCTCATAAAGAGAGAAGTGTTGAAGAACCCTCGACTTACAGCGTCTCAATTGAAAAAGAACCATCCCAAGCTGCTGGAAGCCATGTCTGTTCGAACGATCCAGCAACGGCTGCAGAAGCAGTTGGGGTTACCATGCCATACCGCCGCCAAGAAGCCACTTATCACCGACTGCATGAAGAAGCAGCGTGTTGCCTTTGCAAAGAAATACATTCATTGGACATCGGCACAGTGGAGGAAGGTGATGTTTTCAGATGAAAGCATGTTCCAGGTGTTCCAGATTCGATCTGCCAAGGTGCGATGCCCATCATCTGCTAGTCAGTACCAGGGCTGTGGAGTCGGAGTCGGAAGCAATTTTGGTGGTGCTGGAGTCAGAGTCGGTAAAAATGTACGGAGTCGGAGTCGGTAAAAATGTACCGACTCCGACTCCGACCTCAATATAAATTTTAATAAAATATGTTTTTGTGTGTGATATCACTGGCAGCTATGGTGGTTAAACCACTTAAATAATAAACAATGTTTTCCATTTCAGACACTAATGCCATTAATTCATTTTTTCTTTTCAGATAATATTTTTTATTTTTAATGCTTATTTAATTTCGAGTTCTTTCTAAATTTCATAAGTTTTTAACTTTCAAGTCTAAAACCCCTTTCACAATGGCAAAGACACTTCCAACAAAGTCTGCAGTTTTTTAATATTTTACAATAACCACAGATGGGAAACATTTCGTGTGTCAGTGTATGATAGAAGATGATGATGATGAAAAATTATGTGAAGCAAAAATCAGTGGTTTTACTGGCTCTGATAAAAATGCACCAACCAGAGCATCAAATTTGAAAAGACATTTGCAGTGTTTCCATCCCAAAATTTTAGAAGTTGTCATTGAGAAAGATAGTAATAAAAACCTTCCAACTACTTCAAAGTTAACAAAAGATCAGAAATCTACTGAACGACAAGCACCACTTACAAGATTCTTTACTACAGACAAAGTTACCGTAACAATGACCACAGATGATGATGCTTCACGTGGTGGTGATGAAATGCCTCTTGTGTAATTATCATCATAGCAGATTTAGAATTAATATACCTTCGGAGTCGGATAGACAAAAAATTGAGGAGTCGGAGTCAGTTTTTTATGTGCCGACTCCACAGCCCTGGTCAGTACCACCCGGCCTACACGGTACCGACTGTTAAACACCCTGAGTCTGATGGTGTGGGGGTGTTTTTCTGGTGAGAAGGGAAATGGGGGTCTGTACTTCCTTCCCAAGAATGTGATGATAAAAGGTGACCGTTATATTGACGTTCTTAACGACCATTTGTTGAACCACTTCGCCATTCACGGCAGTGAGATTTTTATGCACAACAGTGCCCCCTGTCACAAGGCCAAGAAGGTGACGAAGTGGCTTAATGAGCGGAAGATTAAGGTGTTAGAGTGGCCTGGCAATAGCCCCAATCTCAACCCCATCGAGAACTGTTGGTATTACATGAAGATCATGGCAGAGAAGAAGACTCCTAACCTCGCGAACCTCAAGACAGAGCTGATAAAGGTGTGGTGCAAGGAGATGACATTGAACTACTTCAGGAAGCTCAGTGATTCCATGCCCAAACGGCTCCAGGGGGTCCTCAAGAACAAGGGAGCCATGACTTCATATTGATGTAACTAAGTTTTTAAATATATTTGGTTTTTTATAATGATGTTTGTGCTCTTCCTCCAAAATGGTAGATGGTCCAAAGTCATTTTGCGGCGGGTGTAGGTGTACATTGTTGCGGTGGGGTTATCTAGTAAAACAGTGAAGGTCTGAATCAATTTGAACCACCCGACAACATTTTTCAATCATGCAATTATTTTCTACCGGTACGGGGAGAAGACTTACTTCAAAACCAAACACCCGAAGACGACCCATTGGCTGAGGGAGGATGGACGCCTAATGATTCCTGATGCGGTGAATTTTCAGGAGTCTTGTCGATCTCGACGCGACCCTCCAGGCGTGATCTCGTTATCCTCAGAACAGAGAAACAAGGCGATTAGTTAAGTGTCCCAATGCCCACCAGACTGACCAACCTCAGGACCTTCCAATATTCCACGAAAAATGAAACAAAAATACTCACCACATTCACGATGACAATGCCCTAGCCAATCAAACTGTGATCTCAACAGGTTGGAAGACAAACAGACCAGAGGAACAACCATGAACAATTTTTATTAGTGGGAAAAGGGAAGTTATATTCTATACAACACATGAAAGGGAGGAAAAAGTCAGAGAAATGGGGGTTAGGCAGGGTGAAGCAAAAACATTAGAGTAAGCGGGCAGACAAGCAATAAGATATATATTTACAAATGTACACGCAGTGTCAATCACAAGAACATATATTAATATCTATGTTAACACATGGTCACAAACAACTGGACTTAGGCAAAGCAAGCAATCTATCTTTGCATTACAATGGTCAAGACAAGCTCCTTCGGGTTACAATAGGGATGAATCAAGAAACAATGATAAGTTGCGTCCTGAATCCTTATCTTGAAACTTAAATGTCCTTCTGCATCTCATACCATATTTATACCCTAGACAACCCTGACTAAGCTAAATGGAAAGGAGTGCAAGGTGTTATTTATACCTGGCCTTAACTGACGTGCAGATACCACCGCTTAAACTTTCAGAATGTTCTGGGACTATTGTTCGAGTTCAAGAAGTTAAACGCATTAGATGAACGTCATTTTTTTTCTGTCTTTCTTAACTTCTAGTTTCAGCAGCAGACATTATCCTTATAACAAGTCACACTGTGCACTTTGTTTGTTGGCCTGTTAAGATTGTCAATCCTATCAATTTCAGGACCAATACCGTGCTTGATGGTTTACTCACATTTGTCCGGAAAGTCAAAATCAATTCAAGGTAAATTTAAGCAAAGGTTTTAGGACTTCTTAAATGAAAACCCATTTTTGTGATAACCTTAGAAAACACTTCTGACTAGATTTTATGGGGGTTATGGCATTCAAACCTGTATGGGAGAGAAAGAAATGAAGGTTAATCAGTGGTCCCTACTACATTCCCCCCTTCGAGCGGCAGAGCCACTCAAAAAGACCAATCCACCAGGGAACCACTCTCATCCCAACAGATCCAAATACCATCCCTAGCAAAATCTCTCCTTCCATTTAGCAATACCTTACAATAATCTATTTACATTAATTTACAAAAATCCTTAGAATTTCCTTTCCATTTTACATAGATTCTAACTAGCTAACTTTATTATACATGGAACTATTGATATTGAAGTGGCAATTCTAAAAATTTGAACATAAATAAACCAAAAACATTCACATGATAATATTCCGGAATCTACCGATGCAAGTCATGGTCATACTCAACTGGTTTCTTTGGGACGTGGGAAAGATCCATGACTGGTCCGTGGGAGCAGGTTTGTGGAGGAGAACTGCCAGTTAATGCCGGAGCACCTCCCCCAGCCGTCTTTGTGTGGCAACCAATCGCTCTCGAGATCTCCTCCAGTTTTCCTGAATCAGGGCACGTCCCTCTAAAACCAGCTCTCTCATGGGTGACAGACTCAATCTAATCGGGTGCCCGTCCTCATGACCAGCATCAAGACCCTGTTCACACAAACTTATCTGGCCTTCCAATAACCAGTATATCTCCTCCCTATCCTCCTGAATGAGCTCTAGAGTTACCTCTAATTATTTCACTAGGGAGGAAGAGTCTGGAGAAGATAAACCACTTGACCCAGCGACACTGCAAGGAGAACTATGGTGAGGTGGACTATCACAGCTAACCAGTTTATCATCCACGGGCGATTCCCATTCCCGGCCAGTCGCATGGGGAATCGGCAACATCTCACCAATTGCGTTATCCAAATCACTACTGGACAGTTCAGGACAATCTCGGAATGTGACTTTTTCCACTCGCGACTCCGGTCTGAGAATGGGCCTAACAATAGAGGCATCGGGGAATCCTGAGAAATCCGGAGGATTGTCAGGAAACCCCAAGAAATCTCGACGACTATCAGGAGACTCTGACAAACTGGGAGAAGTGCCAGGAAAACCTGAGAAATCCGGTTCATTTGAACCAAGTGAACTCTCCGACAATTCGCTGGAAGACTCCCCAGAAGAGTCCAGAGCTACGGAAACCCAAGGACGCACCAAGGGTACCCCCTGCTTTCCCGATTCCACCTCATCATGAGAATCACTAGAAGAATCCCACAAACTTTCTTCGGATGAACTTTCGAACAGATAGGCATAGTTTGGGACTTCATTCGGACAAGAATATTCCTGATCAGGTACATCAGGCTGATCTTCTGGGATAACCCAGGGAAGTTTTACCAATCGGGAGTAGCTTGGATGGTTCCTGAGAAAAATAGGAGCCTCCTTCCAAGCGCGTAACTGTGTGTGATGGGCATGTGATGTTGTCAAGAATGGTTGGTCATTTTGGTAGGCTGGAGAAATCACATAAGTGACTCCATTTGACTCTACCCGATCAATACAAAATGGGCCACAATATTTGGGGAGAAACTTGTTCATGACAAGGTGCCCCTTTTGGACTACCTTCCTGATCACCAGCTGTCCTCTAGAGAAGGGACAAAAACTAGGGTGACCAGGAGCCCATTGTTCTTGAATCTGAGCCGAGATAAGGGCTGGAATTGGGTCTGGATGCGAGTTAGCCAATAAAAATTGCGCTGGAGACATCGTTAACTCCGTATGCACAGTACCATTGTATGATATGTAAATCCCACGAGCTAGGACCTTGAACAAGGTTTCTAAGAAACTCACCAATGGTACGATTGACTCTCTCGACTGCCCCATTCCCTTCAGGATGATTTGGTGTCGTAAAAACATGAACGATGCCATACTGAGCTAACATTTGCTCAAATTCTTGACCCCTGAATTCGGGCCCATTATCGGTTAATAACCAACATGGCCTCCTCAACAAACTAGGCAGGACACGGGTCTCGAACAATTTTGCAATGGTACTGGAAGTCTTATTCATGATTGGGATGGCTACCACCCACTTTGAATGGTGGTCTACAACTACCAGCCAACCAATGTTCCCTCGAGATGTCTTCGGGAACACTACCAAGTCGGCAGCCACCAATTCAAAAGGTGACCTGGTCATGATCTTTAAGGTAGGTGGACCCTTAATTTGACTTGAGACTTTGTTCAGTTGGCACTGTGAACATGACGTGACCACGTCCTGTACAACCTGATACAATCGAGGATGAAATACGTCTCGAGAAAGAACTTCCAGGACTTTAGTACGGCCAACATGGGCCATTTCAAGATGGACACTGATGGCAAGTTCAATCAGGAAGTTAAATGAAATCAAGTTCTGTGGATACAGTTCAAGATCTAATGAGTCGTATTTAACTAGAATCCCATTTTCTATACAGATGTCTTTAAGATAGCGGTTGTACCGAGATAAGTTTCTCAGGCAACGGGCATTCGCATTCCTTCTCCCTAGATAATTCCTAAGCCTGCGCAATCTAGATCGTTTCTCTGCAATGTTTCAACATTAACCCGTTCGAGAAGAGAATACGGCCTAACGTTTCCGATAATGATCACTTCAGGACCCTCTGATGGGTCTACTGCAGTTGCCAAGAAGGTAGCGACCACTTCTCCCTCCTTCAGGACGCTATCATTGGATAGATCTAGCACTAGTCCTGAAGTAGTCATGAAATTTGCTCCAAGCAAAAAGCATGATGGGAGAGAACCATCATCCATGATAGCAAATGGATGGTCTTTTGCTTTCACTTGCGTTCTCAATGATACATCCAAATTTACGAATTTGGTCACCATGACCCGACGTTCAGCCATCCCTTGTATATTTACAATTATGTCTTTTGAGTAATCTTCCTGCTCACCTAATATGGTTTTCCAGGTAGTCTCAGACACCAAACTAATCTCAGCTCCGGAATCCACGAGAGCACAATAAGTCTGGCCATTACATTCAAGAGGAACAATTGCTCTAGATCGAGATGAATGAGCACATACGATATCCACTTGATACTCAGGAAAATGCAGGTTAACCTCCTGCCCCTGAGGATCAGTTTTCATGGCTATCCATAATTGGGTTCACTGGATCCGGATCTGAGTCAGTGGCGTCATAAGAATTAATGGTGTTTATGAGACAGGTTATTAGCGTGGAATGTGTTCGTTTCCTGCAACAAGTTAAAGTGTATCCCACCCAGCACTGAAGGTGTACCCTTTCTCTGCTATCATCACCCACTCCTGCGGGGACTTGAAACACGAGGGGATGAGTTGAACCAAATGCAGGACAATATCCAGATTATAAATGACTGCAAACCAGCAAAACTTCAAGAGTCATGGCTGACCAGCCAACGTCATCAACCGAAGACTTTGCTTTTTCTTTGCATTCAATTGGATCTTATATCGTGAGGGTTTCGTCATCAGTTCACCCACGAGCTGCTTCCTGAGCGAGGTGACACTGTCCGGACATTCCTTTTCCAAAACTTGAGTCAAGACATGCAAGAGACATTCGATTAATGAGTCACCCCCTCCTTCTGGTTTAAAAAGCACCATTAATCCCTTTGGAAAATCAGTGGGTGTCACTTCTTCCCATCTTCCTGGGGTGTCTGGAAATGGCGTGATAAAGTGTCAGCAGCTTGATTTTCTTTTCCTGGTATGTAATGGAGTTCAAAATCAAACTCGGCCAGGTCTTCTAGCGTCCGAGCAATTCTATCGTTTACCAGTTTCATGTTGTGGAGGTAAAATAAAGCCTGATGGTCCGTATTCAAGACAAAAGGGATGCCATATAAGAAGGCGCGAAAAGTTTTCACACCCCATCGCATTGCGGCTAGTTCGCGTTCAGTCACGGAATATTTACGTTGGGGTTTCGAGAAGGTCATGGAGGCATGTGCGATAATCCTAACCCTCCCATCTTGAACTTGAGTTAAGCATGCTCCGGCGCCGATAGCGAGGCATCCACCCATAGGTTTATCTTTTCGGCAGTTTCGATAATCTGGAAATGCAAGCTCTATCTCCCTCTGCATCTCAGTCTTGAGTGCATCAAAAGAAGACTCCATTTCAGATGTCCATTGAAGATTAGTCGAAGCGGATTTACCAGTGAGCTCTGACAAGGGTTTTGCGAGAGGGGAACATTGCGGTAGGAATTTTCGTTGGAAGTTGATGAGTCCAAGAAATTCCCTCAATTCACGAATGGTGGTAGGTTTTGGGAAGTTACTAACCTTTTCCATATATTCTGGAGACTTTGATAATCCACTAGAGCTAACTGTGTGTCCTAAGAAGGGTACTTTTGACTTGAACCATCTGCACTTTGGAGGCTTGATCTTAATCCCATGATCTTCCAGGACTTTCAAAACACTGCCTACTAACTTCAGGTGAGCTGCAAAGTCTTTTCCATAATCAAGATGTCATCAATATAAACAAGCACGTTCTTTCTGGAAAAACTCTTCAGGACTTCCTGCATTTCACGTTGAAAAGCTGATGGAGCATTCCTCAAGCCGAAACTGAGTTTTCTGAACCGCCAATGGCCATGAGGTGTTGAGAATGCGGTATAGTCACGACTATCCTCTTCAATGGGCATTTGATAGTAGCCGCGGACAAGGTCTAGGGTCGTGAAGTACCTTACTCCATGGAGACTATATACCGAATCTGTAAGGTTGGCCATCGGGAACCTATCTGGCTTGGTAATTTTATTCAACTTGCGATAGTCAACGCATAACCGGATGGAACCATCCGGCTTTCTAATCGGGACTACCGGAGCACTCCATGGTGAAGTAGTAGGTTCAATAATACCCAGTTCATGAAGTTCTTGACACTGATCTTCAATTACCTGTGTGATAGGTTCTGGGAATCTCCTTGGACGTTGAAAAATTGGGGTTTCATCGTAGAGTTCGATGCGGTGTGGGGTCATTCTTGCTGCACCAACATCGGATCTCCACGACTCAATACTTCCTTTCGGGATTCCAACAGGCGATGAACACTTTCCTTCTGGTCTGGGGTTAACCATCCAGGCTTATTCCTGACTGTATACGCTCTGGAGTCCAATCTTGAAGAGTTGGAGACACTTGACTCGGGCCTACATCTCCCTGCGTCGCAGTTCTACACTGGAGCACATTACTTTCATGTTCAGGTATAACGATTGTGTACATGTATCCTATTAGGTCTCCCTTTTTAATCTTTCCCAATGACTTCCCCCTTGTATACAATAAAACTGACGGTTGCTCAACATTCATGATACCTGGCACTCCGATTACCTTATCACCTAAATGAGCATTCACTGCACTACCATCATAAAACCACATGCTTGCCCCTTGTGAACATGCGCAAGGACCATTCAATTCACTTTCTCTCTCCTCCCACTCTACTGGCACTCGAACAGGTCCACAATCATTTCTTTGCACACTTTCAGCTGCCCAACATTTAACTTGGTATCTAAGCTTCGTACACTCTGTCCCACCTGAACCCAAATACACATCCCATTTAGATCCATCCTCACAAGTTCCAGATATTCTTCGACGTGACAAATTTACTTGCAAGCCATTCTTTCTTAGAAAATCTAGACCGAGGAAAAGTGGATAATTTGTGTCCAAATGCGGGATTACCAGAAATGTACAAGGCTTCATGACGATGTTATGTAGAGAAAGTGCAATATTTATTGACCCCAGAGTGTGGCATGCAAGGTCTTTACCTATCCCACGAATAGGTATCCTGTCTTGGGTATCCAGAACCAACCCCAACTGCTCAACCAGCCCTCCCGATATTAAACTAACTTGAGCCCCTGTGTCGATAAGACTGTTTATGATCGTGTTATTAATCACACATCCAGTGTGAGTACATTTGCTGGCTCCAGCTCTGCAAACTTAACTCCTCGAAAATCAAGGGTAGGTAGATCAGGTTCCACAACTGGTGCCGCTTGTTCGTGGAAAATCGTTCAGAAGCTCCAAAAGGGGTCGTTGGCGTTGGCCAAGCTCCCCTGGTTTCTCTAGAGCATGACTTCTCAAATCGCCCGTGAGTCACACAACCAGTGGTCTTCAGGAACAGTTTGCTCGGGGGGCAAACTCTGGGGTGCATCTAGCTCTGGGGTGGTCATCATTATCAGGGATTGTGACAATCCTTTCCAACGAGTCCCTGTCCTCGTTGGACATGCTTAGTTTTCCGACTGGGATGGTGTTGGCCGTCATGATCTTCCATATTTTGATTTCCTGATGTCGATTGATATTGACTTCTCACGGGACAATACATACCAGGGTGAGGCCCCTGACAACGGGAACAATGATATTGGGCAGTAGGGTCAGGGGTTGGTGTTCTCTGGGAATTTCTGGAGCACTCACGGACAAAATGGTCCAACGCGCCACACAACAAACAGGCACCATTCTTCCTTCGGCAATTGGCCTCGTTATGTCCTTTTCTGGTACACCACTGACACTCTTCATCTGTTGCTCCGTTGCTGGATTCCCTCTGGCCATGAGTTCGGGGTTGTCGTTGTTCTCTAGGGTGGGGCGAGGATCCTGGCCGTAACTGCTTTCCTGATTTGGTCGATTTCGTGAGCGATCCTGTCCTCGCTGGTTTTCTCTTGACCCTCCTTGCCTCCGTGAGAAAACGCTTGTCCCATTTCCATTGCTTCGTGGACGACTGCGTCCTCTATTCCTACCTAGTCGTGGCTGGCTCTGAGGAACAAATCCCTGTCTGGAAGTGTCAAGATTTTCGGAAACCTGAACAGGGACCTGCATTTGCAAGACTTCTATTGGTTCAGGTGGTCGGATCCAGAACTTTCAGTTCCTTGTAAGGCCACAAAATCCAAAATGTTGGACCAGTAGACCTTCTTCTGGTGCAGAGTCTTGTTTTCCGTTATTATCCTCGCTAGGTGTTGTGACAGGGCTGAGGGGACAGTCTCGAGGTACTTCCTCCTTAACTCCTTGCTGGTCTCGATGTCTTTCTGAGGGAATGCCCTTCGTGCCAATGTCTCCAATCGGCCCGCATATACATCGGGAGATTCCCCTGACTTCATTTTGGCATTCTTGAATTCGGCAACCTTTCCAGTGGTCACGGTCTTCTTGATTCTCTTATGCCATGTTAACAGTATTTCCTTCATGTGGTCATATTCGATACCACAACCCCCATAAGCATGGTACAAGTCTTGAAGTTTTCCTGTCAAGTGCTTTCCTAACGTTCCTGTCCAATCTCGTCTTTCACAATTATATTTTGAGGCACAGTGGCGCTCAAACGCTTCAAGATATTCGGGAAGGAGCGCCACTGTTGACATTGAAGTCATCCAATTCGGGAGCGTTCATGGTGTTAGCTGCGGGACCCTATGATGATATTTTCTGGATGATGGGTATCTAGGCCGCGTTTCCTCCTTCTTGACGTTGATTTCTGATGAGCTTGACTCCTCATGAGACGATTCGGAACTGCGGTTATGAGGTTGAAACTGACGTCTGAATGTTTCCTTGTTCGAGGATCCTTGGACGGCTCTTTTCTGACCTCCACCTCTTCTGCTCCATGTCGTTATCTGGTACAAGGTCTTCATATTCCTGACGGGCACTCTGAAGTTCTTGTTCCTCTCTGGCTGCTTGTTTTCTCTCCAGTTGGTTCACTCGTCCTTGCCAGTATTCACTTCGGGCCACAAGATCGTCATATTGTTCCTCTCTGGCTGCTTGTTTTCTCTCCAGTTGGTCCATCGTTCTTGCCAGTATTCACTCGGGCCACAAGATCGTCATTTTCTTTGGACAACCGGTCATACTTTCCTTTCCAGACCGTTTCAAGGTCCACCAACCGCTGCGTCCAGTTCTGCTCTGATTCTAGAGCTTGTTGTTTCTGCTCCTTGACCAGGTCAACAAGTTGGGCAACCTGGGTCTTGAGCTCAACTAAATCTGACATTTTTTTTTTTTTTTTCGTCCGTGCTAAGCCGAAGCCGTCAACGTTGGGTGCCTCCCGTTCCCGGGTCTGGGCACCAAAAATGTTGCGGTGGGGTTATCCAATAAACCAATGAAGTTCCGAGTCAATGTGAACCACCCGACAACATTTTTATTTCATGCAATTATTTTCTACCGGTACGGGGAGAAGACTTACTTCAAAACCAAACACCCAAGGCGGCTCGTTGGCTGAGGGAGGACGGGCTTCTAAGAATCCCTGATGCGGTAAACTTTCCCGGAGTCTCGTTGATCCCGACGCGACCCTCCAGGCGTGATCTCGTTATCCTCAGAACAGAGAAACAATGCGATTAGTTAAGTGTCCCAATGCCCACCGGACTGACCCAACCTCAGGACCTCCCAATATTCCACGAAAAAGGAAACAAAAATGCTCACCACATTCCCGATGACAATGCCGTAGCCAATCAAACTGTAACCTCAACGGGTTGGAAAAACACACTAGAGGAAAAACCATGAACAATTTTTATTGATGGGAAAGGGGAGTTACATTCTATACAACACATGAAAGGGAGGAAAAAGTCAGAGAAACGGGGGTTAGGCAGGGTGAAGCAAACATTAGGGTAAGTGGGCAGACAAGCAATAAGATATCTTTTACAAATGTACACGCAGTGTCAATCGCAAGAACATATATATATGTTAACACATGGTCACAGACAACTGGACTTAGGCAAAGCAAGTGATCTATCTTTGCATTACAATGGTCAAGAGAGGCTCCTTCGGGTTACAATAAGATGAATCAAGAAACAATGATAGTTGCGTCCTGATTCCTTATCTTGAAACTTAAATGTCCTTCTGCATTCATACAATTTATACCCTAGACAACCCTGACTAGCTAAATGGAAAGGAGGGCAAGGTGTTATTGATACCTGGCCTTAACTGACGTGCAGATACCACCACTTAAACTTTCAGAATTCTGGGATATTGTTCGAGTTCAAGAAGTTAAACGCATTAGATGAACGTCATTTTTTTCTGTCTTTCTTAACTTCTAGTTCAGCAGCAGACATTATCCTTATACAAGTCACACTGTGCACTTTGTTTGTTGGCCTGTTAAGATTGTCAATCCTATCAATTTCAGGACCAATACCGTGCTTGACGGTTTACTCACATTTGTCTGGAAAGTCAAAATCAATTCAAGGTAAATTTAAGCAAAGGTTTTAGGACTTCTTAAACGAAAACCCATTTTTGTGATAACCTTAGAAAACACTTCTGACTAGATTTTATGGGTCTAGATTTTATGGGGGTTATGGCATTCAAACCTGTATGGGAGAGAAAGAAATGAAGGTTAATCAGTGGTCCCTACTACAACATCAATTTTACCTTAAAGTTTCAGAAATTGACTCTTTTACTAAATAATAGGACATAAATTGATTAACTATTCATCTGTCACAGAATTATCCCACTGATCACATATGGAGTATTTTCAAGGTCATATAGTTGTTGTACAATGTACAAGTCACAACATAAATAGAACTGTCCCTCACTCTCAGTTGCCTCTTAGATGTCATAGATGGTGGTTTGCTGTTATTGCTCTTGTACCTACTTCATAGTTATTCTACTAGAGGGTCATTCCATGTCAACTCAGCCACAAAATGGCACTTTTTGCACTCACCCCTTTCAATTTTGCTCATACTTGGCACAATAGCAGATATACATGCCAAACTTAAATTCCCAAATTATTAGAGCTGACTGACCTTTGGTTACTGAGATACAAGGTCACAAAGTTGTGACATTTTGACCTTTTTTGCGTTAAATGACTATTTTCAAAATGGTGTAACTAAAAAACTATTAAAGCTAGAGCATTGATTGTGGTCTCATTTTAAAGCTCTTTAGTAGCCCCTTGTTTATTGTCTCTTGTTAAATATCTCTACTATGAAAAATAAAAAAGTCCCTTCAAAAGTTGACCTTTGACCTTGAATAAAAAAAAATACCTTCTCCTAAAAATTCAATTCTTTTACATTAATACCTTGAGTCATGTACAACAAAATCCCAAGAAGCTGTAAGTGGCTGATAACTAGTTCAATGTATAAAAAATAAATGAAGTTGGCATCATTCTTCAATTTTAGATTTTTTTTGTCAGTTCATTTATTTAAAAGTTCTGTTCTGATATAGTGTCAGTGAAGACTTAGTTCAACTTAACATTATTAGTTCAAAAACCTTTTTGTGACCTGTGCCAAAAGAAGTCTTTTAAAAGACAACCAGGGTTAAACCCCTCGACAGCCCCAAATCTACTGGAGTAGCGCTGATCCAAAGGCCCAACTAGTATATAAGTACTGTCAACTTTACAGAGTTGACTCCTGACTTCAAGTTAAAGTTAATTTATTTTTACTAAATACATGTATAAAAATTTATTTAATAATTCATTAATTGTTCATTGTTTTCTTTTCAGGATTTTCTTTGTGCTTTTGTGATTTCAGAGTACAAACATGGAACATTTAAAACTGAAACAGAAGTGTGCTGATCCTTTGCTGCGTCACAAAAGTCAGTGTCGAAAGAAGAGTTTGAGAATTGTACCACAGGAACTTGTAAATAAGTTTCCCGATCTGCACTTAACACTACATCACAGACTTTGTAAGCAGTGTAGAGAACATCTTGAGTCCTTGCCTGAGAAAGGAATAGGCACTTTGAATTCAGACATAAATGATGATTCTTCTTGTAGTAGTGAACCACCTGAAGATCTTGAGAAAATTGAAAATGTTGACAATAGTGATGCATCAATTTCAGAGCAAAACCATGAGATGTGTACTTTGAATGCTTCTTTTGTTTCAATTGGTGAATCACCCATAAAAAAGAGAAAGCTTGTAGAGCAAAAGTCATATGGAGCTAAAAAACTAAGCAAGGTGACAGAGACAGTTAAGAAGAGAATGGAAACAGTTGCAGGAAAAGAGATTTCTGACTCACAATTTAAGGAGCCATCTGGAGATGTAGACTGTTTAGAAATAATAAATCAACTCAAGGAAAAATTCAAAAATGAAAATACTAAAAGAAGTGATAAAATAAAAATCCTCACTGTATTGCCCAAAAGTTGGAGCATTAGGAAAATTGCTTCAGAATTTAACACAACAAGGCATACAGCATCTATTGCTAAAAAAATAGTTGAAGAAAAGGTGTCCTTTCAGACCCAAATCCAAAGGGTGGGAAAAGAATTAAACAGGATACTGTTGACGCTATTAAAGCATTTTATCTTTCAGAAGACATCAGTAGAACAATGCCAGGAAAGAAAGACTATTGTAGTATCATTGACAATGAAAGAGGAAGGATACATTTGCAAAAGCATCTTTTACTTTGCAATTTAAAAGAAGCCTATCATATTTTCAAAGAAAGAAATCCTTTGGTTAAGGTGGGATTCAGTAAATTTGCAGAATTGCGTCCAAAGCAGTGTGTTATTGCTGGAGCAACAGGAACTCACTCAGTATGTGTCTGTACAATTCATCAGAATGCCAAATTTATGTTTGAAGGAGCTGAATTAGAAAAACTAACTGCAAATGATGACACACCTATTAAGAATGTACGTCATTGTGTTGCCTTTATGGAATGCAATCCTGCCTCACAGAAATGCTGCCTCAGACAATGTGAACAATGTGGAGATCCATCAGATTTAAAAAACAGACTACTGGACATATTTACAAACAACTTCATTGATATCATAAATTTTAAAAAGTGGACCAATACAGATTGGTCAAATCTTGAATCAGTAGAACTGAATACAGATGAATATATTGACCAATTCTGTAACCAACTGAAAGAATACCAGATACATGACTTCAAGACAAAGATGCAAGCAACATTACCGTGAAACAAAAATGTCTTTGAAAGATGGTGAGGTCCTTGCTGTGTGTGATTTTGCTGAAAATTATTCCTTTATTCTTCAAGATGAGGTTCAGAGCTTTCACTGGAACAATGAGATGGCTACTCTACATCCATTTGTTATTTACTATAAAAAGGAAGATGAGATTGCTCACCTTAGCTTTGTTATTATTTCAGAGTGTAACATCCATAACACAGTTGCTGTACATTTGTTTCAAAAGCATCTGATAAAATTCCTAAAAGATAATATCTCATCCATCGGTTCCATCCACAAAATAATTTACTTTTCAGATGGGTGTGCAGGACAGTATAAGAACTGCAAAAACTTTTTGAATCTTTGCCATCACAGATGATTTTGGAATTGAGGCAGAATGGAATTTTTTTGCAACAAGTCGTGGAAAGGGACCCTGTGATGGTGTTGGAGGCACAGTTAAGAGATTAGCTGCAAAAGCTAGTCTACAACGACCTTATGATGAACAGATCCTTACTGCAGAACAGTTATATACATTTGCAAGTGAAAATATTGTAAATATAAAATGTCATTTTTCAACCAATAAAGAGCATGAAGAGGAAAGCCAACTTCTCCAAGAAAGAGACTCAACTGCAAGGACTATTGCTGGTACACAGAAATTACACCATTTACAGCCAGTTTCATTGACTTCTCTTAAGGTTAAACATTATTCATTATCAGATTATTCAAATATTGAGAAAGTTACTGAAAAGGAAGAAGTTGTGACTGAGGAGAAAATACATGGTTTTGTTACTGCTGCATATGATGGCCATTGGTGGGTGGCATATGTGCTGGAAAAGATACCAGAGAATAGAGAAGTAAAAGTCACATTCCTTCATCCTCATGGCCCAAACCCATCATTTGTGTATCCTGGTCGACCAGATGAATTAATCTTACCATATTCAGATATTCTAACACAAGTTGAGGCATCTACTACTAATGGACGAACATACAGGATTTGCAAAGAAGTTACTTTGAAGGCATCCAAAGCTTTGGCAGATCTACAACACAGAAAGGTAAGAATTCAAAATTAAAATGGTCATGTAACTATATATACACTGCATACATTTTAAGTTGTGATAAATGGAAATCAATGAGCACTATACCTATACATATTGTATGTACATTTTAATATGTTACTTGTATTTGTTAATTAGGTAGCTATCTAGGTATACATTAAAAATTGTTCTCTCTTCTAGAAATCACAATAAATTGGGTGGCCCACAAGAATCTTGTCAACTACTGGAAACCATCACATACATGCACAACATACAGGTGAGGTGGGTAAAGAACAAATATTTAAAAATAAGCATTTGCTTGTTTGTAGAAGGCTGCAGATAGTATGTAGATATGGGTTTTATTTGTAAGAGATTGAGCTGAACTTAGACAAAAATGGTTACTGACATACACGGTCACAAAGTCATGACTTTTTTCAAAATGTTGCTTGAATTCATTATTTTTTATACATTGAACTAGTTATCAGCCACTTACAGCTTCTTGGGATTTTGTTGTACATGACTCAAGGTATTAATGTAAAAAAATTGAATTTTTTAGGAGAAGGTATTTTTTTTTTATTCAAGGTCAAAGGTCAACTTTTGAAGGGATTTTTTTATTTTTCACAGTAGAGATATTTAACAAGAGACAATAAACAAGGGGCTACTAAAGAGCTTTAAAATGAGACCAAAATCAATGCTCTAGCTTTAATAGTTTTTTAGTTACACCATTTTGAAAATAGTCATTTAACGCAAAAAAGGTCAAAATGTCACAACTTTGTGACCTTGTATCTCAGTAACCAAAGGTCAGTCAGCTCTAATAATTTGGGAATTTAAGTTTGGCATGTATATCTGCTATTGTGCCAAGTATGAGCAAAATTGAAAGGGGTGAGTGTTTTAGGTGGCTGACTTGACATGGAATGACCCTAGACGAATACTACAGTTTAACTGTAAGTATGGATTACACTAGGCAACAAATTTCAACTTTTTTTTTGTTACAGACACGTGAACTACTGATTCCTACTAAAGCGCTGATGCTGATTTCAGATCTGATATCAAAATTTCTCTATCACATCCAGATTTTGTGTAACCGAAAACCCCTATTTTTCATTTTTTTTCTCACCCGCTTCTATTACGAAAGCCGTCTAAGCTACTTTTCCGTGCCACATTTTATGTTAAGCATACTTAAATAATTAGTGAACAGGGATGTCTTTCCTCCTTTATTCTGGCTTAAGACAGACAGCGGAATTCCGCTGGCGGAGTTACCACCCCGCGCCCAACCATCCACCCAAAGCGCGTTAGTATTTTGTTGTTACTACTGAAAGGCAAATTCCTGTTCTTAAGTGAAACTTTGGTGTGTCCTCTTCCTTTGTCGCTTGTAGGATGATGAGCTCTCCTTCTGCAGGAACCAACAGTAATCTCCCATCATATTTGGGTTGAAATTACCTTGGTATCTGTTTTCCATAACTGAGATCTGTTGGTGGAAGCGCTCACCATGCTCGTCACTTACAGCCCCAAGGTTGGCCGGGAAGAAGTCAATGAGAATGTAAAAAATGAATTTTCAGAGACATTCTGCATCCCATTATTTCATAAGATTTAAGCATGTTTTCTACGAGTTTACGGTGGTTTTCAGCTTTGTGGTTTCCAAGAAAATTTTTGACAACTTCAACGAAAGATGTCCATGCTCCTAGTTCATTCTCATTTAGGTTAGATGGAAACGATGAGTCGTGGATGACACTGCCGATCTGTGGTCCAGTGAAAACTCCAGCTTCTAGCTTAGCATCTGTCAATATTCCTTTGAATTTATCCTTTAAATATTGGAAACCACTACCTTGATGATCCATACCCTTCACGAAATTTTTCATAAGGCCAAGTTTAATGTGAAGTGGTGGAAGATGTACTTTCTGAGGGTCAATAAGTGCTGGGTGTTTCACATTGTATTTACCAACAACATGTTCAGTTCTAGATGGCCAATCATGTTTTTTGTAGTGGTTCTTGTCATCTCTGCTGTTCCATTGACACAAAAAGCACATATGCTTTGTGTAGCCCAACTGTAACCCAAGAAGTAATGATACAACTTTAAGGTCGCCACAAATATTCCATGTGTGGTCCTTATATTTGATGAGTCTTAGCAGCAGTTTCATCGATTCATAAGTCTCATTAAGGCCAGTGGCATGTGCTACAGGTATTGAAGGTTTTTCATTGCCATTGTGCAGTAATATAGCTTTAAGGCTAGCTTTACTAGAGTCAATGAACAGTCTCCATTCTTTTGGATCATAGCGACAGCCAATCCCTTGCATCAGACCACTGATATCGTGGCAGAAACAAACGTTTTCTTCCTGTAAGTAAAATGATGAAAACTGCAAATGGCGATGGCGGAAATGGGAAACTTTGGTGTTTGGTTGGAGAAGATTAAATTCTTGAAGTCTTGAACCAAGCAACTCTGCCTTTTCTTTTGGTAATTCCAAATCGCGCACTAAGTCATTTAACTCCGCTTGACTTAACAAATGTGGGGAAATATTTGCATCTGGAACATATATGCCATCTTTCCCTGTTTCTATATCACTAGCAGAATCTTCAGATGAACTGCTGTCTGTTATCATTGCTGGTGGAACTGGTGGTGGATTTGTTTCATCATGTGGTACTGGTTTCATTGCTGATTCGCAGTTTGGGTACGTGATCTTTGATTTGTTTTTCTTTGTGAAACCAGCAATCTTTGTCAAACAAAATAACAATCATTGAAGTGATTTTTCGGCTCACGCCAAACCATGGGGACTGAGAATGGCATAGCTTTTCTTTTACCATTCATCCAAGCTATTAACATTGCATTGCACTGTGCACAGCAAATATGTGGTGCCCAGTCCCTCTGTTGGTCTCCTAACTTACAGTCAAAATAACACTTGTAGGCAAGTTTAATCTTTGTTGTTATGTTTCTACGTTGTGGCTTAGGTGTATATTGTCCACAGACAAAGCAGAAGTTGTCTGGGTGATTTACACAAGCACGTCTATTTGATGCCATTTTGAATTACCATACAATATCTGAAAAAACGTAGAAAGTAATTATTACGATGTGCAAAATAAAAAGAAATACACACTGTAGTACAAAACAAATGCTATAAAAACAACTCAGGATAAATTTTATTTATCAAAATTGTTCGAATTTGTATATAGTTGGCAAAAAAAATTGCTTTAACCTTGAAACAATTTTCATATTATTGGCATTAAGCCGATTAAAACCAAAATCTGGACGTGGTAGAAAATTTTACTAAAAGTGATTTGCATTTTACACAAAATCTAGACGTGATAGAAAAAATCTAATTATAGATTTGAAATCAGCATACCGAAATTAGCTAGGAGCACCTATTTGGTCTTCTGTAACAAAATCTTTGTTGCCTAGTGTTATTGATTATTACAATTATTTATTATCATCATATTCTTCTGTCTAATTATGTTGTAATCCCATGAAGTATTTTTTTATTGAATTTTAGAACATCGAATGACTAAACTTTGAAACATCGTAATTGATGTAAAATACTTAAATGTTTTTCTTTCTTTTCAGATATTCCTAAGATGCCAAAATTGAAGACAAGAGGTCAGTCATCATGCCACTTGAGCCTGTTAGTCAGTACAGTCAAGGAGCTTCCCGTATCAGAACTACCAACAGTGCGAGACATGCTGAGACTAGGGTTACTCCTTCATGAACAAAATACAAAGGATAGAAGGAACTACACAGAGAAAGAGCTCAAAGGGACATGATTCCCCCTCTTCTGCATCAGTGGAAAAAAGCTAATGTATTATTCAAACCACCTGTACTCAATCAGTATAGAACTATTGAGCTAAAATTAACAAAGCTGTGGCACAAAGCAGTTGAGACATCACTTGGTAAAGGAAAACTAGCAAAGAAAAATAAATTTCTGCACACACTTGATACTCTTCTTGACATTTTTAACTGCCAGTGTCCCATAGAGTTGTGTTCTGAAGCCAATTGTTCTCCCTCATGCAGAAGAGAACCTCACCCTCACATTGATTGTTGCTGTCCTCGTGAGAAGATCATCCCTGTTTCAGAGCTGGCTTTCATAAAGGCACGGAGAACAAAGGCAGGAGGCCAAGGAAGTATGCAGATTGGTTCAGCAGATTATTCAGAAACCAAAAAACAGATTGTTATTGCTAAGAAAAAAGAGAAAATCCGAGAGAGGGAAGAAAGGAAGAAAAAGAAGAGTGAAGAAGCCACCCAAAGAGATGAAGAGCTCTATCAAGAGGTTTCTCATTTTTAAAGCTCTTCAGATGAACAGAAAGAAGCAACATCAGATGATAGCTCCAAAATGCCATCTGAATCTTCGCCGAAGAGAATGAAATACAACACGAAAGACATCTCAAACATTGCCCTTGCCAGTATTCGCCACCATATGGAGCCACGAGAGACTGCAGAGATTGCCACTGCCGCTTGGATAGATGCAGGCCTTATCAGCCGAGAGGATACATCCTTAGAGATAGATCATAATAAGATAAGAAGAGCACAAGAAAAAATAATGAAGGAAATATCTGATCAGCATGAAAAAGATTTGAAGGAGGAAGGTCTCTCTTGCCTTTTGTTTGATGGAAGAAGAGATGACACAAAAGTTCTCCTAGAGGTAGAGGGAATGGACAGAAAGTTTCCCAGTCTCATCGAAGAAGAACACTACTCTGTGTGTTCCGAACCTGGTGGCCACTATTTGTTTCACTTTGTTCCTGAAGCAGAAGTAGAAGGCAAGAAACATGCAGAGGCAATTGCTGATCAAATAATATGTTGGCTTCAAGAAAGAAGACTTGACAGCTCACTGCAGGCCATTGGTGGAGACTCAACTGCAGTGAACACTGGATGGCAGGGTGGTGTTATGACGCATTTAGAGAAAAACTTGGAAGAAGGCTTGTTTGGATTGTATGTGATTTGCACACAGGGGTACTACCTCTTCGTCGTCTCATCCAGGAACTTGATGGTCCTACAAAGAGCAACAACAAGTGGTCAGGCCCCCTTGGCAACATGCTAGATGAAGCAACGGAATTAGAAATAAATACAAAATTTCCAAAGGTCGAAGTAGGCCCTCCCCTTCCAGTGTTGTCTGAAGAAATTATCAAAGACCTCAGCATGGATCAATCGTACGCTTATCGTATTGTTCAAGCAATCAGATCAGGAGAGTTGCCTCAAAATCTGGCTCTCTTGGAGATTGGACCCATAAGTCAGAGTCGTTGGTTAACTACAGCGATTTGTTTCTGCAGGATTTGGGTTTCCAAATATGCACTGAAGGGCAAAATGCTACAGAATTTGATGTTGATTGTTGAATCTATTATTGGGTTTTATCTTCCTCACTGGTTCAATGTAAAACTTAATCCAATGTGGATGGAGGGGCCCAACCACATCTTGTTTCAATTACAGCTACTGAGAACCCAAAGAAAAGTGTGGTGGGCATCATGTTACCTGTGGTGAGAAGGTCCGCTTGGTATGCTAGGCCAGAGGCAGTTTTGCAAGCAATACTCTGCAGCCAATGTACCAAAGAGCGAACTGAGGCTGTGGAAATCATTCTAAAGCTTAGAGGAACATCACTAGATGATGACCAGCTGGGAGACTACTCTGTTCAGACAAGGAAGGTACCTCTGATAAACGTCAATGCCACGAAATTGTCAGAATTAGTTAACTTGAGTTTGGAAGTTTTGGAGCCACCACTGACAACATGTATAACAAACAAAGATTTAACACAACTTAATGAGGCCCCAATGCAAGTGCCAAAGTGGCCTTCTCACACTGAGTGTGGAGAGATGTGTGAAAATGGTCACAGAAGCAGCTAGTCAAGTTTACAGTCACGAGAGGCGAGAAGGCTACATCAAAGCACAAGTAGCAAGCTGAATGCTGATATCAAGGAACCGCAGCAAAAAGGACATGACTGCATTGGTTACTTTCAAATAAAGACACTGAATGATATCTTATTGCCACTTTAAATGTTGATAGGATGTTTGCGCAATAATGTGCGTATTTGTTATTTTGTTACGAATTTATGGAAAAATGGAATTTTTGAATTAAAATTGATGTAGGTAGGAGTTATTTTTTATTGTTTTTGAAGCAAGGATATTATTTTGTATGCCAAATGATTACATTAAATTGCTACCAAATCACATGATTTTCAATTTAGTCATTTCACCCCCTAAATTGGAGGCCCTATGACTCCAAACAACCTGGAGGACAAACTGAACGAAAAGCAGCTCCTCACAGAAATTGCCTATTTGAGACTCACCATCACACCAGATATTCGTTAAATGAGACGTGTTAAAGTGAGAGATGGGAAATTCAAAATGGAAAAATTTAATGTAGATGAACTGAGAAATTCTATTAAGAATGCCTTATGACCAGAGGACAATGTTTATTGAACAATGTGTTGTAAATATGATGATTTCATAATTTGAATTACATCATGGAACTGATATGAATGCCTTGTGTTTCTTCTGTACATAATTTTTTAATAAAATACCTTTATTTTCCATTTTTTGCCTATAACCGCTAAACCATGCATCGAATGTCTCTGATTTGTTCATTTTCAACTTCAGCGACCCTGAAAACATATGAAAAGACATATTACATATGAGGGGTAGTGGTTTTCTTAAGCATCAAAAAGAGAGAACTATTTTTTTGCCCGCTATTTTGAAAAAAATCCACTGAACCAGGTCAAAACTTCATTTTAGGCCCAAGAACCAGCCAGATTCTTATGTATTCAGCAGTGAGAATGGCCATAGAAACCACTCTTCTTGCTGGCAATTTCCAAAAAAGTCATTATTCCCCCATCCCTACTAATAATGAGTCAAAATTATGGTGGTCACATTCAAGTAAAATTTTACCCAAAAGAAAATTGATTAACAAGTTTTCTCACTTGATATTAGAAGAGTAAGGATATGGCAAAATTTTTCACTTGAACTATTTTTTTGTGAATCAGTTTCCTGGAGGTTAAACTTTGACCTTGAGGGTCATGAAAAGGGCAAAACTATTAATTTGCAGCAATGAGAGTAATGTTTTTTAATTACACAAGTTTCAGCAATTCTAATGATATATAACCAATAACCCAATTTCACCTTGACCCTATATCTCTTGATCTAATGATCTTATTGTGCTAAAGATTTCACAAGTGTGTTTGGGGCCCAAAACATTTCAGGGTACCAAATTTTACCAAAATGAGAGGGGTTCAGGTGTCAGTCATTTGTTGATTTATAGAATTTCCCAATATAATTCTTTTCTTGTAGACCTGTGTAAATTAAAACTAAAAAATGTACATGTCTATACTTTGAGTAAATAGAAATTGTTTAAAACTTTGAAAGAAAGGATTAAGAGAGAAAAAGTAAAAATATTTTCATGAGTAATTTCACTGTTTTCTTTTTTAATTCATTCCTGCCTCCAAACCAATTTTTATCTTAAAAACACAATTTCTTTAATGATAAAATCCAAAAATTCTTTTTTTACCCCCTTCCTCTAAGATAGCATCACCCCCGTATAACTTTTATGGCTGAAAACCTTTGGGGTGAAAAATTTTCTGGTGATATTTGATAGGCATTTAAGTTGAATTTAGTTCTTAAAAAAAAAAAAAAAGAGAGATTATTTAGAGGAAATGTAACTTTTCCTTTATTTTCAGTGGACATCTAACAGTAATTTATAAAATGTAGCTTATTGATGTTTATTTCAAGTCTTTTTATTAATAGTTCATCCGCAAGAAACCTTGTAATGATGCTAATCCCAAAAATGTTTTAATTGTTTTGCTTTCATTACTTTAATTGTAGTACAGTCATAGTCCGCACGTCATTTGAAGCCCACTGGTCAAAATAGGATGTAATTTCCCTGCCACATCTATAAATATTCTACTATTGCTTACTGCCAAAATTAAATTGAATTTTTGACTGCTTAACTTTTTTTCATTCAACACTTAAGAACATAAATTAAAAGCATCCATTATTTTGGATTGACCTTTATTTTAGGTACTGTAAACCATGATTTTCTCCTTCCCCAGTTGTGCTAATTACAAAGATAAACAGGGGTGCGTGCTCGTGTTTGCAGTTAAGAAAGGAACGGACACTACTTTGTTTTGGAAAGCAACTGTCAGAATTGCTTGTGTGAAACTGAATGCAGAGCAAAATCAGGTGGAAAGTTACAGGTTACTCAACATTAGACAGTTTCTTCAGGTACGCATTTCTTCTTACCTTAATCACTTTCCTTTGGTGGAGTCTTTGATGAAAATTGTGTAATCTTTGTGTTGGGATGTCATAGACTTTTAAGGCACTTTGATTCCGAGTTGAAATATATTTATGAACCAAAGACGAAAATCACAACATTTTTAGTTTGATAACTACCATGAGTTTTAGGAAAGAAGGCACTGTGTATATAAAGTAAAGAAAATTACTAACAATTTACAGAGACAGGCTAGTATCCAATATTTAGTGTGACCTCCTCGAGCGTGGATGATGGTCTCTCATATTGAAGGTATCAAATCATCAGTACCTGTAACCTTCCCATAGGAATTGCTTGCCATTTCCGATCGGCAGTACACCAGAGTTCCTGTAGGTTCGTTGGCTGGCTTCATTTTTGAGAGATCATTTCTAGTTGCTTCCACAAATGCTTTGTGGTGGAAAGTTTAGACCTTGGACCTTCCCAATCTGCCCCTGCTTCTCCAAATAAACCTTAATGAGAATTGCAGTATGTTTTGTGTGTCTTGCTGGAAGATGAATTTGCTCCCAATTAGACGCGCTCCACTCAGCATTGCATGCTGAATCAGAATTCTCTGGTAGTAGTACTTACTCATATTTCCATCTATTTTTCGGAGATCAACTATTCCAACTGAACTTAGGTAATCTCGCACAGCAATAGAGTCGCCATTGTTTCACAGTCGTACGGTAGATTAAAACTTTTTATGGTTACGTCATCTCATATACTCATATACGTAGGCCTTTCATATCTATGATAGTTTGCGTCTCTCTCTCTTTACAAGCAGAAACTGCTTTTTCTTCTTCACTTAACTTTTTCTTGCAGCCCAAGTTCTTGAAACCTTTTTATTGTGAACATACGTACAACAATTCCATGCTCCACATGAGTGCTTGTGCATATTTCTAATCTGTTGTGAAACTATTTACTGAGTAGAGTCTTTAAATAATGCGATTATGTTTTGCAGCAGTTTTTCTTTCTTCTAGTAACTAAATTGTCATTTCCCAGCATCCATCGTACGTTCTAAACTGCTCTTGGTGATACATTGCAACACTGCTTCACATAGATGAGCAAAAATAAATGACGTTCAGTCTATAATCACAGTGGCAGACCTCTGCCCCGAAGGTTACTGTGGGACGCTTACCGGGTGTTTTTGAGCCTGTGTCCTTCGAAAAGTTTTGTCATCTGTTCATTGGAACATTTTTTGATTGCCATCGAGTTATAGTTGGCGATTGTGGCGCCAACCTTCGGATTGTCTCGCAGTCCGATGGGAGTCTGTTGGTGGTTATCTTCGCTGGAGCAGAGCTCCCACCTTCAGGCCTTCTCCTTTGTGGCCGGCGCCTCTGTTAGTTGTTCGGCCCATCCCTCCCTCAACTACTCATGGAATTATTTTCACGTGACCACCTCCAGTACTCTGTGGAGAAACTGTTGGCTGAGCTGGCAGACCAGCAGATCACCAAAGTCGAACATACTCGTTTCTCTCGAAAGCTCAACCACCTCGACCTTCCGTCCCTGCCATGTCTTCTCCCTGCTCTGGCATTGCTTCACAAAAGCCTACGCCGTTGAAGAGGTTTTTCGGTTCAACTGAGTTTGTCAGTTCCAAGGAACCTCCTATGAAACACCCTACCACTATAGTATCCGGAGCGTTTCCTGCGCAGACTACCCACTCAACGCCGGAAGTTCTCGGCGTTGTTCCCTCAGAGCAGGGGTCGGGGAATTGGGGGTAATTTCACTTTACTCAAATAGATTTTTGGGTAATACCCAAAACAGACTTCAAAGTAAACAAAAACAACCAATTGCTCTTAAAATTGTTGCATATAGTATACAAAAAATTCAAATTAAAAAATGGAAGTGTGTCTCATACCGCAAGCATTACCTCCAAAATTTTTAAATTTACCCCATTTGGGGTAATTTACCCCTGTTCCCTGACCTCTGCCTCAGAGGAAGTATTTGTCCGTATCCCAGTCTCTTCCGAGATGTTCTCGGCCTCGTTGACTGATGCCGCTGTCCCCGATGGCTCCTGAGCCAGCCCTTCTGCCTCAGTTTCGGTGGGTGCTGCATTGAATTGAATAACCTGTATTAATAATAAAATAAATGCAGTGGTTTTACAATTTACAATGACATAAATAATTGTGAAACTGGAGTATTTGTTTTATTTAATTTAGCCCTTAAGCTTTGGGCTTTACTGGGTTCTTATTAAAAATAAAATGGATAGTTATTAAATAATAATAGGTACATAAATCATTAATAAGAATTATTAAGGTATTAATCTTAAATTATCATTATCGATATAACAAATGCAAGGTCATTATTGAATGTATTGTACCAATACCATACAAAGAAATCAATATTATACATGAGAGAGAAGAACTAAACAATCACAAGTAATGTCTCTTTAATCCTAGATTACACACGAGAAATGAATAAACAACAGTAATGTATTGTACATTTGAGGGGCCACGCGTCTTAAGGTACCTAGGCGCCACCACAGGCGAAAATGTGTTTTTGATGGATATCACTATTTTCACCCTTCCTCTATCGCGTGGTTTGGGTTATAATGATCTTACGACACTAGAAGTATGGTTAAAAACCTTATGAAGCGAACTACTTTTTTCACCTCTTTCTGTGCCAGAAATCGCACCCAAAATTCAGCATAATAAGAAAATAAAAAAAAATAGAAAAAAATATATATAAAATATGAAAATCTATTCCAAAAACTCATCAACATCTTCATTAGCATACTTAGAACGCTAATTTAGCCAAAAATGAACGTTGTAGCTCAATTAATAACAGAGATACTATTGCCAGAATATTGCTGAACTTTGGAGGCGATTTGTGGCGAATTTTAATTTTGGCGCCTTGGTACCTTAAGACGCGGGACCCCTCATTTATACATTATACATTTCTTAAACATTTATACATTATACATTTATACATTTTAGCTTATCAATATAATGAGCAATCTCACTCTCGTAAACAGTTATTTCATTCAAAATAGTCTCGCTACTAAATGGAACGGTATCATCCACGTTGGGGACATTATTTACGTCTTCTTCAGTAAAAACTGTCGCAAAAAAGTTGTTGTTGTTGGTTAGCTGATCAGCCCACCCTGATCGAGCATGCTGGTGGCACGCAGGTAATCGATCGCCCTCTCCGGAATGGACCAGAGGTTCAGCGCACTAGTGATGTTGTGTTGTGTTCTATGTTGTGCTAGAGCGGTACTGTCTGTCATAATGTGTTCAATTGCTTGTGGTGTGTCCTGGCACAGGTGGCAGGCGTCGTCTGTGGAGTTGTCTAGTCTGTAAGTTGGGGTGATGTCCACATCGGAATCGTGTTAAGTTAACTCGATCCGATCTGCTCAGGCTGGTCTCTGATCTGTTAATGGGTGGCGGCTTCGCACCTAGGACCACATTCGGACCGAGTCATGTCAGTGCTTTGTGGGTTAGGTATGTGTGTGTGTGTTTTCTGTACTGTGTGATGTCTGTTGGGCGTGGTATGGAATGGAGTATTTAGTTATAATGTGTCTCTGATGTTACCTTAATGGTGCGAGGTGTCGGTGCATGATTGTACATGTAGTGGCAAGGGTGTTGTGGGTTAGTTGTCGCTGCTGCCATGAATTGTGTTCCCCTCATGTCTAAATGTTGCCTAACTTTCAGTATTTTTGTTTCTCTGTGCAGGTGTTCTATTGTTGTTGTTTGAGTGCATCCTGTAATGATACGAAGTGCGTTGTTTTGTATTGTCTGTAAGGTGTTTATGTGTGTGTTTGAGATAAAGGGTGCCCAGCATGGGTTATCATAGTCCATAACTGAGTGAATATATTGTTTGTATATGAGTGTTGTTGTTTCCTGCTGGTGTCCAAAGTTTGTGCCTGTTAGTACCCTAAGCGTGTTAAGTCTTGATGTACATTTGTCTTTAATGTCCTGAATGTGGTTTGCAAAAGATAATGATGTGTTGTATGTGACCCCAAGTATTTTGGTCCTGTGAGTGTGTGGAATGTTGGTGTCGTTTAGTGTAAGCTGTGGAGTTATCTGGTGTTCTTTTGTGTTGCTTGTAAGCAAGGTGATGGTTGATTTTGTGGGCGCTATTTTGAGTCTATTGTGTGTGAGCCAGTCTTGTATACTGTTTATGTACAGTATGTTTGTAGGTTATTTGTAGCGGTGTCGATGTTGTTGTGGGTGGATGTTAGTGTGATGTCATCTGCATATGATGATAAGGTAAGCTTGTTATCTATGGGTGTTGGAATGTCATGTATGTATAAGTTGAACAGTGTTGGTGAGAGAACAGAGCCTTGAGGGACCCCGTTCGGAAAAAGCTTGTTTTTGGATGACTTGCCATTAAATGTGACATGTGAGTAATGAGTATTTTCTTGATAAATAGTTGCTCAGCCACCTTTTGGTGTAATTGTAATGGGTCTATAGGAAGCTGTTTCTGTTGGATTTTTGTTTGGTTTGAGTAGTGTAATAGTTTTATCTTGTTTCCATATGTCAGGAATAATACAGTGTTGGTATGAATATGTGCTGATATTTGTGAGAGCTAGTATTCCCTGTGGGTCCAAGTGTTTAAGGTGTATGTTAGATATGTTGTCTGATCCAGTAGCCTTCGAATTCTTAATGTTTTTGATGATCTTGGTGGTCTGGTCTGTATTGAAGGGTGTAATGGTCGTGTCGAGTCTGTAGGTTTTCTTGTGTCTGTCTGGTTGTTTTCTCTGTTTAAGTGACTTATCTTTGCGTAGTGATTAACCAGAATGTTAGCTTGTTGTGTATATGTTGGGATATTATTTTGGCTGTGACAGATAGCCACGTGTGAGGTGTGAATGCCGCTATTAGAGTGGGTAATGCTGTTTATAGTCTTGTATAGCCTGGATGTATATGTGGAGTGGTTTAGTGTTATGATGAATTCCCTAAATATTTCTGTTTGTTTTTCTTTGAGTTTTTTGTTTATTTCTGTGTTGAGCTGTTGTATCTGCTGTTTTATGGCTTCTGTGTGTGGTGTTTGAGGTTGTTACATTGCCTTATGAGGTAGGCTATTTCTCTAGTGTAATTTGGGTTGTATTTCCTAATGTTACCCTTGGGTATGTATTTGTTTGCATTATTGATGATCTGATTAAATGTCTTGAATGTTGTATTGATGTTTATGATGGGTGTGCTGTTTAATGCGGTGAATTGTTCCTCAGTCTGTATTTTGAACTGTTCCCAATCAGCTTTCTTGTAATTTCTGTAAGTGTGTCTAAGGCTGTTGGGGCAGAGTGTAGAACGTGTTGTAATGATGATGGGCAGGTGGTCTGATGACAGTTGTTTTTCTGTTTTCCAGTGTGTGTGTGTTGCTAGTGAGGGGGAACAGAACGTTATGTCTAGGGAGGAGTTTGAGTAGCCTGCTTGATGTGGTATGTGTGTATGTTCTTCTGTATTGTTAAGAATGAAGAGGCTGTTTAGTTGTGTGGCTATGTTGGCGCCATCGCCTGAGCGTCGGAAGCCAAAGCGCCATTAGCATCCACTAGAGGGCATATGTTATCTTTTATCGGCTTAAAATTATTGACGTAGTCAAAAAACTTTTTCGGATTATGTTTGCTATCCGCAGCTACAAGTATCTCAAAATTACGCTTAGCATTCCTAACATCTTTTAACCTGATGTCTGAGCTCGATATATCTATTAAAATTAGCTACCGTGCCATTGCGCTTATTATTAAGTTTATACGCTCGTTTATGAACTCTCCTATTTCCCTAGTCGTCCACTTGGGTTTACCATGATTTCTAGCGCGCTTGGGCCTACGTGGAATAAATAGTCCAGGCAATTTGTAGTTAGACCTGGGCAAAATTGCTTCAGAAGCTTTCTAAACTGTTTCCAGCTCAGGAACCATTGCCGAATAACATATCCAAAATCCGACAAAATTGGACCCCGGGAACACCCCCAAAAATAGGCTGACCATATTTCCTTGAGACAAAAACGGGACATTGGGATGGCAAAAAAGGGACGGGGTTATGTAATATTCTGCATTCATGAAAAAGTAAGTACATAAACATATTGAGCTTACAATTATTCTTCAGCGACAGAACCCATACAAATATTTAGGTAGACGTAGTACTGTCCCGTTCAAAACGGTACGTATGGTCAGCCTACCCAAAAATGAAATTCAAAATGGTGGACTGGATGTTTCCTACGAAAAAAAAAATATATATATAATTTACGCTTTTATTTATAGATACATTTGATGCTTTTTCTTTCAGTTGTAATGTTTTAAATAATTCAACAATATACAAAAACAACCAGTTATTACGCAAATATAATGTTATATAGCTTTTTACAGATTTTTATAATCAATAATACAACAATTATTTTTTTCCCAGTTTCAAGTTATGTTCATTACAGAAGAAGTGATACCTGGTCACAAACATACAGAAATTAATCCTCTTCATCACTATCATCGGATAGATTACCGGTACTTGGGTTGTTATCGCAACCACTGATTTGGCACTCGCCACAAGCGGCTGAACAGGGCATTCCATTACGCTTGCATCCACATCTTGAAGTAGCACATTTCGTCTTGCAGGAGCAGCGGATCATGTTGAGTAGATAATTTGGAGCTGGTGGCTTGTCGCAGGTTGTAGGGTAGTAGGAATTATTCTTTACATACCAACCCCACTGTTCTGCATCGATCTTCTCTTCTGTAGACTTCCAGATTAGTATTTGAAAGTATGTGCGAACGCTGTGGTACTTTGCGGACGCATCGGTAGGTGGCAAACGTTCGGGTGTAACAAAAGATTTAGCTGTAGCTACCTTTTCAACTAACATTCGATGACGTAGTGCGTTAGTGGATTCAAGTGTTTTGCAGCCATACAACAGAAGCATTGCCTTTCTTCCAGCGGCTTCAATGTCAGAGTGTTGGCAACAATCAGAACAGAATGTATTTGCAACTGAACGGAGTTCAGCCACCTTCATCAGTGTGTCGAATGCTTTGGCTTTACCGATCGAAAAAATTCTGGATGTGCTATCACAGCCCGTGAAAGCATGCACAAACAGGAGATACTTGCAGATGTCATTGCCTAACAATGATTGAATGCTGAGAATATCATACACAGGATTAGGAGATGGTCCCCGTCTTATATCGCTGCGATAGTACAACTTGAAACCACTGTCCTTGGCATGGTACAGAAGGAGAATCAGCAAGTCGGTGTCTTCCCCTATTACTGTTGTAGTTGCATTTTCTGATGAGGAAACTGCTGCATGAACAATGTCCACATCAGCATCCCCATCTGCGTTGTGAACAGTACACCCGTGCTTCTTCAACATCTCACCTACGAGGGAAATAAGTGTTTGCTTGTTGTTTTCATTAGCCAAGAAGTGTTCCTTCTGGCCAACAAACTTCATGCTTGGACTGAGATTCACATTTCTGCTTGTCTTGGTGCTGCGTCTTCTGTGGGTCATGTCCTTGATCGTAGGAGAGCTGCTGTAGCCATCAAAAACAATGATTGCTTTTCCATATGTTTTCAGAGTGAAATCGGCATATGAGTTGGCGATGCTGTCATATGTTTCATCTTGACGCCAGGAAACACGATGTAGTAGAGATCCACCATCCAATACGTACTGGTCTGTGCGCTGAATTTCTTGAACTTCTTCCATGCGTAAAGTGTCAGTGTATTTGATTATTGCATGAGCTAGCTGAGACTTATCGGGTTTCCTCAAGATACTTCGTGATTCGAACAATGCAGGAGGATATGCACACAGTTCGTAACACATGACATCTTCAAGATTCATGTCTCCGCCAGTGGCAACAGTCATCATTCTCTGAAACAGTAGTGCAGGATCTACTTCTATATCTGAAGCATCAGTGATCACAACGGCAGAAGCAGATCCTAGTGTTTTCACTTTGCAGATCTTTTGGCAGAATATGTAAAGGCTTGTTTCCCAATCATTTTTACGACAATGTTCGTACCGATTGAATGCAATTGATGAACGTTAACTCCAGGATCAGCAGTTAGCCCTGTTACAATGTTGCAGAGACCCGAGGTAGAATGGAATGGGGATAAGGATTCCAGATGTTCAAGTACTTTCTTCATGTCATTACTGTCCCTGATTTGTCTACTTCCCCTCATTTCCTTGTGCTGTTCACTACTTTCCAACAAAACTCTGGTGTATTCCTGCATTGCTAAGTTATAAGTGGAACACAGAGGCATAGAAAAGAGCCACGTTGTCCTTTGGATGTCTGTAAATCCACTTCCGCGTGTCAGTCCGCCTCTGCTTTTCAGGGAACGCATTAGTCCTTGTTCTATCACCAGGTCTGTGCCGAGTCCGGCCCATAATCTGTCGCTTCTTCTTACCACAAACTTACCTTCCTGGAACATTTTGTTAACGGCTGGATTTTCAGAAGGCAAACTTAACATTTTCTGCAGGTACAGGTATATCGATTTCAGGTAATTGTGATGTCCGGCTGCTGCAATTATGGGGATGGTCTCCAGCATAGCTTGCAAGTGTAAATCCCACGAGCCGGTTCTGTCTGCTGTTATCAAGGAATGTGCAATGTTGATCATTCGCTGATATTCCAACCAGAGTTGACTTGTTTGCGAAGTAGATTGTAGGTCAGTTTTCTTCGCATCCAAAGTGGTAGCAATCTGAGACAATGCATTCGAAGATTCCACATCCTCAACTGATTGTTTGGCGGTCATAACATCGTCGAGCAGGTCACAAGCTTCCTTATGGAGGTCATGAGGAGTTCCATCTTCATTACGAGGGAAAACGTCTGCGACTAGTAAGGTACTAAGAGCTGCATCTACTATCATATGACCACGTATCGCTCTTGAAACAGCTTTTCCAGACATCATGTGTTGCACGGCATTTGGTCCGTATATTTCTTGAAGTACTTCAGACAATCCTGAACCATTCATAAGAGTACCGACTGCTCCCAAAAGATTCATCAGAGTGTGAAATGATCCCAGCATTAAAACAATGTCCTGCAGGTCTCTCTGTTCATTGATGATTTGGGAAGCTTTCCAGAACAAAGGCTGATCAAAGGTAATAATGCATGGGACTTTTTGATCACGTGCTATCTTGCTCAAATATAGTAATGTCGAAAATATGCAGGTCATGTCAGTTGGCGACATATCTATGATGGGAAGGAACGTGATTGACGCCACACCTGGATGTGAGACACTTGATCCACCGTGAATTGCCTGCATTGTTCCGGACCAACTTGGACCTGATCTTTCTGCTGAAGATATCTGCCAGAGAAGACTAAGTCGACTTATGGTGGCAGTGGGTACTGGAAGTTCGCGGAATGAGATGTCCCTCAACATGCTTCTCGTGTGTCTATATTCCCTAATGTCAACGGTTGCAATCTTCTTAATCTCATTGTCACCAACATTACACCTGTGAATAGAAGGGTGGATCTTGATCTTCGGAGTTATTGCGGCAATCATACCCATTCCATGAAAGGTATTCTTCCCATCCAAAGTGCAGACATCATGATCGACGTTATCTGCTGCTAGAAGGACTGCAGTGTTTTCATCAACAGTAAAAGAGCCAGACCCACTTGCCAGCGCCGCGTTTCTTTCGAATCTTGTTACTTCTGCATACGACGAACAGTAACCCAGCTGATGGAGAACGTCAATAAGGTACCTTGACCTAAAGTTGTGGTGTAGCTGAACCGACAAACCGATCTGTAGTGGACATAGTAATCCTCTAGGACGGGTTGCTTGCATAATGCTCTGCCCAATTGCACCTATTTTTCTTGAAGCATCCTGTCCCGCAAATGCTTTTGATAATAGCAATTTCAGACTGTTGGGAATGTAATCAAGAGCACTTTCTGCAGTGATGTCATTTGGAGATGGATACACATCTTTTCTAGGCGAGTCGACAGACTTGATATCACTTCTGATTATTTTTGCAGCAGCTTCTACTAGGTAAATCTTCTGTAGCTCTATATCTATATCACATTCTTTCGACTTTTTGTGATAATCTATAAGAATTTCATTAGCTGTCTCTCGTAGTGTTACTACATCTGCCTTCCCACTTTCACCTGATATTATGATCTTGTCTCCGTAACGTTCTAAAAGCTTTCTCTTCATGTGCCTGCGTTCGTAGACAGAGCTCTGACTTCCTTGAAGATATTCCTCCATTTTGGAAATTAGGTCTCCAATCAACAGTTGTTCATCATCATTCTCTTCCAGGTAAGCACAGGTCTGAAGGAATGCTTGGTGTTGCTCTTCATTAGTTGGTCTCCCTTTCTTCGAATCATGATCGTCGGAGGAGTATGTGCGAGGAATGTTTTTTCCACTTCGAAAATTTACGCTGCAGGTGTGATGGTAAACACAATCTGCAGCAGGAAGATCACAAAGATAATACTCCAGACGGCCTTTTACATTAAACGACCATTCATCGCAGCGGCTTTCACAGCACCTTTTTATGGTTTCGGAGAACTCTGTAGTTCTTATTTTGACATGCTCTGATTTTGGTTTGTGTTTGGAAAAAAAGTCCACAAAGGTATCACAAAACAAACAGTGAGTAGCACTGGAAAATGCGTATTCATTAAAACGAGCACTTTTCCTTGGTATTGCCTCGGCTGCGGTCTGTCGCTTCTTTATTTCAATGGTCTTTTTATCCGTAAACCTTTTCCTACATACAACGTGAACACTTATTCCAGCTGTTGCAACAACATCGCTTCCACGGCTGCGGCTGGATGCATTTATACCATCTGCTCCTTTTTGCGAGATGTGAACCACTTCCTGTCCGCTGTCCAATTTCTCCTTACAAATCACGCACAATTCTTCAGGGGTCTGCATTCTTGAAGGCGGACGCGCACCGAGTCAGCCGTACACCGAGTCAGTCTGAAACAGAAAACACAAATTAATAAACTGTGTTGCAGTATTTAAAAGGAGTACATAATAACAGTTTTAAAGAAAATGACAAGCACAAATACGCAGATTTGATAGTGGGTAGTAGGAATTAAAGAGTTGTATATAATATAAGTTTATAAAGATGTAGCAATGTCCATTCTCACATACACTCCATACAGTATATTTTATTTACATTACGTGACGTCATAGTTTAATACTTACTAGCCGCCTATTACAATTTTTAGTGTCATAGGTTAATTTAGAAACGAAAATGTGTTTTAAAACATTTTACTGATCAAGAAAAACGTCATAACTCTCTCTACAAAGCGAAATTAAAATTTATTGTATTTCGTAGGAAACTGCCAGTCCGCCATTTTGAATTTCATTTTTGGGGGTGTTCCCGGGGTCCAATTTTGTCGGATTTTGGATATGTTATTCTGCAATGGTTCCTGAGCTGGAAACAGTTTAGAAAGCTTCTGAAGCAATTTTGCCCAGGTTGAAGCTATTTTTGCTCTAGATTGCCTGGACTAAAACATACTTTCGATATTCAAAAAACTTTCTTTGAACGCTTCCCAATTAAAATTTGCGTCATTACCCATAAATAAATTATCCCAGTCCACTACTCTCATCCTGTCTGCAAAACTATCAAAATTAGCCCTACAAAAATCAGGGACTTCTCTTACGTTACTATCCTTACTGTTTTCTATCAATAACTTAAACCTAATAATTTGGTCATCAGTACATCCCAAACTCTCACCTACTTCCAAACCTTCGACTATATTTTCGTCGTTCGTCATCACCACGTCTAAAATATTGTCACGGCGCGTTGGTTCAGTAACCATCTGTCGTAAAAAATTATCTTCCATGAACTCAATCAGTCTCAGACCCTCATCATTACCAGTAAAAGTCTCGTAACTAACATTAGGGCAGTTAAAGTCTCCGACAATTATACTATCCCAATTATTGATAAAGTTACCAAGAAGTGTGTAAAATCTAGTATCGAGGGCAGGGGCGTCCACAGGATCAATTAAGTAAGGGGGCACTTCCAAATACGGTGGGGGGTACAAGTATTTGCGAGCTCTAGGGAGGTCCAGGGGCATCTCTCCCAGGAAATTTTTGAAATTTACGTTGTCTGGGACAGCATTTCCTGCCTTCTGGAGGCAGTTAAGAGGGCAAATTATAGGGCTTCAAATACTGAAAAATAAGGATTTTTTTAGACATCTTTTGTATGTCCATGATATTAGAGTGAAACCAGACACACAATAACTTGGCAGATATACAAGTTTATTATTCTTACATAATATACATATAAATAATTGTCATGGGACTGAGAAGGTTATTGAAGACAGTATTCAGCTCTTTAAGTAATGTACAAGATATCCTTCCTAATGATCTTGTAGTCGCGTTCTCCACAACAAATTTTACATGTTTTAATTTTAATCACAGGATTTTCTCTTCATATCAACAATATGGGAAATTATACAATATTAATAATATATATAGTAACCAATTACTATCTTCAAATATTATGACTGGATTTTGGGTTTATGATAAAATCTATCTGTAAGCAGTTGACGAAAAAACGAGGGGGCACCATTGAAAAAAAAGGGGGCTTAGCCCCCTGATGCCCCCTCGTGTGGACGCCCCTGATCGAGGGGTTGAACGGGAGGTCTATAAACAACCGAAATTAAAGCTAATACTACGCGCCCTAACTTCAACGCATATCGCATTAATTGCTGCTGGAAAATCTATCTTAACCTCGATAGCCCAAGGGAATTACGAATGTACAACAAAACTCCGCCACCAATCCTATGTAACCTATCATTAGTAAAAAGTTTAAAACCTGCTATATCAAGTTTCCCCAACAAGTCCCGAGTCACGGTATTTAACCACGTTTCAATTATAGCAACTATATCGTAGTTCCCGGAATAAGTTATTGCCTTAAATTCGTTCAATTATTTCTAATACTACACGCGTTACAATAAAAGACGTTTAAGTTATTTTTTTACCACGGATCGACGTTTTAAGCTATTTTTCATGTCGGGCTGGTGTTTCCTGGACCCACAACTTTTAAAGAGGGCTTCGACTTGTACAGCTTTCGAATGTTCTCACCGATTAACCAACCTAGCCTAGCATTCCCTAGTTCATTGAAATGCACCCCCATCTTTTATAAAAAAGTAAGGATCACTAAATTCTAACCACAGCTTTACGAAGGATACCGTACATTTTCCTGAGCACAAATCTCTTCTAGCTTTAGTGTTCAAAAATATTGTTTTTGACGTAATCTTAAGACATAAACCGTGCCTAGGGGTAATACCTAGAACTGAAGACCTATCTGACCTTGCCTTCAGAGATCTAATTAACCCCCTGTAATCTCTCCAAAAGGTCAGGTACTCTCGTATCGGGCCTATATGAGTCGTTGCCCCCTACCATTGTCACCAACGTCGAGTGACTGGAGGCAACATCAATCCTATCTACTTCGTCTCTAATTCTGTCAACCCTGGCCTCTGGTAGACAGACCCTCCTCCTCTTGGTTGGATTCCGTTCAACGAACTCTCTAGTCCATATGACGCACTAAGGAGTCCCCAATTAAAATCGTTTCCCCCACGTTCACATCCCTATCCAACTGGGCAAAAGGGTTTGAAGCCTTGATAGGGGGGGGGGGGATTCCTATCACCTAACATACGTGGCCTCGCTCCACCCTTAACTACTCTAAATCCCTCCCCGTCTACTAATCTCGGGCCTACCTTAACCCCTTCCTCAACTCTGTCTAACCTTCCCGATAAGCTACCTATACTAGAAAGTAGGTTCCTAACCTCACCCTTCAACTTAGTCGCGTCTTCAACGTTAGTATAGGTTCGACCTTCGTCAACTGTAAGCCTACCCCCGCCCTCATCAAGTGTTGCAAGTCTTCCCGTCACCTCGCGTACACTACGTTTTAAATCAACTATCTCTTCACTTAACTCACAAAAGAAACAAACTGATCTCTCGGTAATCGCCATAGGACCGCCGTTGTAATCTTTAAAATCAGTATACCACCGATTAACCCCACACCTAGCACACTTTCTGCGACGGCATCGCGCAAATTAAAGTATTTAACATTTATAACCGTAACAAGTTTAACTTAAATTAAGCCGGCACGCTATGAAAACTTCTAAATCACTAAAAACCACTAATATTCAGTTACTTAACTATAACAATGTGAATATAAATGCAAGTATATAAAATTCAGAACTTTCCAACAGTAAATTTATCGGCAATATCCAAAAGTAGAAACAATATCAGAGAGCCCAGGGAATGCGTCCACTCAGTAAGCTGTTTTAGAAAAAAGAGAGTATTATGTGATCTTTCCAGGAACGATCACGAGAAAAGGAAACGCCAAAAATATTGAGAGAGGAGGAAGGATTCAGTTGTGTTGTTGAAGGCATGGGGATAGTCGTGTGGAAGATTGTGACGAGTAGACAGCTGGAGGAACTGAGTTTAAGATCGCCAGTAGAACGTCCCTTGCGGAATCCATACTGACGACCTGACAGAAGATTGTGAGAAGCAAGGTGTTTAAGAATCTTCCTGTTAAGGATAGATTCAAAAACTTTAGAAAGGCAAGAAATCAAAGCAATTGGACGATAGTTGGAGGGTTGAGAGCAGTCACCCTTCTTTGGGACAGGCTGAATGAAAGCGAACTTCCAGCAGAAAGAAAAAGTACCAGATGAGAGACAAAGATGAAAGAGTTTGCCTAGGCAGGGTATCAGCACAGAAGCACAGTTCTTAAGAACTACAGGAGGAACACCATCAGGACCATACGCCTTCCTTGAGTTGAGCCCACATAGTGCAGAAAAAACACCTTTAGAAGAGATTCTAATTTCGGACATAATAAAGTCAGAGGGGGAAGGAGATGGAGGAACAGCACCGGAATCGTCCAGGGTTGAATTGTAAGCGAAAGTTTGAGTGAAGATTTCAGTTTTGTCAGAAGAGACGGCAACTGTGCCGTCGGAATGGAAAAGAGGAGGGAAAGAAGAGGGAGTGAAGTTGTTGTTGATGTTCTTAGCTAGATGCCAGAAAGAGCGAGAAGAATTAGAATTGGATAGATTTTCACATTTTTGTCGGATGAAGGAATTTTTGGCGAGTCGAAGAACAGATTTTGCACGATTCTGGCCAGAAATATAAGCAGAGTGAGAGTCAGGAGTTGGATGGCGACGGTACCTTCTGAAAGCCTCCTGTCTGTTGCGGATAGCATTTGAACAAGTAAAGTTAAACCAAGGATTTTTTGCATTAGTAGTAGGAATAGAATATGGAATGTACGCCTCCATGCCCGAGACAATCACCTCTTTGATGCACTCTGCGCACTCAGAAGGGCCCCTGCCACGGAAGCAGTAATCATTCCATGGAAAATCACAGAAGCACTGCTAAAGGGCCTCTCAATCTGCCCTTGGGAGGATCCAAAGGCCGAATTGGAGCGATAGGACAGGAGAGAGGTAAGATTGTGATCGGAGGAACCCAACGAAGAGAAGTTTCGCAGAGTAAGAAGAAGGATGAAAGGTAAGAAATAAATGTAGAATGTTGGGCCGATTTCCAAGGCGATCGGGGATACGAGTAGGGTGCTGTACAATCTGCTCTAGGTCGTGTAGGATAGGAAAGTTGTAAGCTAGTTCACCAGGGATGTTAGTGAAATGGGAGGAAAGCCAAAGGTCGTGGTGGTGAACATTAAAATCTCCTAAAATGGAGATATTAGCAAAGGAAGAGCGGGAAAGAATATATTCCACTTTGGAAGCGAGGTAGTCGAAGAATTTTGGATAGTCAGTAAAATTAGGAGAAAGGTAAATAGCGCAGATGTATTTAGTTTGAGATTGGTATGTAAGCCGTAGCTAGAGGGTATAGAATTCGGAAGATTCGAGTTTGGGAATACGAGAACAAGTTAGGTCATTGCGTACATATACGCAACATCCATCTTTGGAATGAAATTGAGTATAGAGAAAGTAAGAGGGTACAGAAAAGGGGTTGCTGTCAGTCGTCCCAGGCACCTGAGTTTCAGTGAGGAAAAGATGATGAGGTTTAGAGGAGAGGTGGTGGTATTCAGTAGATTGAAAATTTGAGAAAAGGCCACGAATGTTGCAGAAGTTTGAGAAGTGAATCAGACTGAAGTCCAGAACATTTCGAATGGGTGATAGCAGATCCAGCCCCGCTGCCCGGGTCTGAGTTGTTCCCGGTGTCGGCAGTGGGGGAGCCAGAATAGGACATTTATGGTCCCCTCCCCAGGGGACTCCGAGGCCCTTGAAGGTTTTTTTTTTTTTTTTTTTTTTTTTTTTATGAAAAAGATCGGCTAAGAAGGACAGTGACAGGAGCTCCAGCACTCCCTATCTTCTGCCCAACGTTCCCCCCGGAGTACTTCAATGGTCGATTAGTGTCTACAATCACCTCCTAATGCTTGGAGGCACAGCATTTTGCATCATCTTCATGCCTTTGGGCTTCGCGAGCTTTTGCCCTTGTTTATTCGAGACTTTTTATCGAACCGCACATTTCGTGTTCAGGTTCCCCCGTTTCCCAGGTGGAAGGCGTTCAGCAGGAAAGTGTCCTTAGTATTACTCTTTGCTACTGCTGTTAACGACATTGTACCGGCGCTTCCACCTGGCTTCTCGAGCACGTTATATGTGATCGACTTATCGATCTCCTTTTCCGCGACCAGGATGTCAGTGGTTGAGCGTCGCCTGCAGATCGCTCTGCACCGGGTGTCTCTGTGGGCGGATTTATATAACTTTCGTTTTTTGACTGTGAAAACGGTAGTGATGCCCCTCTGCCGTATCCGAGGGGCTAACCTCTTTCTGTATGGTCATCAGATTCCATTCCTAGAAGAAACACGATTCCTGAGATTGGTATTTGATCGGCGGCTGACCTGGCTTCCTCATTTCCAGTCTCTTACGGTTTTGTACCTCCAATCGCTGGACCTGCTGCAGGATTTGGCTTACACCACTTACGGTTCTTTTATCAGGCATTTGTTTGGGCGAATCTTGACTATGACTGCGTGGTCTAGTACTCGCAACACCTGTTCGGCTTTGGATTATGAATGCAGTCCATCACACCGGTATCCGCTTGACTACAGGCGTTTAGGTCTTCTAAGAGGTTCCAAAAAACCTTACCCCCCCTATTTGTAGCTTACGTGTTTACTTATATCGAAATAGTTTTTAGTGATTATAAAAATATATAAAATTCTTTATTTATTGCAGGTATTAAAATTACTCTAGCTGATAAAGTGATAATATAATGGCTTCTCAATTAATTGGTAATTCGGAGGCAACGTGTGATAGATCGCAATAACATTTCGGGAAGCTCGTGATGCTGGAGCCACCTTTATAACACGTTCATGGGTTGCCAAAAAGTTGCGAAGAAGTGAGGACTTCGTCAAAAGAAATTAGAATAAAACTTTGGATGAATGTGAAATGGATGCAACCAAATCTGGGCGCCCAAATTTGCCACTCTCTCAGGAAACAAAGGACATCATTGAAAGCGGTACGCGTAAGCGGAAAAACAGCTGTGCTAAACTTTCTAGAGAGATCGAAGTATTGAGAGGAAAGATCGTTAGTGGTGAGATCATTCGACTGTACTGTCATAGGCAAGGTTTAAAGCCTTGGCATAAACTTCCAAAGCCAAGAAAAACTCAACTTAACATCGATGACAGAATGTGGTTTGCCCATTATCTTGAAGATTGGGATGTGGATGATTTCATGCATTTAGCTGTCTCCGATGAATTTTTTGTTTACGTAACACGTCGGCCTAACTACCAAAAATGATCGAGTGTGGGCCACAACACCAGATGAAATCAATGACAATGAACATTATCGCGAATTATTAAAAAGTCCAGACTGTGTTGGTGTGTTTGTTTTGTTCACTGCAAAGAAGCTCATGTGGGTGCTGAAGCCAAATGGTCAGAGTAGGGATGGACAGTATTTTCGTGATATTATTATATCCCAGCATATCATTCCTTTACTAAGAAACCCAAACAATGTTATGGATGTCGATCAGGGTCACACTTCTGCACGATAAGGCCCCCTGCTTTAAGGCATTAGCCACTCAACAGTTGTTGCGGAACCATGAGATCGATTTCTTTGGAAATGAAGAATGGCCAGGAAATTCTCCTGACCTGAACGTCTGTGAACACATTGGATCAGTTATAAAGGACAAGGTTGAATGTCTCTTGTTTCAAGAACCTGCAGCAAATCGATTTTCGAAGGATACAATGACGCAACACATTGAAACTGTTTTAGCAAATTTGCGTAACGATCAAGATCTATTCACGTCACTTTTGGCAAGCTACCCAAAGCGAATTCAGGCTGTCTTGGAAGCCAATGGAGGGAACACCAAGTTTTAATTGTTTCTCATTAAATGCAGGATTAAATTCTCTTTTGTAAGGTATGTTTAGTTTTACTGTACCTCTAATGGTTTAGGCCATGGGGGGGAGGGCTAAGGTTTATTGGAGCCCCGTATTCTGAGTCTTTTGAGTGATGCATGGGAGGATCCTTGTACGTTGGGGGAGTGACCTGTTCCCCTTTTACGATGCAAGACACACCATATGAGTGTTAATGCGGATATAAAAAAGGAATATAAAAAGTTTTCGCATAAAAGGTTAGTTTGTCGTATGTTAACTAGGTAAGGCCACCAGCCTGATCTTCGCGTGAAGGGAGACAGATGCGTGGAGATTGCAAGGCATTCGGTTGGTTTGTCCCATATGTCTCGGTTATTTACATTCGTATGCACGATCGTTCCCGTAAAACGATAGACATTCGCTCTTTCCAGTTAAGGTGGATTTATTTAAAATATAAAAAAATTAACCCATTTTTAGCAAAATATCTATTATTTAACATTTCATTGTACAGTTCGGCCATTTTCTGAACTTCGTTAACATTAAAAATCCTCATTTAAGTCAAGAACTAAATTACTTTTAGGTCTTCCGAAGGATATCGTACGAGTGTACGGAGGGCGCGGTGGGACTTCCTCCATCCAACACCAACGCTACCGAAGGGGCTACAGGTACGGCACATAGATAAAAGTTCAAATATGGAAAGTAAGGGCACAGTGTATGGCACAGTCTATCCTGCGTCACTAATTAACAGTGAAAGGTGTATGTCGTGCTGTGGTTTATATGGTGTGACTAATCTTATTATTATTACTACTACTATTTCCCTTCATACAAATGAACTAAACTATTATTATTTTCTTTCCAGCCACTTTCCCACAATCTCCTTTACCTCCTACACTAGCAGCTTCTTTAGTGCTTAGAGAAACGCACCTAAGTGAAGGGATGTATTCCTCCAAAGAGGGAACGAAAGGCAAGAAAGACGCGCTCTTTCCAACCAGCTTAGAGGAATGCATCATTTGCCTAGAGAGGAAACCAGAGGTGATTCTTCCTTGCTGCCACGCGTACTGCGCGCCCTGCATCGAACAGTGGTGGGAGTACTGCCAGGTCCCTCTTGACGAGTTCTGCCTTCCCAGAAACATTACTGACTCCCCGTAAGAAACATTCTTTACAAAAATATGTAGAACGTACACAAACTAAAATTTAATTCTGAAGAAAATGTCCTGTATGATTACAGTTTAGGGAGAGGCATAAAATTCATTGAACGATACTAACCATTACATTTGTGGGTAGAAGTAATACCCGCGTAAGTTTTTTTCATTGAATAAGTAAATAACTTGTGGGAAAGAGAAAGTTGGTCACTTGGAAATTTCGGACAACAAACTCGTTTCACTCGTATTTTGTTATTGTTTTTCAAGGAAGAAATTTGATTGTTACAAAAAATTTCCACCGTCCAGTGTTTAGAGGTACAAAGAACAATTAATAAATTTATTCCATCAATAATAATAATGAGTAAATGATTTAGTTTGTACTCAAAAAATGATCAGACCTGCAGTTATATAGACCTGAAAGTAAGTAAGTTAGCTTTCCATTGCTCCATGAAAGCATAGTATTTTTTAAGAGAACCAAATTTTAGGAGAAAGATAAGACCCGAAATCGCGTTCACGAACTTTAAAAAAGTGCATTCTTATAAAGCTTCATTTGAGCGGTTTTTCAGAGAAAGTCCAACTTTGTTTTACTTCGAAACTAGAGAGCAAGATTAGATATTCCGTTAAGAGATTTCTTTCGTAGGTTCAATTCTCGCCTTTTTTTGTAGTGATAGCAACGAGAAGAGTTGTCCCGTGTGCCGAGAGGCCCTTGATAGCAATGAAGACACCTGGGTTATATCGGAAGTCCCCGACCAAAGTGAAGTCAGCGAAGAAATAAGGAAAGTGCTTATTAGTTATGCCACCTGCTCCGGGACAGAAGGAGATCCCGGACCTTCGTCCTCCGTCAACAAAATGGACGAAACGTAGTGCGTTGTTTGTACTTCGAGTCGTTTGGTTCCTTTTTAAAATACTTATTTTACATTCTCGACATTTATACGTAACCGAAGTCGTGGAGGTCCTCGTATGAGTAACCTCTCAGTGGTAGAAAATGTCATTAAATGAATTGTATTAGAGAGGGGGAGAGAAAGAGAGTACGCGAAGATTGTGGTTTAATTTCCACTGGGAAGAGAGAACTTATCGCGAGAATAGACTCGGCTTTAATTGATTTAATTTACCTTCATTATTTCTCAGAAGTTGAAACATTTTCCGAACGTGGCCAACGTCTCCTTTCATCGCAAATTCTCTAACCTAATTATTTTTACTAAAATTTTTTATCTCCCGTTCAACTACGTCGGGCGTCATTATTCGTCGCCTTTCACAGACGTTATGATTCGCAATCATTTCCTACCGGTCAGGAACTACGAGCCTCGAAATTGGGGGAAGCGAGTGTTTCAGTCGTCATTTCAGTAGTGTTTAGTTTAAAATTAAATTATGTCCGTCAATTTGAACAAACCTAATAAGTTTGTACTTACTAAGTGACGTTAGCCTATTCAAGTTTTGGTCTGTTTCTATAGTTTTAATTTAATAAAACAGGTTGCCCCAAAAGATACACCTCTAAATTAAATTTTTTTAGTTCCTTCAATATTAGTCGTATGGCAACCAGCTGCGCTTCATTTTCAGACCTTTAAATTTCCTTTTTCTCGTCATGTACGGAACATTTTCCCGTACTTTCATCTTCAATTTAGCAAATAATTACGAAAGGTCACGATAAAAAACTGTAAAATGCCGGTAAGAAACGAGAGAGCGACTCGAAGTTTAAAAGGTACAGTTTAACTGAAAAGTTTTGAATGTTTATTTTCGACGCATTTCTGGATACACTGACGTATGTTCGCCGTTCATTCGCTTCAGAATATCTCGCCCGACACGAAGGCAAGGAATATGAGATTAGTAGCCTCGGCGAGCGATGTGTCTCAGAGCTTCCAAATTGAATTTTGAGGGACGTTCTGTGATGACAAGCGTGGTTTTGTGTGTGCTACTGGTGTTCTGCAAATTTGTTATCGCGAACTTGGCATAACTATTTGCTAAAGACTGAGTACCAAAATGTTTTATATACCACTCGAAAAGGAAAGTTTAAAACTAAGGCCTAGTTTGTTGTCACAGGCCTCATTAATTTTATTATTTATATATAAATTTATATATATATATATATATATAAAACGTTTATTTTTATTTATATATAATATACAGGGTGGCGCAAAAGTCGCGCATCATAGGAATTTTCAGTGTTGGTTATATATATATAATATATATATATATATTTTTTTTTTTCCTTTAGGTAGGGGATGACTATGAAATTAACAATAGACGAGAGAGTGAGCTTCGTTTTAATGCATGGAATACCAGGTACTACAAATCGATGAATTGGTACAGAATTTAAATTTTGTACTGATTCATCGATTTGTTGTACCTGGTATTCCATATATTAAAACCAAGCTCACCCTCTCGTCTATTGTTAATTTCGCAGCCATCCCCAACCTAAAATATATATATATATGAAAATTATTTCACGAAAGTAACACGGGAAAAATATTTATGATGAATAAAACCACGAAGGAAAAGAAAAACAGCTCGTCTATTGTTAATTTCGCAGCCATCCCCAACCTAAAATATATATATATATGAAAATTATTTCACGAAAGTAACACGGGAAAAATATTTATGATGAATAAAACCACGAAGGAAAAGAAAAACAGAATGGTGCTCAAGCGCTTTCGTCTAATGACATCCTCAGGAACACTGAAGTACATAAAGAGTTATAGCATATATATAGGTTACAGAGAAAAAAAAAATTATATATATATATATATATGGTTTTCCACGGGTTCTTGTACAAGGTATTATTGGTAAATTACTTAATAATGTTTATTCCCCCAAACTTATCCCAACGTTTGATGTTCCTAAGAATTGTAAATATCTTGTTTTACCTGACCTCTACCAATTTAACACTGTTGTGAAAAAGCAATTGTTGAGTGTGGTGAGGAAATTTTATTTTCACACTGATTTTAAGGTTGCTTTTGTGAATAATAATACCCTTGAATGTTTTTTCCGTTGTAAGGACAAAATCCCCCCTGCGATGAACTGTTCTGTCGTTTATTTGTTTACCTGCCCTGGCTGTTCCCAGGGGAACTACGTTGGCAGCACAGGTCGTTCTTTGCAGGCAAGATTTTGCTCCCATATGGGTATTAGCCATAGGACAGGGAAAGTTTTATCTAAAAAGGAACAGTCTGCCATTAGAAATCATTCTGTTAAGTGTAAAGTTGATATTTCCGTTAATAACTTTAAAATTCTTAAATCATTAAAATGTCCGTCCTCTCTCCGTATTTATGAATCTTTGTGCATTAAATTTCTGAATTCCAGCTTAAATATTGATTCCAGCTGTTACCCCCTTTATATTAATTAGAATGCCTACCAACTAAATTTTTCTGTTTTCCCCTTGACCCTGTCTCCTTTTCGCCTCAGTTGTTTGAGGATGTCAAGTGAGCATGGTATGTTTTCGTGCACTTTTGCGTTTTTTCATTTAACTTTTTATTAGTGAAGTTTTTAACTAATTTTTAACTAATTTGTTTGAATGTTTTTAGTTTTAAAGTTTTACTTTTATCATGTGTTATTTGTCATGTATATAATTTTTAATTTGTTTTTGGCTTATGCTTGTTTTACGCTTTTTAATTTTTATTCTTTAAGTGGTTTTATTCTGTGCTATGAATTAGTTTGTTTTTGACATTCGTATAATTTTTTTATTTTTTTTTTTGTCATGCATTAATTTTAGCCTTTTATTTTATTAGGCCTTGAAAATGGGTAGAGTTGCCCGAAACGTCGGCTGCAGCCAAATATAATGACTTTCTTGCTCTACGTCTTCGTTTTTATCCTAAATGTAAAATTACGTCTCCTTAGGAGGGATCCTATTTCATATGTATATATATATATATATATCACACACAATAAACGGAAAAATAAAAATTAAAAAAATTTAAAGGATTGTGGGAGGAGCATACAAATTTGTAAGGAAAAACTATCGATTTTTAGCACAAGATCAAATGAATTATTTCCAACCAGTTATAAAAAAAAAAAAAAAAAAAATTATACTGGAAATCTGCCCTGGTTTTAGCACTCTACCCTTCTTGTTTAAAGTTCGATGTATATAAAAATAAATTGAAAAATAAAAGTTATTAGAGTACCATACAAGTTTACCAAAGATTTAGCGTTCTACCCTTCTTATCTAAATCTGTTCTGAAGGAATTCAAAACAACAGGATCGAGTTGAAAAAGACCTTTGCTTATGTTGAAGTTATTTGTAAGCTGGATAATGGCAGACTCAAGAATATTTCTATTGACAATGTTGCTAGAGTGAAATAAAACAAGCATTATTCCAATCAATACAGTGGGATAACTAACAAATGGACAAAAAGGGCACTGGACGACTGTCCTGTTCTAACGGAATATTGATGCTGTTTTATACGTGTGTGCAAATCCTTTCCCGTCTGACCTATGTGAAAGGAATCACATTGTTTACAACCAATTTTATAGATAATGCCTGAATTATTGGTAGGGCTATTTTTTACTATATTCTTCACAACATTGTTATATGAAAATACTACATTAATATCCAAAAGTTCAAGTACATTAGCAATGCCTAAAAAACCCGGGAAAAATGGAAGTACTAAAATATTTTTTGACGAAGTAAGAGTGCTATTATTCACACGATAGAAAGTTCGTTTTGCCTTATTGAGACAAGATTCCATAAACGCAGATGGATAACACAGATCACTTCCAATACCGTTGATTTTTTCTAATTCGGCATCGATGTATTCCGGACTGGCGATCCTAAGGGCGCGGAGAAACATTGAAGAAAAAATGGCCGCCTTAGTGGGGGTGTCATGTCCCGAGTAAAATTGTACGTAGGACAAATTGTTTGTTGTTTTCCGATAGATACTAAACTTAAAACCTGGGCTTTCCCTATGTACACGCTCATCCAAAAACGGGATTGAATTGTCTTGTTCCACTTCTAAAGTAAACTTAATGGAGGGGACTTGATCATTTAACTGAAGGAGGAAGTTATCCAGGTCACGATTCATGGGCCAGATACACAAAATATCGTCGCCGTACCGCAACCAAGGGATGCCAACCCCCAGGATTCTCTGAATGTAAGTAATTTCGAAAAACTCCATATAAATATTGGAGAGGAGGGGCGACAAGGGGTTGCCCATGGCCATCCCAAAAACTTGTTGATAATACTCGTTATTGAAAGTGAATTTACAGTCTTTGATGCAAAGCTTAATAAGTTCCAAAACAATGTGTGAAGGTAGTGGGCAGGTCATACTTATGTAATTCTTGGGAGAGACACTCAAGCATATCGTCAATCGGCACTTTTGTAAACAATGAACAAACGTCGAAACTGATCAATCTATCGTTAGTTTCAGTACGTGCATTATTCAATTTTTCAGTAAGATCCATGGAATTTTTTCCATGTGAATCGGAGATAGTTCCGAGAATGGGGGACAAGACTTTGACAAGCCATTTGGAGAGTTTATAAGTAATAGAGCCCACCGAGCTAATAATAGGGCGCATAGGGTTGCCAGGTAAAGTGGGCATGAAAAGCGGAATTAAGTCTTTGAGAATGCGTTTCAAGCCACTATTAAATGATTTGATGACGTCATCCTGTGGGCTCTTCCTAAGTTTGCTGTATGTGGCGGGGTCCTGGAGAAGCTCGTTCATCTTTCTGATGTTGTCCACTTTGTCCATAATAACTATGGTGTTAGCCTTGTCTGCTTTAGTAATATGGAGCTCCCCATCTTTTTTTTTAATTGAGAGAGGCTATTGCGAAAACGTTTAGGAAAGTTGCGGTACGTCGACGATATTTTGTGTGTGTGGCCCATGAATCGTGACCTGGATAACTTCCTCCTTCAGTTAAATGATTAAGCCCCCTCCATTGAGTTTACTTTAGAAGTGGAACAAGACAATTCAATCCCGTTTTTGGGTGTGCGTGTACATTGGAAAGCCCAGGTTTTAAGTTTAGTATCTATACGAAAAAAACAAACAGTTTGTCCTACGTACACTTTTACTCGGGACATGACACCCCGACTAAGAAGGCCATTTTTTCTTCAATGTTTCTCCGCGCCCTTAGGATCGCCAGTCCGGAATACATCGATGCCGAATTAGAAAAAATCAACGGTATTGGAAGTGATCTGCGTTCATGGAATCTTGTCTCAATAAGGCAAAACGAACTTTCTATCGTGTGAATAATAACACTCGTACTTTGTCAAAAAATATTTTAGTACTTCCATTTTCCCCGGGTTTTTTAGGCATTGCTAATGTACTTAAACTTTTGGATATTAATGTAGTATTTTCATATAACAATGTTGTGAAAAATATCATAGTAAAAAATAGCCATACCAATAATTCAGGCATTATCTATAAAAATTGGTTGTAAACAATGTGATTCCTTTTACATAGGTCAGACGGGAAAGGATTTGCACACACGTATAAAACAGCATCAATATTCCGTTAGAACAGGACAATCGTCCAGTGCCCTTTTTGTCCATTTGTCAGAGTTATCCCACTGTATTGATTGGAATAATGCTTGTTTTATTTCACTCTAGCAACATTGTCAATAGAAATATTCTTGAGTCTGCAATTATCCAACTTACAAATAACTTCAACATCAGCAAAGGTCTTTTTCAACTCGATCCTGTTGTTTTGAATTCCTTCAGAACAGATTTAGATAAGAAGGGTAGAACGCTAAATCTTTGGTAAACTTGTATGGTACTCTAATAACTTTTATTTTTCAATTTATTTTTACATACATCGAACTTTAAACAAGAAGGGTAGAGTGCTAAAACCCGGGCAGATTTCCAGTATAAATTTGTATTTTTTTTTTTTTTGTTTGGTTGGAAATAATTCATTTGATCTTGTGCGAAACAATTCATTTGATTTTGTGCTAAAAATCGAGTTTTTCCTTACAAATTTGTATGCTCCTCCTACAATCCTTTAAATTTTTTTTAAATTTTTTTTTTTTTTCCCGTTTATTGTATATATATATATATATTTTTTTTTTCTGTAACCTATATATATGCTGTAACTATGTACTTCAGTGTTCCTGAGGATGTCATTAGACGAAAGCGCTTGAGCACCATTCAGTGTTTCCTTTCCTTCGTGGTTTTATTCATCATATATATATATATATATATATATAATATAATATATATATATATATATATATAATATAATATAATATATATTCAACACAAAATTCTTATGATGCCCGATTTTTGCGCCACCCTGTATGTGTGTGTTTTTTAGACGTCGTTTTAGGGATTTCTGTTTTGAAAAGTCCGATATATATATATATATAATTTTACCGACTTAATTGGGCGGTCAGGTCAGTCGATGAAGGGAAAAGTCGTTAAGAAGAAATCTTGACCAGACCATTTGCCGACCCAAAGGCATAGTTGGTTTTCCAACTTGGATTTAGTTATTTGAAAATGCCCAGACTGCTATTACGGTCATCCGTTTTTGTAGTATAAATGAGGTGCTCCGGACCACAAGATGCGAAGCGCCAAAATTAAAAAACAGAAAAATGCAGTTAAAGTTTGTCAACTTGCAAAATGCCATAACTTCTTAACCAATAACGATATTTGAATGATTTCGACCATATGTACAGGTCCACAATCTGCTCCCTGACTCACCCACGGGATAGAGGAAGGGTGAGGGAATATAGTGATATAAATAACTCAATTCTGGCCCTACTGGTGCTTGGCAAGTTGTCTGGAGCGCCTCAAATATTGATTTAATCATAAAAACAAAATAACACCAATTAATTACAAACCAAAGTCATTGAAGCCAAAAACATAAAATAACACTATTCGTACTTGCAAGCTAAAGTCGATGAAGGGAAACAGTTGAGAGAGTAGTCGGTTAATATATATATATATATATAATATATGAAAAGAACCACGAAGGAAAGGAAACACAGAATGGTGCTCAAGCGCTTTTGTCTAATGACATCCTCAGTGTTCCTGAGGATGTCATTAGACGAAAGTGCTCGAGCACCATTCTGTTTCCTTTCCTTCGTGGTTCTTTTCATCATAAATATTTTTCATGTGTTACTTTCGTGAAATAATATGCAGGGTGTCTCAAGAGTCACTATTTATTTCGGTGACATTAGGTGTTTTTTTAAAAAATGCTATGCTGGCATAAAGATATGTACTTCTGGTGCAAATTTGTGCATTTAAAAAAAGTTAATTGGTTTATTATCTTGACATGCTTGAACAATTCCTCGAACCTCAACTTCTTACAGATGGCATTCTTGACACAGTAGTTTTTCAGCAGGATGGAGCACCGTGCCATTATGCAATAATTGTACGTGATTATCTTAACAGACGCTTCCCCGGTCGCTGGATTGGTCGTGGAGGAACACAACCATGGGCAGCAC